>CM059274.1:11179309-11251809 GCA_030347295.1 Setipinna tenuifilis
ACCCATATTTCATTCCACTTCCATCTGGGTGGAAAGACTTTTGGAGTGGCCCTGAATGCCATAGAAGCCGTGAATGATGGTGCCAGGCAGCGAACAGGCTTGTTGTTGTTGTTATTATGGTTGTGTATATGTACTGTATGTGTATGTGTCATGTATAAGCTGGGTGTAGAGAGGGTGGATGTAGTAGGGAGTGAGGATAAGTGTGATTTTATGTACTTATGTATGTCATGCTTCAGAGGACTGTACTGTACTGTATGGACTATGAAAAACAAATCTACTAAGTGGACAATAGAATGAATCTATCTATCTATCCATCTATCCATCTATAGTCCTATAGATGGTCCTACAGACACCTACATCTACAGATGCTGAGACTATTAACAAACCATCCGTTGGGTTTGATTGAGGTGATAGGCAGTAAACAGTAAAAGTCTCTGTGGGCAGACTATCCAAATAAAGTGTTACCCTATATTCTCCTAGTGAAACAAGGCCACAGGACTCACTGCTAACAAAAACTTAAAAGCCGGAAACCATTCGTGCTGCCACTGTGTACCAAGAGTAACCAACCCAGATTAAAAAGGAGAGCCGTATAGCTTTGCTTTACTGGAGAAAAAAAAGGCTAGTCACTGACCTGGGTCTTCTGATCCGGAGCGGGAGGGGTGGGTAAACCTCCTAAAATAGATTAGCCCCATGGCTTTGCCTTGTTAGGAGAATAAAACCCATAAGAGTTTTCTACTAGGACTTTTTTCCACTAACCCGGAGGTAAATTCTCTGGGTTGGCTTCTTAGAATGTTGCCCTAGTGTAACTGTGTGTGTGTGTGTGTGCGTGCGTGTGTGTGAACAAGCAGGCGTGTGTTACACTATGTGTGTGAATGTGGACATATGTAATTGTTAAACTGTATATGTGCATGTAGGCATATGTGGAAATGTGTGTGTGTGTGTGTGTGTTGTGTGTGCTGCGTGTGTGTTGCGTGTGTGTGTGTGAAGTGGGCATGAGTGTGTGTCTTTTTCATGTGTGCTTGTGAGGACAGAGGTGCACGACCTGTGTAACTTCATTCCTTCGAGGAGATTTTACTACCCACCTCTTACTTATTCTTTTTCTTTCTTTCTCTCTCACTCACTATCTTCCCTTATCTTACCATTCTTCCTTTGCCCCTCTTGTGAAATCTCTCTCTCGCTTGCTCTCCGATTTGCATTTTTGATTTATGTTCCTCTCTCTCATCGAGCTCCATTGCTCTGTCTACTTTTTATTTCATTGCGATCCCTCTCTGATTCTCTCTTCTGATTTATGTGCTCTTTCTCTCTCCCTCTTGCCATCTTGCTGTCTCTGCCTTCCTCTGTTTTATTCTTTCTTCATTCTCTCTGTCTCTCTCTCTCTCTTTCTGTCCATTTCTCCCTCTGCTTTCCTCTCTCTCTCTCTCTTTCTCTCTCACACACACACACTCGCTTGCTCTCCTTCTCACTCTCCGTTTCTGTGTGTGTGCGTGTGTGTTCTCTCTCCCTTTCACCCTCTGTCTTGCTTTCCCCTCTTGCTGTATCTCTCTTTTTCTCTGTGTCGTCTCCCTCTCTTTCGCCTCTCTTGTTGGTTTTGTGGAGTGGGGGGCCTGGACTTGTGCTGACAGGAAAGTTCTTGCCCGCCAAGATTCCTGGAAAGCATACGGCACTCAAAGGAAAAAAAAAAAGAACAAGTTAGTGGGGGGAAAAAAAGGAGGGAGGGAGGGAGGGAGGAGGACAGCGCTACTGACAGCTGCCAAGAAAAACAAACCGCGCAGCTTTTCTCCTCGCCAGCAGGCTCTTATAGGCATTTCTCTAATGTGCCCACTTCACTGACACACACACACACACACACACACACACACACACACGTGCCGACCTCAATGACCCTGGGTGAGGGGGTGGGTGGGTCGGGAAACCCCCCCAACCCAACCAGACACCCCACATCCCCCCACCCCACACACACATACACACATACACACACACACACACACTCTCCCCCGCCATGCCAGGGCAGTTGTTACAGCACAGTGCTGATAGGAAGAGTATAACCCCACAGCCTGAGCCTACAGTAGACTGTATCCGGACAGTGGACAGCACGCACCTCAAATAACACAATGCACACCGCTCAAAACAATGGATATTCATTGCCTGATGTTCTACCTGACCCCGACACTCACACAAGGCATGGTGACTTAACACGCCGACCTTTGAAAACGTGATCATTTATATCTGGAAGGATTACAGCATGCAGGGGAAACACTTCATCAATGACTTTTTAGAAGCAGAATCATCGTCACTGCACAAAGAAAATACAAGGAGATTTCGTGTGCATAGCCTACAAACGATGTTTGCACACATCTCCACATATGCACATACAGTATGTAGGAATACACACACACACAAGCGCGCACACACACTCACACACACTCACACACACATACATACATACATCTGGTTAGTTTTGAATGGCTCCGTGGAGACCATGACGTACCTGTTTGTACATGAGGGGCCAAGAGGGGCCGTTCTCCACTAACCTGCTTCCACGAGGAGCACGTCCTCTTTACAGAGAATTCGGCACTAGAACACGGTTTCCTTCTTAGGGCTCCACGCTGGCAGTCATATTTAAACTGTACAAGCATTTTTTTTTTTAATGCTTTAAAATGATTTTTCCATCACCTATAGAAATGAGTGTGTAGCATGTCCTGTTTCCGAAGGACAAAGATTTGCAGAAGAATGCAGTTTCCCTCTTAGACCTTCACCCTTACAGTCATCTATAAACATCCTGTTTCTTAAATGTTTTTATAATAATTCTTAGCAGCATGCATCTCTTAAGAGCTAATGTAGAACAAAGACTTGCAGTAGACAACGTTTTTTTTCCTTAGAGCACTATGCCAATTGTCACGTATAAACATTTTCTGTATTGTATTATGTGTTTTGGGAGAATTTAGGTTTAGTGTAGCAGTACGCATGAATGTAGCACTACATGTGCAGGTCTGTAGCACGTCCTCTTTGTCTGAGGCTTCACAACTAATAATAAAACATTATGTTTCTGTCTCAGAACTCTGTGCTGAGAGTCAGGCATTAACATCTCATCTTTCTGCAGTTTATCTGCATCCTGTCTTCTTTGTCTCCCTTGCTTTTTTGGACTATTGTATAAGTTCCTTAGTCTAGGAGAAATGTAAACACTAAAACGATTATTTTTGCAGCGTAAATTGTAAACATGCTAGACTTATTTAAGCAGTTCAGAGACAACACAAAATTGAGAATTCTTGTATTCACAAAGAAGACTTACACAATCAGTGGGGCATATAACACTAAGATTACATCAAATTGCTTGATGGCAAGCTGTTGACTCCCACACCCGCTGCTGTCCATTGCCTAATTTTCACCATAACATTTGTGTCAACATCTATTTGTTTTATGGCAGCAATAAAGATTCCACAAAGGGGGTTGAGTTTTAAATGATGAATAATATATGAGACTTCCTAGTGTTGACAATCTCTGCTGCTTGGCTGTGACATGATAAGTGTTTACAAGCCAGTCACACAAACACACACACACACACACACACACACAGTAGAGATCTGTGCTCGCTGAGTGCTTTCTAGTTTTTAAAAGAAATTCTAAGAAGATGGCAACGAGAAAAATGAACATTTTTCTACATCCAAAGGTCCAGAAAGTGGGCAGCAACACAAGAGCAGAAAATGTCCCTGAGTCTCTACCACTGAGGCCTCTATGCTTATGAAGACTATGTGAGGAGTGAGAAGATGAAGATTACGTAAACAGCAGAAAACGTCCTCTTCTACCACTGAGGCTTCTGTGGTTGTGAAGATTCCGTGAACAGCCCACTTGGCAACGAATGCTGCGAAGACAACAGTCTTTATCAATTCCATTTCCATGGAAACCGCGTGGCCTGTCTCTCTACTGCCATATTTGTACAGATAACAGATGAACGAGGAGGCTGTTGGGGGCGGGGTGGGAGGCGTAGCAGTAAAATAAAACAAGAGCTGGCTTGCGTGACGGGAACTTCTGTAAATTCCTGGAAAAGCTATTTGAGGGAAATGTCTGTTAAGGTTTGTTAAGGCGCTCGGCTTCCCTTCCTAAAAATTCTGTTCCGTGTTGTGCCGTGCTGTTCTCAGAGCTGAGTGAAAGAGACCAGAGCAGCCTTTTCAGGAATGACATAGGAACATGCAGGTCATGTCACAGACCAATGAGAAAGGAGGAAGAGGAGGACGAAGAGACACTAAAATTGCCTGCATGTTTTGAGTGAGGCCATTGCTGCTAGAATCAGAAACAGTAATGCATGAGAAGACATAAGGATACTCATACTGTGTCCAAAATGAGAAGGAAGCTACCTGCTGCCTCGGTGCCTTCACTGTCTAGCTGTTAGACTCTAACAAGTCACATACTGTATGCCGTGTCCGAAATGTTCACTCGTTCACTACATAGCGTACTACACAGCAATACTGTATCTTAGCAGCCATCCGAGTACTGGGTAAAAACTTTGTTTTGGACAACCTAGCTAAGCAGTAATGCAGAACAACAACACACATCTATGTTGCCGCGTTCAACATTGGGGGAAAACTGAGGTACCTTAAAAAGCAGAATTTTAGTTTTCCTGCAGTTCATCTGCGCCCTGTCTTCTTTGCCTTCCTTGCTTTTTTTTCCCCCACCACACGCCATTTGCTGTTTATTTTTCATTCAAGTCTGTTGGACTGTTGGGGTGTTGTGTAAGCTCCCTAGTCCTCAGGGAAATGTGGACACTAAAAAGATTCATTTTGCAGCATAAACTGCAAAAAATGCTGGATTCATTTAAACAGAGTCCTCCCAAAAAATTGAGTTTTCTCTAATTTACACACAAGTTACTTACGCAACCAGTGTGGCTTGCAATCCTAAGCCTACACCAAATTGCTTGATGTTAAGCTATTAACTCACACGCCCTCTGTTCTCCATTGGCTAATTTTCACTATAACATTTGTGTCAACATGTATTTGCTCTACAGCAGCAATATGGGTTCCACAAAGGGAGTCAAGTTTTAAATGATGAATAATATATGAGACTTTCTAGTGTTGACAGTCTCTGCTGCTTGGCTGTGAGATCATGATAAGTGTTTACAAGCCTGTCACACAAACACACAATCACACACTGGCCAACTAGTCAAACACACACACACACCCATAGGGAAGGAAGCCAGTCACACACACACACTCACAGGCTAATCCAGTCACTCACTCAGTCACTTACACACACGCACGCGCACAAGCACAGACACACACACACACGCGCACATATATGGAATGAATTCCCTGCCGTAACGTTTGTACTCGTAGAAATATCTTGTGCTCATGAAAAGAATTTGTGTACACGTGGAAATATGTTGTGCTTGTGAAAAGAATTTGTGTACACGTGGAAATATTTTGTGCTTGTAAAAACAATGTGTCCTTGTGTGAAAAACTTTCATGTCTCTATAACAAAGTTTTGTGCTTGTAAAAAAAAAATGTGTCTCTGTTACAGAGACAAAACAGATTTTCACGCAAAGTTTTGTGCTTGTAATAGAAATTTGTGCTTGTAAATAGATTTTTTTGTACATGTAAAAAATACTTTGTATTTGAGAAAAAAACAAATCTCCCACAGGCACAAATCGTATCCACAAGCACAGATTCTTTTTACGAACACAGATTCTTTTTACGAACACAAAACCCAAGTCAGTGAAATCTCTGCCAAAACTTCTCAGTCAATCACCAAACGTCTTACTCACTGGCCATTATACAATAGTTAGATCCGGTCGATTTTTTTATCCATTGATCTGGCCGCAGGCTGAGTGCCGTAGGTAATCACACCGTGAGGGTATTCCACAACAACCTCACGATCACGAGTGTTATATTGCTTTTATACGATAGTTCAGACGATACGGCAGGGAATTCATTCCATACACATACACACACACATCTTGTTCCTGCCACCAGACAATAGCAACTAAACACAAAACTCATTACAGCTGATGTGCATCTGGGCCTAGCCTCATGCTAAACAGAACAGCACCAAGAGTTTTTTCTAGGAGGGGTATGTTTGTGTGTGTGTGTGTGTGTGTGTGTGTGTGTGTGTGTGTGTGTGTGTGTGTGTGTGTTATGGGCTCACTTCAGTGGTACTCATCTTCAAAGAAAGGAAATAACAGTTTCCACAGCAACGGACAGACGTCATTTGCGGCCATCAACAACACGACGAGGAGCTCCCAGATCAGTCATTAATATTCATTATTAACTGTGTGGGAAAAATGGAAAACATCTTGCATAAACCTTAGTGAATGTGCGTGGTTACAGTACAAACACAAATACATCAAAATGAATGAAGGAATCATTTCCTTTCTTTAATGTTCAAAGACAAGGTTTTCGTTTTTTTTTACCTTTCCTGCTATATGTAACTCACTCACTGTGTGCTGTATGAGAGAGAGAGAGAGAGAGACATAGAGTGTGTGTGTGTGTGTGTGTGTGTGTGTGTGTGTGTGTGTGTGTGTGTGTGTGTGACAGAGAGAGAGAGAGAGAGAGAGAGAGAGAGAGAGAGAGAGAGAGACAGAGAGAGAAAGAGAGTGTGTGTGTGTATGAGAGAGACAGAGTGTGCATGAAAGAGAGAGAGGCAGAGAGAGAGAAAGATAGATGATGGGCAACAAAAAAAGAGACAAAAATTAAAAAGCAAAAGACTAGATATATTGAGGGGAAGGAGCAGAACGAGTGTGCAAGAAAGATTTTGGGACAAAAAGGAAGAAATGGAGAGAGGAAGAGAGTGAGGGAGAGAGAGGGAAAAAACATAGGGAAAGTATAAGGGAGGGAGGGAGAGAGTGGGAGAGTATGAAAGAGGGAAGGGGGGGTGGAGTGGGGGGGAGTGTGTGTGTGTGAGAGAGAGAGAAAGAGAGAGAGAGAGAGAGAGAGAGAGAGAGAGAGAGAGAGAGAGGGAGAAGGAGATGCAGAGGGAAGCAGTCTCCGAATGGCTTTGATTATATTTTTCCTAGAAGGAAGGATATGAGAAAGACTGAGCACGCGCACATGTTTGTGTGTATGTGTGTCTTGCCGCAGGAATAGTACTGAGAATCAGCTGCACTTCCATGGAAAGCAGAGCTGAGAAGCAAGCTGCCCGCATCTTAAAGCACAACAATACTGGGGATTCTAAAGCCTTTCTTACTCCATGTTCAGCAAAGTAAAGAAATACATGTGGCATGTTATATAAAGAAACACACACCCTCAGTACACATACAGACGCAGCCACACACACACGCACACACACGCACACACACACACACACACCCTTTTGTCCTTGTTTCGGTCTTCCTCCCTTACAGTACAGTATTACATAAACATTCACACGGACACCCAAACATGTACACAAATTCAACTGCACACATAGACATGCAAACACACAGACAGATAGAGAGAGAGCGAGCGAGAGAGAGAGAGAGAGAGAGAGAGAGAGAGAAACAAAAAAACAGAGAGAAACAGAGTATTTATGGCAGTTTTCCCAAGGCAGATGTAAGCATGCTGTCGCACACCTGTAAGTCGCCATGTACATTTATAGTCAAGTATTTAGAATAGAATAGAAAACAACAGAACAGAAGAGAATAGAACAGAATAGAATAGAATAACACTCTTTATTAATTCCTTCGGGAGGTCCCTTCAGGCAAAGCAAAGCAACAAATTAAGACACAGACATTAACAGTATAAAAAAGCAGACATAGCCTATCTATTTACAGTCATGTATTTTTGTTTATGTGGTGTTTTTGTATTGTGTATATGTATTTTGTGCATCGCTTTGGATAAACAAACAAACATATGGAATAACATTGGGTAATGTAACACTTGTGGACAGTGAGATAATAAGGATGGAGTAAGGGAAACAACAAGATTTCCTGTTTCAGGAAAAGTGTGTGTTGTACCGCCTGATTACATTTTTGGCAAAAACAGCGTAGAACACGGCTTCAGTATGATTTTCTAAGGAAAAATGTGGAGACCTACTGTTTGTGAATGTGGTTGCTGGTCACTGAGAAAGACTGTGAAACCGCATCTGTGAGTTATGTTATGAAGTTGTGCAACTTATCCATAAAAGACAAAAGAGGACTTCAACTCCTCTCAACATGTGCAAATGACTACATTAACTTCAATCATTTGTCTATGCAACAATGTAGATTTCATAATACAAATTGATGTCGCATTTATTTATGATGTTTTTGAAAATAAGCAAGTATGATACAAAAAGTATTAGATTTAGCTGAAAGAAAGAATATCTTTCTACACAATAGCAACAGTAGGGTAAATACTAGCCAATGTCTACATACATATTTATCATGCAATATAGTATAGGCTACATTAACATAATACTACGAACAGTAGTAACTGGGGTTCAAGTAGAGTGTACAATGTGCTGCAAGCTGTGACAGTTGAAATGATTTCATTTCTCAACATGCTAAAGAACGCCATCCAAAGTTTTAAATGTTTTGTAAGGATCCAAAGACAACTGAGTATTGAAGATTGACTAGCTTGTTGTGTGAGCATGTTATGACAGATTTGTTTGACAGTAGGAAATGTTCCACTCTAGGCCTATATCCCAGCCTACATCATTGATACTACTACTACTACTACTACTACTACTACTACTACTAATAATAATAATAATAATCATTATAATATATAAAAGCTTATTTCTCTGGTGTTGTCAGGGCCTGTATTCTCAACATGGCAGGGCAACAAAGCAGCTACTATTAAGCTTGGCAGCTTTATGTGACAAGCTTCCAAAACTATAGCCTATTATAGGTGGCACACCCAAGCATCTGAGTGTAAAACACAGCTTTGTGATGATTCTACCACGGCACATCCAGATTGTATCTAGCTTGTATTTTCAGCGGTCTGAAGAGAACAAAAAACACGAAATGTTTTTAATTTGTTTTAATTTTCCAAATCTGATTCGATCCCATTGTGGAGGTGGATTCAAATGTAATTCTAATGGGAATTTTACAAATGCAACCCATTTGTTTGTGTATTTGTGCGTGTTTGTGTCTATGTATGTATGCATGTATGTATGTACATATACATCTATCTGTCTGTCTGTCTGTCTGTCTACCTACCTACCTACGACCTGGCAGGTTCACTCCACATACCCACAGCTGGCTCTGCCAAATCTACTCTTGGTGGAGGGCAAAAGATGGTCTTTAAATATCATCTTATGCAATGTCAATGTCCCAACATTGATAATTAAACTGTGTGTGTGTGTGTAATGAATACTGCTTGAGTAATCTTTACATCTTTGTGTAAAATGCACACACCTTTACCTTGTGCAGTCACCTGAACACCACTGGTGTCCAGTCCTTGCAGCAACCTCTCCTGCACCCATGGGTACTCCGCCTCCAGAGACTCCAGAAATTTCTCAAAAGCTTTCGGTCCTCGAGCAGGAAGAAGGTCGAGCAACTTCAGTGTTCTTTTTTTGCTCGAGGTCTCTGCTAAAATCTCCTCGACGTGACTCATTGTCAGAATGTCCTCCTGATACAGGTACTGTACGATAATGTCGTCCGTGTTGATATTTGAGGAAAGCTCCAACCTGTGTTTCCGAAGAATGTCTTTATGCTGAGGATCCATGGTAATTTCAGTTAATGCTGAAATGAATACCTAGCTAACTGTTAGCCGAATTTAACCTACAGTCTATAAATTGAACTGATATGGCAGCAAGCAGCAAGTAAGCCGCCGCTAACCAGAGATTCCAAACTGGTTATAGAGGAGGTAACGTGCTATTTATGAAGCAAACAGCATCATTGCATTTCTTTTGACCTTGACTTCTTTACAGCCATACACTATACACTACATTGACTAGACATATTCATAAGTTGGAAAAGAACACTTTTCGCCAGCAAGTTCTCGTGTTTATTTTGCACTTGGCCTGAGTCCGATCTACATGCCGTCCGATGGGAAACAAAGACCCGGAATGAATGTATCCGCTGGTGTGGACCTAAACTTTGAATACCGATTTCAAAAATAAAAACTACACGGTTTATTTATCCATCTTTTATTTTGTCTGTTTTCTTTCCTTTGTTTATGTTAAACACACTGAACACACGATGCCTTTTTAAGTGCTGCTGGTTAATGTCCCCTCAGTGTTTTTATGTATGATTGCCGTCTTTTTTTTATCAGTGGCTTTAGTGGATTCTTCATCATGGATGTGGCCTATATTCCTCAATGTGTCTTTGGCTTTTTGTATTTTCAACTTTACTGGCATTAATACTACCTTTACATGTAATACTTATTTATTTGCAGGTCCACAACAAATAATTTCTTAACACAAAATCCACATGAGCCTCCCACATATTTCAGGCCATGTAACCACTAAAATTTACCATATAGGACACAGACTTCTCAGAGCACTATGGACACTTAATCAAACATTTCTAGAGCTTTATTACGACCTCATAACCTCATTTAACACTCTCTGACCTAATGCTTTATTCATCACATTCCAGTTTGATTTTTTTTTGTTTGTGTTTTTTTATGTTTGTACATTGTCTGGGGTGATGGGGGTGGGTGGGTGGGGTGTTTAGTTTTTTGCTTCACTGCATCTGTGATCACTGTATATAGGTCACAGAAAATGTTTCAGTGTAATCATTGGTGATGGCTGTGTAATTACCGATGGCTATTGACTCTTGAGTATCACAGGTACCATTGATTTAAAGCAACACTAAGTAATTTTTTCTTAAAATAATGTTTCCAAAATCATCAACTTGTAACTGGGGGAAAGCTTTGCCACCCTCCATGGGCTATAAATGCACTAAGTTTGAAGGGGCAGACCTTGTCTCTGTACTTCTCTATGAGAGAGTTAAAGGAGCTAAAGTTGTAGGCAACTGGACTTCATTTAGTAGCTTGAAGACATTTCACCTTTCATCTAAAAGGCTTCTTCAGTTCTGGCATGATGGTAGGGAACCAGGAGTTAATGCATACCTTGAGGGGAGACTCATGTGACCCTTTGTCACGTGCTGAGAGGTGTACAACTTAGCTCCTTTGACTAACATGACCTGGATGAATGATAATCTTCGCAAATGTCTATGAGAGACAATTCCACTTCCAACCTGTAGGGCAGCCGAAGACGAAAACTACTTAGTGTTGCTGTAACGATGATCTCAGGTACCTAGGGTGGGTGCACCTCTCTATATTTGTTTAGACACTGATAGGGTCTCATTTGCATCCATTCAAACCACTGTACTGACACAATGGAACCTTTGAGTGTGTGTGTGTGTGTGTGTGTGTGTGTGTGTAAATGTATTTACATGGGTATGTGTGAATAAGTGTGTGTGTGTGTGTGTGTGTGTAAGTCACATGATCAGGGAGCCAACAAATGTTCCCTTAATTTGCATTTAAAATGTGAAAGCCCCATTTCCATCATCCATTTTGCATTGGCCATAATAATCACCTTTGTGCGTGTGTCATATTGTAGACAAACCGTACAGGCCCCAGATTTGGCTATCAGATGCAAATGCCGCAACCATGTTCCGTCATACCACAGTGCTGTCACAAAAGGACCCTTTTGTATTTCTGGTGCTGTGAGACACACCAGTGAGCCTCCTCTCACACCCGTATTGTAACTCAGAGATACAGTTACAGTTACAGCATAAGCTCTTCTGCAAACCGACGCATAACACTTTAAAACACTTTAAAACAAAACAAAAAAACATACTTGCCTAACATATAGAAAAACATCAACAAAAGTATTATATGGTACTATGTGATAGTATAATTAAATCATACAATTTTAGAACTTAAAACAGTCAAATAAACAGTTATTCTAAAAAACATTACAATAAAATAAGTGACTGGCAATTAATCAACTAAGCATAAACTGAAAAGATGTGTTTTTAAACGTCCTTTAAAAATGTCTGCTTTTAGGGCACATATTTTACACTTATTTTATCTTTTATGCTTTTATACTGTCCTTTACTTTTATTGTTAAGCACATTGAACGGCCTTTGTGTATGAAATGAGCTATACAAATAAACTTGACTTGACTTGACTAGGGCAACATCTTGCCAGTATCTGTAGCTCAGACGAGTTTTAGCGGACAAAGGGGAATGGTGGATGAAAGCCTTTGGTACTTAGCAGTCTCTGAAGGCTTACGTCTAAAAGACTGGGCTAAGGCCCTAATGGCTTGATTAGGACCATTTAGCAGTAAAAAGAAGGTCTTCACTGAATTTATCTCCGCACGTCACAGGAGATAAGCCATTCATAAGGATAGTTGAAGCACATTTGGGACTAAGGGCTGAGTGTGTGTAAGTGTGTGTGAGTGTGTTTTAGGCATTTTATGTTTAACAATGCACACACTCATACAGCATGGGGGATCTTTGTGTAATTGGCTGGTGTAGATGGCTGGAGCAGTGATATTTTACTCAGTTTACTCATCTTTGCAAAAGACACTATGTAAAAGTAAGAGTTGTTTCAGAACACCTTGGGGTCTTGGACACCAACGGTCATCTTACAGTGTCTCTCTGTATGTCTGTGTATTTGGACGTGGAGGCTTCACATATTATGAGAAATGACCAGTTTGAGTTTAGAGTTTGTGTGGTCTTATGTACAGCTTGACACACACACACACACACACACACACACACACACACACACACACAAAAGATGGCCCCTCTCCGTGCCCACCTAACTCTTTGCTGCTTGGTGTGCCTCTGCTTAACAGATTACCAGGTCATTTCCCAGTCTCGCTGAGGGTAAGGTAGTCCACTATCAAAGAGGTGACATGTGGTTCAATTACTGTAAGCGGGCAATTGGCTCGCCCCTTGTCTACCGTGAAGGCTTCACGCTCACCTCACTCTGTAACACAGAAACTATTTGCTATTCCCTTGTGGGTGTACCAGCTGTGGCCTAATGCTTAAGGAGTTTGTCGTGGGACCAGAGGGCCAGGAGTTTGATCAACAAGGAGCCAAAACAGCAAATAACCTGGTGAGGGAGGCCCTTAATAGGATGGTGAAAAGAACTGTGCAATGCAGCGATTTCTCTTTGTTAAGCCTCTTTAGGTCTTTTATTTATTCATTTATTTAACTTATTTAATCTTATTAAGCTTATAAACACACACACACACACACACACACGCACGCGAACACAGAGTGTTCTTTATGCTCTTTATAAGCTGAAATTAGAAAAAAAAATTACATCCCTCCATACAAACCAGCAACATTGCACATAACGTGATTATGTGACATATTTAGCCGCTGTGTTACCTGGAATGGCAGTGGACTAACTACACTAACAGTCGGCCCTTAAGGCATGCTCAAAGTTTAAGTTAGTGCCTTGCCCATGGCCACAGAGGTGACAGCCCTGAGATCATTTCAGAGATGTTTTTTTCTATGTTTTGGCCTGAGGGTTCAACTGATGCCACTCGGGGAATAACCAGAAATGCCGAGATATTTTCGCGTGCAAGTTAAGACGTGCTGGTTTAAAAGAGGGAGAAATGGGAATGACAGGGAACATTACACAGTGTTTCCTGGCCTCAGAATGGGCCGTACCCCTTTCTAGAACATCACAATGCCAGCAGGAGGTTCGGGTGAGCAAGCTGAAAGCACACTTCTCCATGCACCCTATTCTCCATGATTTTTACAATCGTTAAAGGATTAAAAACGTTTCTACCGGTAAAAGCAACAATGTCCTTGTTTGTTTAGGAATCAAAAACAAGCTGGGCTTGTTTTATACATTCTTTACACATTGCCTAATCCAGCTACATGTACTTGAGTAATTTAACATTTTCACTGTATTACTTTTCTTTTTTTAATCACAGATGCGTTGTGCAAGAGTACAATTTTCATCTGTAGAGTATTTTATTTGACTTATGCTGAAGAGTACAATTTAAAACTGTCTGCTTGTTGTTGTTTTTCTGAAATGCACTTAAAGGACCAGCCAGTGTCAGTGCTTATATGTCCTGCACTAACTTTAGTGATCTGCTCAGACTCCCAAGCGAGAGACGTCACATCTCAAGCACACAAGTGCGGCCTTCCCCGCCACACAGCTCACGGTGTGGAGTAATGACGGATCTACTAGTGAACTTCCAGGGATACCATCTGCTTGCTCTGTGTAAGTTTGCCAACACGAATTAGGCTAATGGCCTTAGACCGACATGAGGCGAAAGCATCAGCGTCAGCAACAGTAGAGCAGCACAGCACACGGTCACACACTCACGAGTCACAGGTTGGGATCAACTCCCCACTAATCGCCATGTGCGGATGAGGAGGAGGAGGAGGAGGCCATGTGCGGAGGAGGAGGAGGAATCACTTTTCTTTGCGCTGCAGTGACGTGCTTTCTCTAATGGCTTGCCAGCACTTGTACATTTTAGGAGACGTGATCGCATCGAGTGCGCATGCCAGAGATACTGGAGACGGCAGGAAGAAAACATGGAACCCTTGTGGGTGATAAAAAAAGATGTCCCTCCCTCTCCGCCACCCCCCCCTTCCCCCCCAAGATGGAGAAAGAAATGCCTCTTTAACGTATGCTTCTGAAGTGCAGATTTTAGTGCTGCAACTTACTAGCAACCTGGACTGTATTCAATCCAATTTAACTAGTTCACCCTGATACTCATCTAGCCTTAGCAGATAGGCTCTCCCCCTGAGTCGTAAGTCTGCTCAAGGTTTCTTCTTCAAAAACAAAAATAACACATACAGGGTTTTCTCCCCTTTTTAACCCTTTGCCTCTCTGTTTGCTCCTGGAAGTTCCAGAGTTTTACTTAAATTCTCTATTACTGGACAACTGTCAAAGTACTTTTGATGTACATGCTCTGTATGAAAAATGTTATGTATAAATAAAGAATAATATTATTGTTATTATTATTAGCAGAAAATGCAGTTTCCCACGGCATAGGATTTCTCAACACTGCAGCAGTAAAGAGTTTTGGTCCAAAGAGTAAGGAGCTTTGATGAAAAATTTACAAAATTAATGAGTTATAAGAGCATTGCAAAAACAACATCACACGCACACAAAGCATTGCAGCTGGCAGCAATGAACACTTTGTAGAAAGCCAACTAGGGTGCTCCGTCTGCTGATAAAGCTGGCAAAGCTGTGCTAAATTCTCAAGGGGCAGCATGGGCCAGACCACACAACTGCACTGTGCTCAGCTTAGGTGGCCAGAGAATAAAATTAAAAAAAAAAAAAATATATATATATAGTGTGTTTTTCTGTTGAAATGCCTTAGTTATTTTGTGGAAAAGTGTTGTAGTAGCATGATATAGACACAACAGAATGTCCTTAAACTGTTAAGCAGTGAAGATGGCATTATTTCAAAATTATTCAATTGTTTATAAATTGTTGAAATTGTATAGTTGGCTAAAAAAGCCATATACATCTCCAATACTGTTGTTTTAACATCACATAAATGGCATTCTCTGAAAAGTCTCTGGAAAACATTTGGATTACTGTTTCACAGAATTACCACTTCACTGTGGCTTTCCTACAAACTCACTGCCGCGTAAAAACTAAATTTGTGTAACTCAAACTACTGGATGGTATTCAAAGAGAAAATTTAAGAAATGTTTTCATAGAACTGAACTGAAGTGAACTAAAAAGCCGTAAAACTGACCACGCCACCAAATCATCTCTTTAAATAATCATGGTATACGGACTAGTGTCATTGCTCAGATTTTGCAGACATTTACACTCTTGCCCCTCTCCCTCACTGATGCTCTCCCTCTCTGACACACACACACACACACACACACACACACACACACACATACATGCAAATGTTTCATAATTGGCAGGAACAAGGCTACTTGCTGCCAGATAAATCATAAATCCATCCGGTGCAACCAATAGCAGAGCAGGATGCAAATGGCTCCTGGTTCTGAGGACTCCAAGCACCGTCAATCTCTCGGCTGAGCAAAATAACAAAATGGAGGACACAATGGAAAGGAAAAAACACACTCAAGAAGCAATAAAAAGGCAGTTGGAATTTCAAGCCTCAGTGTATTGCTTGCTGTAATGTACAAGAAAGCATTCATTGGAAAATCAAAACCCCAGCACCCCACCCTCGGTGATCCAAAAATGGATCCTCCCCTTTCCCGATTACAGTACAAAATCCAATAAGCAAATAAAAAAAGAGGTCATCCAAAATAACCAACCCAAACAAACAAAACAAATGACAAAAAAAAATCAAAAATCAGAGAGACCTAAAAGTATGTGTACACTGTGTCCAGCTGCCGTGTCAGACACACAGCCGGTAAAGAGTTTCATCTGGACGCTCAAAGCATCACTTGTAAAGGTTAACTTTGCCACACCTGAGCTGACCTGGCACCCTACGGGGGGCGCCAGACCGGTTCGGCTCAGCCCAGCCGTGGTGCAGAGAGTCTCCGTGCTCAGTTCGTACTAGCGTAGTTGCGTCGTGAAGATACTACAGAAGGTGCAGAACAGGAACAGCTGCACGGAGCGGCCCCTACCCTGGTTCTCTCCTGGGGAACGTTACAGTAGGCCACCATGACAAACATGGGCTGGTCTAGGCTGATGGGTGTTGTCAGAGAACAGGTGCAACAGACAGGTACGTGGTACCTACTAGAAGGACCCTAGACCCAGCACCACCCCCACCCACCCCCAGACAGCAGGTACAGTCCACCAGGTGGTCCTTCCCTGGGCTGAGACCCAGACAGAAGGTACAGTCCACCAGGTGGTCCTTCCCTGGGCTGAGACGCAGACAGAAGGTACAGTCCATCAGGTGATCCTTCAGTGGGCTGTGCCTACACGCAGCAGGGGAGGCTGGGCGGGGGTGGGAGGGCGGGTAGGGTAGGGTAAGGTGTATGTAGTCATGGGCGACACAAGAGCTCAGCAACCTGCCCAGGCGGAGCGCTGCAGTCCCGGAGTGACGGCCCGTGATTGGCTGAGGCGGCAGGAAGGGGACGCCACTCAGACATGGTAGGTGTACTCCGTCAGGTAGTCCTTGAGCCGGTTGGGCAGGGGCAGGTCGCCCACCTGCCGCGTGCTCTTGTTGATGGCGATGCGGCACAGGTGTTGAAGCGACGGCATGGCCGTGTACGCTGGTTTGGTCAGCAGCAGCTGGACCGTGCCGTTGGAATTCGGAACAGAACCCGTACCGGTACCGGTACCCGAACCTAGGCCGGTCTGGCAGGAGGACTGCGAGAGCTTCACGTAATGCTCCACCAGGTGCACCACGCTATCGAACTGCTTCAGCTTGGGCTTGAGCAGCACCACCGAGTCCAGCTTGAACTTGCCGTCCTTGTATTCGATGCGCAGGTTGGTGGGGCCGGCAGAGGTCATGGCGGAGATGGTGAAGAGGTAGTCGCGCTGAGAGCTGTCGCGCACCAGGAACGTGCCCTCCGCAGAGTGCTGCAGGATCTCCTTCGCCTCGTTCGCCGTCAGGCGGCCCCAGTACCAGCCTGTGGACACACACACACACACACACACACGAATGTCGACAAACACAGGCACACACACATACACACACACACACACATTCAGAAAGACGTTCATTTAAGTTATGTATACTCACACCAAAAAGACTACATAAGGAACACTTAAATAATATAACACGAGTGGAAGTGAGGGTGTTTGTGGATATCCTCATGGGTGTGGTTCGGCCGCAGCCACGAAGCCGAAGGCTGACTGCCTTAGATAACCACACCCATGAGGATACCCTTATGAACACGAGTATTATATTGCTTTTATACAACAGTTCCATTGCCAACACAATTAGTGTACAGACACAGTGTTAATATTCGTTTTAAAGTTTTATTTCATTGTGTTTCAGTTCGCTCCAGTCTCCGCTCCACAAAATAGTTCCAGTTCGAGTTAACGGTATTTGTGGTTGCTATGCAACAAGTGTCCCACACCCATAAAGATACCCACAAACACCCTTACAAACACGAGTGTTATATTGTGTTATATAAAACAATCTGCAGTCTTGGGTGTCTTGTTAAAGTCTGCCATAGTTTATAAATGCACTTGATTTAACGGCTATGTTGTATCTTCGGTGGAGTGATTATCAACTGTGAAGAGCCAGCCGTGGGATATTCCCATTTCTAGTGACGCTTAGAATACCTCTCGTCCAATCAGAAAGTGCTAAATAGTTCAACCGGACCTTACTGTTGTATAAACCCACATAAAGGGTTTGGTTAAGTAGCCATGAACATGCACACAGGAGTATGTGTCTGTGACATGCAGGCACACAACACACTTGTTGCCCTCTAAGACAGCAGTGTGATAGATCTATAAATTGATATTAAAGGTGTCATTCCATGAGAAACCATTTAGCACACTGTTGCGTATGCATGCTGCACGTTAAAATGTTCTTTTACCCCCACTACCTCCATCAGTCATGAAAGAAAATAGACTAAATGAGGAGCGGATAAGAAAAGGTCGTACAAACGTAATTTCGTATTTGTTTAGAACGTTTAGATCTTCTTTTTAGTGTGCTATGGCTGAATGGGCTTTGAATGATGGTAGCCTGTGACTAGCATAGCCGAAATCGTTGTCGTTCTATGATAGAAAAAAATCTGTGCCCTGTGAGCCAGTTTTGGTGAAAAAAAAAAAACGCTTTAGTGCTCCTGTGCCAGGCTGTTTTAGTTTTTTTTTCACCAAAACTGGCTCACAGGGCAAAATGAATGAAAACAATGATGCAATGCGATGACACCTTTAAGCAGTTCTGCAAATAACAGACAAAACCAACACAAAACCACAGTGAGTTACTGGATAACACTGAAATATCTTTATACTGGAAAAATATTACAAAGCCTTTTTCACAAGTCCTTTCTCACAAACATGGAGGTCATTAATGAATCATGAATGTCATACAGTATATGCCTAATGCACGCACGCACGCACACACACGCACACACACACACACACCCTCACAGGCAGTCATGAACTGGTTTCTGCTACAATTTTTTAAAAAGCTTAACCTGCGACTTAGGCTGCTATTTTTTTTCCTTCATTCTCAAAGGCAGTGTTGTGCATGTATGCATGTGTGTTACACCATCTCAAGGTGTCAGGTATGAGACGTGTGTGTGTGTGTGTGTATGTGTGGATGTATGAGTGTATGTTGCAACATTTCAAGGTGTCATATATAGGACGTGGTGTGTCTGTGTGTGCGTGTGTGCGTGTGTGTGTGTGTGTGTGCGTCGGTGTAACTGAGTGCGCTGAAGTGTGACTAGGCTTGGCACAGGTTGTTATGGAACCACACGACACCTACCCTTTAACGAGCCCAGACACACATGCACACGCACACACACACACACACACACAGACACACACACACACACACCATGTGACCTGAGTTCGTGACATTCCATCACAAATCATAAAGCGCAATGATGCTTTGTGTGGTTGTGTTTATGGTACAGCAGGGGCCCTAGAGTGCAGGTGAGCCTACCATCTACAGTGCCAGGCACAGCACACGGCTAAGGCTAAAGGTCCAATGCAATCTCTCCGTGCCACAAACAAACACACACACACACACACACACACACACACACACACACGCATGTACGCACTTACGCACACACAAACCCCCACACACTAACTTACATACACACACACACACACACCCTGCCAGCTGGCGTGAGCGCGTGCAGCATGTGTGTGTGTGTGTGTGTGTGTGTGTGTGTGTGTG
This sequence comes from Setipinna tenuifilis, assembly GCA_030347295.1. Lineage (NCBI taxonomy): Eukaryota > Metazoa > Chordata > Actinopteri > Clupeiformes > Engraulidae > Setipinna > Setipinna tenuifilis. Next base: position 11,198,933 of record CM059274.1, read on the forward strand.
TGTGTACACATACACATGCTGCACGCACTCATGCACACACAAGCCCATAGCTGGCACATGAAAGAAAATAGATGGCAACAACAAGGAAGTGTATCCTCGAAGCCCTGGGGGTGGCACTGACAGGGTTTCCATCCAGGGTTTTTTTTAAGGAGTCTTTGTTACTGGGAGATAGGGCATGCTTTGGCTGAGGTCCCTACTCTCTGAGTGTGTAGAGTGAGTAGCCAATGTAGTTATCTGAGTAAGAAATCCTTACTAAGAATCTCAATCTCTGTGGTCTAAAATGGATGGTGATTGTCATCTTGTCAGCCCGAATGATTATAAAGTCTCATAATTGATGCGAGTAATTTATATGGACACCTGACTACTGACACGCATTCTGCGGAGAGCGACGCACAGATGTGTGTAAGGGGCAGCTACAGTAGGCGGGCAGCACTAGTGGAGAGTTGGCGAGTGAGGGGTGGAGCAATGGTCTGGGTAGGAAAGAGTTAATTTCTCGGTTACTGGGTGTTCAGTAAGGCACCACTATTCTGGGACATGTCTTGGGGTCATTGCACCACACACACACACACACACACACACACACACTTTCATTTACTCACTCAGTCTCTCACACACACACACACACACACACACACACACACACACACACACACACACACACACACACAACCAATGCCAGCGAGTACAAGCACACACTGACTATCCCTACCAACCCAAACGGCACAGTGTACACAAGCAATGTTGTTTGTTTTCAAGGCTACCTTTCTACACAAAATAACATCTGCAAATACAGAGTAGTTTTTTTATTTACAAGTTGCACTGCACATGCAATAGTTGGTTTAGATAAATATGAGAAATCTAAATCTTCCAAGAATTTGTCATAATGAAATACACAACTATGTTTGTAATCTGATCTGTTTTCTAGCTTTCCTCCTAAACAGAGTACATACAGCCTATTGGTGTTACTAAAACGGTGGTAATAAAAAAAATGTTGGTTAAAACCAGTAGCAATTTGGTTAGATGTACTCTCAGATGTATAGTATATGGTATACAGCGAGCGACCCACAGATTCCAACTGTAGGGAAAATCACAAGTCACAACTTACAAACTGGATAATAGCGAGATGTACCCTGGACAATACAAAGCCCAGGAGCACAGGCACACACACCGCCTCAATTTCGTTTAGCTTCTGTACGATTAAATATAGCGCAGCGCTGCAATGATTTTTTTTATTTATCAAAGCGAGGCAAAACGATAAATAGCCTATTTACATGCGAGTATTAACAGCTCGTTGTCCTCAATTGGCTCCGGCGATAATGATAACGCTATTACAATGGTTATTTAATGTTTGTAGTAAATGATTTACTACTAACATTATAGCATTGTAATCCCGAAGATATCACCACGTAACATAGCCCAGGACATAAATGCACTCGTGAGAAAGCATTCATCATGTTAGAAATAGTAAGCATTTTGGCGTTTTTATTAATCAGTCCCCGTTTATTTTGAAATAATAGGCTTTATGGAAGAAATCTATTTCAGTGAATACCGTTTTCTAACAGATAAAAGCCCTATTTTACACACCTGCCTTGGTAACTTGACTCAGGCTATTTGCACCTCCGGAGTTATGCATGGGTTTTACAGTTCAAAAAAGTAAATAAGGTGGTTGTGAACGCCTGCAGTATTTACATTGTATACTTTTAAGCGTATGAATGAAGCGAACAAACAGACACCGTTACCTGTATTCTTCAGGTCTCTCATAGCTGTGGCGACGCGACTCTGGTCTGTCTCTACAGCCCGGCCCTCTGTCTCCGATCTCCTGTTATTATCGATGTTTTCAGATGAGTGGCAAGTCATTGGAATAGTTAGGGCTCCCAGTACCCCTCCAGAAAAGCGACACACATCCAACAATCGTTGCAGTCCCTTCCAGTAGACAGGCACAGTATTGCTTCTCCACAAGACAACTCCTTGCTTTGAAAAGGAATCCTTTTAGTCCGTCATTGCCATGTGCCAAGCTGCATGTCTGCCTGCAAATGAGAAAATTCAATGATCAGAGCACATCGTGCAGCCAATTAAGTCATCTTCAAAACTATAGCTTGCTTCACACAGTCCACTCAACGCTCCGGTGTCCGTTTATTTTGCCTGGTTAAATATTAAGTTAACATCTACACGATCTGTGTAATCTAGGCGTCCACATGACAAATCGGACGTGCAGGCTACCAACGTGGTTACCAGTACACTTGTTTTCAAATGCGTCCCACTGTATCTGCTCAAAGCATTAAGGACGCAATGGCATGGGCGTCACTAGGTAAATCAAACGCCCCAGTCGAAAAAATGCTTGAAGATTATAGTGACAAACTAGTTTCTTTGGCATATTCATTAACATCAACGGTAGGCTGTGGGAAAACAGTGTATTTCTAACTTTATCACCTCTACTTTCTAATTTTGATTGATTTAGGACATTCCCGTAGACATTCTATCTGTAAACTGTAACGTGCGTCCGGTGCAAGATAGGCGTAGCGTGAAGTTTCTGCAACAAAAGTGTACAACATTTTTAATGAACCCATTATCCTACATGGACTAAACAGTATTGCGTTACTTATCTAAATGGATATCAGGACATTCTTCTCACGAAGCAGGGACAGGGGCAGGGAAACAGTGACAGTTGAGAAGGGTGAGAGAGGTGAGATTATGGTTGTATGTGCTGGCAATAACTAGGCAGCTAATCAGGGTTGGTAATGTGTGAGAGTTGAGATGAGACGTCTCACATTAAGAGACTCTGGTCATATGTTCATACATTCAGCATCAGCATACATTAAAACCCTAAATGCCAGCAATACTTTTATTGGGGGGAATGGGATAGTCTCTCCGTTTTGTTGACCTGTTCGTCCAGTAACCTCATTCACAAGCCCGCACTGCAATAATTAATATTTGCTAACATTAACGCTAGACAGTGTGAAGAAGAGGGCTAACTTACTTAAGAGACACTCCTCATAAAAATTGTCGACATTAGCAAAGAATGTTGCCACTGCAGCACTGTCTTGATAAAGACATCCAGAGTTGTTTTCTCATTTAGACTAAAACTGTCTGAATGTGAAGAGTTAATCCATAGATCAAAACACAAAGAAACGTTGTCCTAAATCTTAAAAATAAATCTTTCTCCCTGCTCTTCTAGCATTGTGTTGTGGGGCTGGGGGGCAGTGCCCGAGTAAAGCTTAATTCCTAGTAACGTCCCTGCGCAATGGGGCAGTGCATTCTGCGAACTACCACTAACAAGCCTACTTGGAAATGGCAATGACAGCTCTCATTGTAAACGATCGCTTACCAGTCAAAAAAAATGTTAGCTGACTGGCGATGGCGTTTCATAAATTAACAATTTATACAAACCTATTATTTATGCAAATCCACACTGAATCAAATTCGTATCGTTCTACAAGTTAGTCCGTTAATTTGGCGGTGACTTCCAGATCAGAGGGGAAATGTCAGTTTGACGGGCTATTCAAAGCAAAACTACAAAAAACAAACATGTGAAAAGCGACACCTATTTGCACGTTATTTAAGACAAAGGGCCGAGAACTCCACTAACTACTAGCCCAATATATAGTCCATATACAAAACACTTACCCATAACATTGTCTTCAAAACTGAGATTAGAACAGAGGTCCATCATATCGTTGCCTTGAAACGAGCTACTATATTAGTCAAATATTTTTAATGATGTATAATGACCTAACATTAACCTGCAATGGCGATCCAGTCGAGTGTGCGGAAGTCATTAAACAGTCGCTGAATAAATGCATTTAAAGCCTGTCGCTGTCTTTAAAACTGCCACAGAAATTAAGCCGTGCTGGACCCAAAGCAGCGCCCATTGTGTCAGGTTGTAGGAGATAATGGCATGACCATCGCATCGTCGTAAGTCGACTGGCAAAATGACACGACAAACAATAAAGGCAGGCAAGGTAGGCTACAAAACCAGCCGTGTCAAATGCTGCGGGGGAGTCACAACGTTAGCTGCGGGGGACAGACACGCAGATCTGGCTTGAGCTCCGGTCGCTTGTATTACCCACCCCTGAGAGACTAACTTAGCCGGTATATATCTCACTCCAAAGTAAACGTATTTCGCCGACTACAGTGCGGTATCTGTACTCTTTGGTATGTGTTGATAATGGCCTAATACATATTAAACAGATCAATACACCAAAGGACGGCTTCCAGGAACTTTCCAGGAATCGTATCACGTGGTACGTCAGGGCAAGCGTTTTCTTAAGGTAGCGCGACACAAATAAGTTTGAAATGGAACGTCGTGAATCATAAACTTGAAAATGTCATGATTTGAAGTAGCATTAATTACCACTAGTAATTAAATACAGTGTAGATTTTGTACTTCACTGTGGACATTTAATTGCTTAAAAAACGGTTCACACATGTGCTTTAAAATATAAGATCTGGTTAGGAAAGTATTGAATATTGAATTTGAAGATTCGCGTACCAAAATTGTTTACATTTGCCATGCTTGCATCAGTTTATCATTAGTCCCTTAGGTAAATATTCGGAAGGGCCATCCTTTATTTACATCCGACTAACTGCCAGCACCTTAAGAAGAGAAAGTGACTCTTGATCTTTCCAGAGTTGTATTGCACGCCTGATTTATGCGTCTGTCTGTCTACTGTCTAGCCTACAATAAAACCTGCTCGAAGGGTAATTGTTTCCGCCTCCTTAATAATGTAAGTGGTAGCCAGATTTCTGTGGTGTTTTTAACAGAAAAAATAGTTTGCACCATTGCAAACTGGTTTAATGATTTCAGTTTGTAGATCCGAATTAGACATGTAGCCTAATGGGTACCAGTCATGTATATCTATAAACACAAAGTGCGGCATTTTTCGTAGCCTAGAAAACATAGGAAATACAGAAATTAACTAACAAATAAAAAACAAGCTAAAGGTAAAGTAATTGTACTTCTGCATGTATCCCAGGAGCCTAAACTACAAATGTAGCATAATTGGCTAACTGAAATAACTTCAAACTCGTCCGGAAGATATCTATCAATTTAGTTACATTTTAAAAAAAAGCACCATAACACCACATTGGACACTGAAAAAATATCCCGCACCAATAAAAAAAAAAGACCATTTTAGTCTATACAAGTTTTGGTCGTGCAAAAACAGAGTCGGTGGACAGAAGACGTACAGAGGGAGAGAGAGAGCGAGAGAGAGAGAGAGGTTTACAAGATCCTTGGAAATTCTGTGACGAGGAAACATGGTGCAAGATCGTTAAGCATTAGTTACCCGACCCCTGCAAAACTACCAGGCTGTTTGTCAATCGTCAAGTGACAGTCATTTCTCTTCGTGGCAGTCACAAAACGGCAACATCTTTGTCTTTGACTAAACATTGGAGAGTAACTTGTGCCCCCTGCTTTGACACTCACTAGTCATTAAGCTTATAGGACGTTAAAAATTAGCAGTCAATGCTGAAGCTTAGGCTACATTATGTCTTAAATCTAGTGAAGTGGTCGCTGAATTGCTGATCTACATCTGCAAAAATGGCATCAATAGGTCTATATAACTTTAACTCAAAGCTAGGCTAGACTAACATGCAAAAAACAAACTAAAATGCTAAAATGTAGACCTAGGTTATGTCTCTCTTTTTCTGTCTTAAATGCCTTGCCCAAACATGCCAGGTCAATAAAGCACTGGCAATACATATTTAAGAAGCTGTACCGTCACTGGCTGTTATATTATAATATTAGGCCTATATTACACTGCCACCTTGCGGTTTTTGTAGAATACCACATGCACTATCACCCGTAATTACCTTGTAAGAAAATTACATAGCCTATATAGGCTTGTGGAAGCTTATATAGATTTCATTTTAACAGTATTTTTTTAAAAGGCTGACATAGACAACACTTGTTAAGCAGCATCTAGAGCAATACATAGCCTACATAGCATAGAACTGTATGAGCCAAACAATGGTTGTTTCAAATGGCTAAGACAATCCAATATATACAGTACGTCAATATTATGGCTACAAAAATCTAAAATGTTAACAAAAAGACAGCTTTTATTTTTCATTCAAATTTAAATTAGTCCAAAACAGTAATTAATTTTAACTATAAAATATACTTAAAGAATACTTTTATAAACTTAAAATGTTCCATTTTAATATAAAAAAGTATTACATTAGTATACTTTCTAGTACACTAAAACTACATGGTCTGTAGTATACTTTCTATACTTACACTTATACTGAAGTATACTTCATAAAATAAACTTTAAGTATACTACTTTTTGCTAAGGGTAGTCTATATGGAATTTTGCAACTGACAGCAGCTGATTCTTCAACACTGTTGAGTGGCATGTGGGAATCATCACCAACTGTGCAGTCTACATTTTATAATGGGGTATTGAACATGAATGATTTGTTGTGTGAAAGCAGCATACTGTAACATTTAAGGGGACCGAGAAAGATGTTAGGAGTGTGTATTTTTGCTTTCCACACAGGCACAGCCTGTCAGGTGTCATTTCCCACCAGGAAGGTTGAACATGTATGTTTTGGGTGGAGGGAAAGGAAAAAAAAAAGAACAAAAAAGTAAAACAACAAACTAACATAACAAACAAGGAATGGGAGGAGCCAAAACAAGGAGGGGAAAAAGGGTGCATTAAGGGCCAAACAGGTTCTCCACCAACTCCTCTCGAACTTGCTGGCCTGCAGGGTGCAGGTCCTGGACAACGGGCAAGGGGTCATCGGCGCCACCCCCATCCTGGAGCTCCACGTCGTCGGGCAGTTGGATGTTATGCCTGATGGCCATGTTGTGCAACAGTGCTGTGACCACAATCACAGCACAACATTTTCGGGGGTGCAGTTGCAGGCCTCCAGCACCCCTGCTAAGGCACCGGAAGCGCTGCTTCCACACCCCTATGGCCCTCTCCACAACTGCCCGAGTCTGCTTGTGGGCCCGGTTGTACAGCACCCGCGGCTCCGTCCCCGCGTTTATGTATGGGGTCAGCAGGAAGGGGCGCAGAGGGAATCCACTGTCTCCAACGAGCCAACAGCCCCCAAAGCCACCACCTTCCGCTGCCTGACAGAGTGCTGTGTTCTCCCATATAAATGAGTCGTGGGTGCTCCCGGGCCATCTGGCCACGATGTCCAGAAAGGCACCATCTGCATCACACACCACAAGGGCATTGATGGCTGGGTAGCCCTTGCGTGAGATGTACCTTGCCCCATGGGTGTAGGGCAGGGATATGGGGATGAGGGTCCCATCAATTACGCCGATGACAGGCCTGCTATTTGGTAGAACCCGTGATTAACCCTGCCAATGTCTTCAGGGGTGGCTGGAAAGGACATCCTTTCAGCAAGGTGCAACAGCAGCACATCAGTGACTGCTGTCACAGCCCTGCTTACGGATGCCCTACTGAGGCCCAAACCATCCCCGAGGACCTCCAAAAAGCTGCCCGTGGCATAAAACCGCAGGGCAGCCAGGAGTTGTACTGCTGGGGTTAGCGCAAAGCTACGCCTCGTGCGTCTAACCAAATGAGGGTGCACAACACCCAGCAGCTCCATAATCTGTCCCCGACTGAGACGATACTTCCTGATGATGGCTTCATCAGGAAGGACCTCAAGGGGATTAAAGTTATTGCGTATAAACGCGTTTGTGTACGTGACACGACTTCGCCGTCGCACTGCTTGGTTTAGCTCTATAATTCTCTGTAAAGCAGCCATTGTTTTTCTGAGGGCCTGACATGGTGCTACAGCATTTATACAGCACAGGAAGTGACATAGACAATTGGCAGCCATGTGCCATTGGTGGATATAATGATTCAGCTGAGATGTGTGAATAATAAGTGATTACTTGTTAATCATCTCCCCATTACATTAAAAGCAATCATTGTGACATGTACACTTGTAACTGTTGAGATTTATATGCTAGTACATGCACTTTGTGTATAGCTGAGAAATACATGGTAACATTGAGTGAACTTACAGAGAATGTATAGAAGTTGTTGCATCTGAATGGGAGGTAGTTCTAACAAAGCACTATTTTGAAAACATTACCACGAGGCTGTCATTTTAAAGTATCAGTCAGATGTGTTGTGGACCAATGTTTTGTACCTACATGTTGGAGTGTGTGTGTGTGTCTATTCAATATAGGATGGGTCAGCATCAGAGGTGGACATATTTGTTTCTGCCAATTCACAGAGCCAGCTGATCTTAACTAGCACAACTCCTTAGCCAGGTAGAACAGGTCTGTTACGACCTCATATGGAAAAAAATATTGTAAGAGAAATATGAGGTGGCAACATAAGAAACCAGGAGATTAAACTATAACAAAATTGTGTTTATTAGAAGAATGGTAACAGAAAGGTGTCAATAAACAGGAACCAATGAATAGAAAAAGAAAAACAGGCCCTGCAACCTTCCAAAAAACTAACTAACCTCCTCGAAATTAAAATACGTGCATCTTCCGCAAGTCTGACTGCTACGCTAGTCTGACCTGCGATACGTGCACAAAAGGGAAAGCAAACAAAACACCAGTCACCGTACAAAAATACAAAAACACCAGTTAAGTAATAAAAATAGTGGGATAGTTGTCAAAAATGCCCAAGCTGAGTAAAAAGGTAGCGCGTATCAAAAAGATGAGCTCTCTGGCTGTCGTGGTGCATGGATGAGAGTGAGCCGTGGTGGAATGAGCCTCATGTGAAGAAGCTGCGTCCATGTTGAATGGGGCGGTTTTTATGCGCCCACTCATTATCCGCGCCCAATCCAGCCCCACGCTCAATGATGAGGTGCACCTGGACACAATTGTTGGTAGCAGACAAGGAGAGCACACATGATTAGAAAATTAACTGACACTGCTACCAAGACCGCGTAACAAGGTCGTTATAGAAATCACCCGTGTTAAGCACAGCACAGGCAAACCGAATACATGGCAGGACTTTTGCTTTCTGAACCCAAGATGTGTTCATTGTTTTTACCAAGGCAATGTATACATTTCTGGTTTTACACACACATTCAATCCATTTATCCAAAAAGATAAAGAATCAATACTGTGCTACTGTCATTGATTTTGTTTTTTATTTAAGGGTTGGGGTCTTGGGGGGGTGAGGTCTGGCCCTGGCCTGGAATAATGTGGTCTGTTGAAGACAAACACAATCATGATGTTATTGCTTACATGTAGGCATATTTACAGTTCATTGTAATGTATTACTTAGAAGACATTCCCATACCTTCTGCACTGGGCACATTAAGTGTAAAACTAGGCCTGCTGGCCTGTTGCAGGATCACCTGCAACATCTCCATCACCTGCTGCTGATATCTCTGGCCCTGCTTCCTGATGGCTGCCATGGCCTCCTGGTGGTGCCGATCAGCCTGCTGCAAAATGGCATCAACCACATTGGTAAGTTGTTCTACATGGCTTCCCAGGACTGCTAGGTCCTCCCTAATGCCCCTCTGCACGCTGATTTTTTCCCCTCTCAGACCTGAGAAGCTCCGCGCTGCACTGGCAGTTGGTTCTTCGCCTGCGTCGGCGCTGCCGACGTATGGTGTTATATGAGCCGGAGCTTCCAGACTGAGAGGACCGTGCAGAGGCAGGGGAGGATGAAGCCCTGGGAGTTGGGAGGCCACGGTTCTCGATGTTGTAGGGAGCAGGGTCAGGTGTGCAGGTGGCTGAGGTGCAGGGCTGAGCTTCAGCAGAGGGTGAACACGACGGAGGGCCAGGTGTCTGGGTAGGCGGCGGAGGGCCAGGTGTCTGCACGTGCACAGGGGAGGGTGCAGAGCCACGTGGAGGGACGGCCGAAGAGAAGGCTGCAGGGCCAGGTGCCTGGGTGGCCATGATGGAGGGTTTAAGGCCCAGGTGAAGAGGTAGAAGATGGTTGTTATATTACTCATTTCATGTACACAAACAATCAGAATTCTTTACACAATTCCCTTTTTAACCCATATCCAGTATCCCCAACTAGGAAAAGACAGACATGCACACACATTCACATACAGTTAGGATATACTTACAGCAGATGTTGAGCCCTGGACATTTTGCAGCAGGGGGGCAGATGGTGGCCTTGTACTTGTGCCGTACAAATCGATGCCCCCCGGGATCCCATTAACTGCAATGGGACCCAACACTGCCAGCACCTTCTCCTCCTCAGCAGTAAGAGGAGGCAGGCTGGTGCTGCCACCACCAGTCTTCTCTCTCTCCCTCCTGAGTGCTGCAGCCTTCTTCTTAGTGGCACAGGAGAAAACCCTCCACTTGATCCGCACCTCTTCGACTGTGCGCGTGTAGCCCAGGCCCACAGCATTGACCCTCCTGGTCACCTCCGCCCAGGCTGCCTTTTTGTCTGCATTAGTGACTGAAGTCTTAAACCTTGAGAAAAGGATTGCTTGCTGATGAAAGACTTCAGTCACCAATGCAGAAATTTCTTGGCTTGTGAAGTTAGCCTTCTTCTTTTGTTTTCCAGCCATTGCAAACAACATCATTGCCCACTGACAGGGTTTAAGTAGTGAAGACCAACTATGACAACAGGTGTCCTGGCTGAGTTGTCCTAATGACATGATTAACAATGTATGACAAAGAGGTTTGGGAAATGGCACTGCATTTATGTAGTGACACTTGGAGTATGGAGCTGCATTTGCAGCCTGTACAAAGAAAGATTTGTTAAAGTTTGTCTTGATTAGTTTAGGACGTTTGTCTTTATGTACCTTAAAATCATACACAAAAACAGAAAAACATTTGAATTGACTTTATTGAGCTAGCTACTTGGTAGTTCCTGGTATCTCTGCTGCGTCATCCTCCAAATATCTTCTATATGGTCCGTTTCGCTATGTTAGCTCTAACGAGCTGGTTGTTCAGCTTCTTCCAGCTGACTAGGTGGTATCGTGTTGCACTTCTGTTTTTGTGTATGAGATTAAGGTACATAAAGATAATGCAATTGAGCACACATACTATATACTGTTAAGTTTTAAATTCCACCATTATATTATATTAATATATAAATGAAATGCTAAGCACAAGTCAATGACTTGACTAAAGGAAAAGTATATGTTTTCATTTTAAAGTACAGTATAAGTGTAAGTCTCAGTATAAATGTACTTAGTCTTAGACTTTGTTTAGAAGTTTCAGTATAAGCCAAGTATACTTTACTATACTATTCTATAAGTATATAAAATATAGTTTATAAAAATCAACTTCAAGTATACTTCCTCGGTTTTATTATAAAATAAGTATACTTATAGTAAACTTTAATAAACTTCTTTTTGCTAAGGGGTTGCTGGTTATATAATTAGAATATAAAAGTGTATTTATTTTTAATTCTATTCAATTCTGTTCATTTCACACACTCATATATTTCAGGTGTTTATTTCTTTTAATATTGATGATTATAACTGACAACTCATGAACACCCCAAATTAAGTATCTCAGGAAATTGGAATATTTTGGAAAGGTTCAATATTGAAGACCTCTGGTGCCATACTCTAATCAGCTAATTAACTCAAAACACCTGCAAAAGCCTTTAATTGGTCTCAGTCTAGTTCCGTAGGCTACACAATCATGGAAAAGACTGCTGACCTGACAGTTGTCTAAAAGATACCATTGACACCTTGCACAAGGAGGGCAAGGCACAAAAGGTCATTGCTAGAGAGGCTGGCTGTTCACAAAGCTCTGTGTTCAAGCACATTAATAGAGAGACAAAGGAAAGGAAAAGATTAAAAAAAGTGTACAAGCAACAGGGATAACCGCATCCTGGAGAGGATTGTAAAACAAAATCAAATAAAAAATGTGGGGGAGATTCACAAAGAGTGGACTGCAGCTGGAGTCAGTGCTTTAACAACCACCAATTTTCTGAGATACTGAATTTGGGATTTTTATCAGTTGTCAGTTATAGTCATCAAAATTAAAGAAATACATATTTTAAATATACTAGTGTGCATTGAATGTATATAATATACAAGAATTACTGATATAAATCAACTTTTTCATGATATTCTTATTATATGACCAGCACCTGTAAAGTAGCCTATTTAGCTTTCTGTACACAAGCCCACAAGCGCTATTTAATAGTAGGGGAGAGCCGTGACGAATGAAACACGGGACGTAAGAAACACAGCTATTTTCTCAAAAACAATAAACATCTGAAACATCATATGTCATCAGCACATTCAGCATGCAAGACTTCACAACCCCGTGAAATCTCGTGCCGTGACGTTACTGCGTTCAAACGTTATCTCCATGAGACTGTTTTTGACATGGTTAAGTAAAATATTACCTACTGGTAGTTTTTTTGTGATCAAAAATCATTGCGTGTTTAATTCGTGCCGACAATGAGGGACGATTGTAACAAACGACACCTTGCGTTCAAAGTTAAAAATGAACGTGATTTCTTATCGGATGTGTTAAATTACACCAGTAACTAATAGAATACACTTGTAAGTTGATGATCATATGGCAAAATAAATCTAATTTGCTTCACTGTCTTTGAAAATAACCGTTAAGTAAAAAGTGTTTCATTCGTCACGGCTCTCCCCTACTGAGTTTTGTGTTGTCCCCAATATGTAAAACAGTCACAAAAAAAAAAAAACATAAAAGGAGAGTAATGTCCAACCATTCGACCAGTAGTGTGGTTTGGTCGACCTGTAGCTAGAGGTCGGACTGGGGGGCACACAAATAAGATAGCCTAGGCGCCTATGTACACCTTAATCCACCCCCGCTTGTGAGGGAAGCTGACTGAACTCTGCTTTATGACAAAGATCAAGCTTGATTGGATGGATGCATGAACTTTATTAATCCCAAACTGCGAAATTAAAGTGTAGCAGCAGCACGGCATATAGGAACACAGAGACAATGACACAGTAAAGAGCACAGCCTAAACATAAAGCATTATACAATATAAAATGCAATAAAAACATATAAATAAGCAGAATTGATTGTAGTGCAATACAGAAAAAAGGGTGCGGTGAAAGGATAAGGTACAGTGGAGTATGTGCTGACCAGAGATATAGCTGTTATTGTACAGTGTAATGGCTTATGACAGGAAAGATTGCTGTTGAAAGGACAGATACAGGAAAAGGTGGAGCTGCCTGTAAGAAAAGACACTCTGCTTTCTATCAACAGTATGATGGAGGGGGTGGAAGAAGAATATCCATAACAGTTGCTCAACAGCATCAACTTTCCTCAGCATTGGGAAACGATTTTATGTGCCTCAAAAATGCAGCAGCAAGAGAGCAAGTTGTTATTCGTAAGAGCCCAGCACAATTCTTTAACACAAGATCGTTTGTTTCCAATCTTGGGCCATTCTAACAGATACAAGTTATAACTAGAGATCATTCAAATCTGTACTGGGTGTATGAAAGTTTTTCATAATAAATAAATAAATAAATAAAAAACTCATGTGATGAAACTGCTCAGATGGTATTGGTTTATTGTAAGGTTTAAATCCTCATGTCAAGTCCATGGCTAGGTCCATCTCTGAAGTGCTGCTGTTTCACTCTGCCCCATCAGGATTTTGCAGTGAGGATGGAGAAGAACTCCAGGCTATCTCTATCCCAACAAGACCTTCACATCTGTATATTATGGAGCGAATTTATTTATTAAAACCCAAAAGGTTTGCCACAGTATTTCAATCTGCTCCATTATAAACTATATTCTCTGTGATGTATGGGGGAACCGACACATAACCACATGCCATCTCTACTCATATTGTGATTACGTGTATTTAAAAAGTTATAGTGACCTGAGGTCTTTAGTTCACCTTAAAAATATTTCATGGACATATTCTAGGACAATGTCGTCAAGGACAAAAGCCTCCAAAAGCACAATGTCGGCCATTTCCTGTGTCTCTTTAGCCTTCATCTCTTCAAAGAATGAGTCTGAAGGTGAATGTGTGAAAAAAAGCAGTGTTAAGGCTAATGTCATACCAACCTTTTTAATGCTTAAAGGGGAACTTCCATCTTTATTTTTATTCATATTTCTGTGTCGCCACTATGGTTGAATGCATTGTGCGTCATTTCTGTGAAAAATTATGTCCTAGATCTCTTGTTTGACTTCTCTAGTGGTTGAACGACTGGTTTTTCCAGTGTCCCTCGTGAATATCCATGACGTGTCAATAAGGCATCTCTGATTGGGCAAATTCGCTGTCTTTCGCTCACCTAGCTTCTGTCCACCAATCCTTTGGGATGTGGGCTTGCTATACATGGCTCTGGGCGGGGCTTACGACCTAGTGACGTAGATAGGTTTAGCATGCTCTGATCCGCTCGTTTTGGTTAGCTCCACCCTTCAATGACCAGTAAAACCATGAGGGTTGAATTTCACGTCTTGGAATGCTGCGTGCATATACTGCTTGTTGTGACCCACCACATTGTAAATAGAGCTACTTAAAGTGGTTTTTGACGGAAGGACCCCTTTAAAAGTAAGGTCATTTTATATGCTGTAGTACTTAGTACTTTCAGCTCTGTATAACTAGGCCTATGCAGTCGTCTTCGACTGCTAAAGGGATATCCCCGAAACGCGATGCTTCAAAGCCCCCAACATTCAAAATCTAATCAGTTCATGAATCTACCCTAGAACATTGAAACACCAAATCTGGGACAAATCCATCCAACTGGTCAGAAGTTATGGGCCAAACCAAAATTCAGCCATCTTGAACTCAGCCATCTTGAAAGTGTTGGCCTCCAAACTCGAATAAGTTCATGAACCTACCCTAGAGCATTAACACACCAAATCTGGGAGAAATCCATCCACCCAGTCAGAAGTTATGGGCCAAACAAAAATTCGCCCATCTTGAATAATTCACCCATCTTGAATTCAGCCATCTTGAAAGTGTTGACCTCCAAACTCGAATCAGTTCATGAACCTGCCCTAGAGCATTCACCCAAAAAATTTGGGACAAATCCAAACATCCATTCAAAAGTTATCGCGTTAACACGAAAGACCTTACGCGGCGGCGGCGGCGGCGGCGGCGGCGCACGCAAAACCATTACATCCCCGACGCTCCGCGTTTCGGGGATATAATTAAAAGAATAATGCCTAATAGCATTAGGCGTCTTTCCACTACACGTAATGTAAGGACACTTCTTACCCAGAGTGGACTCATCCCTCTCCAGCTCTTTGTCTAGGAAAGCATCTAAGTCAGTGTGGATAAAAGCAATCTAGTCAGTGATTTCCATGGGAAAAGAAAATGCCTCAGCCTTTTGCTCACTGGGTCCTTCTCCATTGTTCCTGCATGAGAGCTGTCGTAGTCCTGCTTTGTTGTATTATTGTTATACAATAACACTAATAAAACCAGAACAACAACAGCTGCAATACAATACAATAAATGCCGCGTAAGGTCTTTCGTGTTAACGCGATAACTTTTGAATGGATGTTTGGATTTGTCCCAAATTTTTTGGGTGAATGCTCTAGGGCAGGTTCATGTGTATTGTGGGAACATTTCTGTAATTCCCTCCTGGAGCTTGCTTGACCATAGTGTGATTTTCATGGCAAAAGCCTCGAGCCATGTTTTAGGTTTGTGACTTTTAATCTGTTATCTGTTATTATAAAGGGTACATCCTATATCTGGTTTTGTTGAGGATACTCTAGGCCATAGGTTTTCAAAGTAGGGCAGAATCAAGCAGAATGCCCCGCATGCCGTTTTCACACACTGCATGCTCCATCGCGAAGCCCTTGTGGCTAAACGTCTCGATGACGAGCTTAATCAGGTACTGCAGGACACAATACAGGCAGTGAACTTCATTAAAACTCGCCCCTCGACTCTTTGATCTTCTGTGTAACGAAATGGAATCTCGTTTTCATGGACTGCTGCTTCACTCAAATGTACGCTGGCTTTCACGGGGGACAGTTTTGAACCGTGTATATGAGATGAGGGCGGAGATTGCACAGTTCCTCTCCTCTGAAAAACATCAGCTGGCAGGCTGTTTCACAGATGCAGCATGGCTTCTCAAACTTGCTTATTTGGCAGACATCTTTCATCATCTAAATGTACTGAATCAAAGCATGCAAGGGCGTGATACATACATACTGCATAAGCAAGACAAAGTGCATGCTTTTGCCATGAAAATCACACTATGGTCAAGCAAGCTCCAGGAGGGAATTACAGAAATGTTCCCACAATACACCTGCTGTCATCTGGTGGTGAGTTGGACTCCATTTCTTCTTTGATACAGTCACACTTGGAGCACCTCCAGGGATATTTCAGAGACTATTTCCCCAACCTTGACAACACCAAGCTAAACTGGGTTAGAAACCCCTTTGCTGCTAATGTTGGCTCTTGTCTGGACTTAAAATCACAGGAGGAACTGATTGATTGTGTTGGCGTGTGTAGTAGATTGATTATATACCAATGAATGTAAACTGGGGTATTCATGTGCTATTGGTGGTGGTGCCATCTGGTGGCACGCTTGTACAATGGTTATAACTGGATGCAATATTATCTTTAGGTCAGTCTGTTCTATGGAATAAACCCAGCAATTTGTGTTTAGTCGGTCTCCAGTGTGACTTATCTGTTATGGTTATATTGGCAGTAAATAAGAACCCAAAATATTACAGCGTGCGTGTGCTTGTGTGTGCATTCATGCATCCGCCAAGTGTTTGGTTTTGTGTGTGTGGTTACCGACTAAGCATTTGTTTTGCGGTATGTGTGTTCCATTGTGTGTGTGTGTGTGTGTTTGTGTGTGTGTGCTTTGCAGGATGTTGCAGCCCTGGAGAGTCAGCCCCTGTTGGGATTCTTTCTTAGAGAGGAGAAGACGGGTCCAGCTCAGAAACTACAGTTCAAACTCTACCACAAGAACACACTCTACTACATCTACACACACGCATGCACACACACACACTCACACACACCCTATTGCATCTTTACAGCAGAGGATATCTCTACCGCAGAAAGTTAAACACACGCATACACACACACACACATGCACACTTATACACACACGCACACAAAACATAGCCTATAACATCTTTAAGGCAAAATATTCCTACTGCACAGAGGTGAACGCTCACACACACACACTTCTATACAGATACAAGGTCACAGTATTCCTCACACGCATGCAGCGCACTCATGCCCATAAACACACAAACACAAACACAAACACATACACACAAACAGAACACAAGCACAGACATGCACCTCTTCATTCACTATCCTAAAAAACCTTCTAAAAATAAACCCAATTGATTGCTGACACTGGACATAGAGCAGATATTGGAACTGGGTGGTCACCACCTAAACTGTAGCATTTATTTTCAGATGTTTGTTGTTGAAAGACAACCATTCCTCATTTTGTCCGTTTGTTTGTTTCTGCCTGAGCAGATGGATCGAGGTGTTCCAAGAGGCCATGATTCTCTGACCTAGTTCTCTGATTGGCTGGGATTGTACTTCCTCAATGTCCCCAGTACCTGGAAGTGTCACCCCAACTGACACAGGATCTTCCTGTGTACAGGAAGGTGTGTTTGTGTGTGGCTGTGTATAGGAGATCACATGCATCCATGAGCGTGTCTGTGTGTGTGTGTGTGTGTGTGTCTGTTAGAACAGAACAGGAGGCTCTTTGCCAAGGAGCCAGACACAGGGCAGTCCCAGGCAGCCAACTGACCAGAAAGGTCAGAATAGAAGGAAGAGACTCAGGTAGAGGAAGAGAGAGGAAGCAGGGAGGCACTCAGATGTTCCCACACAGTGACACCCATAACATGTCCCACAGCAGCGCACAGATGCCTTAACAGCAACACCTGTTAGGAATGAGGAATAAGGCCCCACACAAACGTCTTCACACCAACAATGTGCCCACAGGTAACAGAAAAGAGACAGAGCATAGGCCCATAGTCACTTGTCCTGCAAAAGTGCACACACACCTGATGGTGTATCTTACTGGTGAGCCCTTAACACATTGGGGGGAGTGGGGGGAGTCCCCCTTCAGTGCACGTCCCGTCACGTCATGTCATGTCAATAGAGGGTCAGAGATCAAGTGTGGAGAGATTATCTGAAGGTGTTGCACGAGTTCCATCGGGGTTGGGTTGTTGCCATGGATACAGACTAGTAGCTTATTGGGAGTTTTTTTTTTTTAGTATTTTTTTCATTTTGCAATGCACTGTGGGAGCTCACAGAGGACTGAGCAAATTGACAGGGGAAGAATCTGTGATTCTTAAAACAAACATTTAAATTTCTTTTATTTGCAGTTTTTCTTTGTCTTTTTGTTTGTTTAAAATGAAACTTGGCTTTTGTGCCTCAAGCAAATGTTCTTTTAAACTAATGTATAGACAAGTTATACTGGAAAGAACTGACACAAAAAAAGGAAGAAAGAAAAATTAGGGTCATTTTCTGAGGCGTTATGACTATATAATTCAGTTTGCATTAGAATAGGTTTAGCAGACAGGTAGGCTATTTCAGGTTGCTACACACACAATATTAAGACTACATGTAAAGGAAAACATGGATCAGGCCAGAGAAGGTAAGACATCACTTTAAACTTGAAATTGTTACACTTGTCTCCTTAAAGAGTAAAGGCTTCAAATACATTTATTGTCATATTGATGTGGATGTGGACTAACAAAGGTATATTAGACACTTTTCAAGTATTCAATTTTCAGCACAGTTAAAATGTATGGCTGATTACATCAACCAATTGAAACTGCTTGTGGGAATTAAAATGATTATCTCGCTGTGAAACAGATCAATCTCAGCTTCCTCCACCATCACACAATTCTAAGCAAATGCAGCCAGGTCCAAAAACTCCCCCAAACTTTTGGAATGAGTTTGAGTTCTCCCCGGAGCAGATATCTTCGGGATCTCCCTGACGAGTATGTCCCACAGTTATCTAACTCATAGTCATCGCATTGCCTACATCAGACTACGGTAATGTTACAGTAATGCACTGAAGTCAAGAAGGCTTAGCCTACAGTGCAGTTTTGGGCTCTAAATGCTATTTTTTTTAAAGAGCACAAGTTAAGTGTGTTGATCTGCTTGGATTAGGGATTCAAGCTTTTAAAGTCAAGACCAAACATCTAAACAGCAGTAAAAAACTGAACATGAAGGTCCAGCCCAAATTTACAGCATAGGCGCCGGAACCGCTGGTGCGGTGGTGCAACCGCATCCCCACTTTTTGGCTGACTGACTACCTTAATTTTCCCTCATTGTCCACACGATAAACAGCAAACCAAACAGCGACGCCAGTCGGCAGCAATAGTTAAAATATGAGGAGGCGAATCAAACGTTGTGGCTGCGTAGTTATACAGCGAGCAGCTGTCCACATTATCAATAGATCTACGTTTAACGTGATACCGATACGTTGAACGTCAGTTCTAGTTGGCCAATCAGGCGGCTTTACTCAAGATGTTCTAGTTTTCAGCGTCTCTGTCTTTCTCTTTACTACTCCACTGCCCTTGCTCTTTCTTCGAGCAAACTATAGTTCGCAATCTGCCGACTGCCACCAGTGTGCTGGCTTGTGAAATGCATTTACCTTTGGGATCAGTCCGTCTATCATGGAAATCAGGACGTAAATCCGATGTATGGCTGATTCATGGTATAATCCTTGACCTTGCGAACTACCACCTCGGCTCATAACGATTTATCAAGTTGTATAGGATGAGCCCCCCAACGCAGTTTAAGATAGCAGCTAGCTTAATCTGCATCGGGGGGCTTAATTGCTAGCTCATCATGCAGTAAAAAAATCAACAAAGCAGGCTTCACTACGTATTAGGCTACAACAGATATCACCCCCGATCATCCCCGTGCAAAGCAGTTCATTTTGCAATCGCATGTAGGCTATATAAAGTTAACTTTATGCTCATTTTGCACTGGCCATTTCCTATTTCATTACGTGACTCGAAGGCGTAGGCCTACAGAGTAAACATATTTGAATCATTGACATTACTGCTGTTCTACGTTTATTGGCGTTAAACTCATTGTATTAGAGCTAAAAGCAAAATCGCCAGTTGGCTGTATGACTGTCCAGGCTATAGCTAGCTGTCAAATGGATATTTGGCGATTGTCAATGAATATTCGGAGATTTTCAAAGTGTCTTTCTTCAAGGAGGACGGAGTAAGGTATGAAATACGTTTCTTATATGCTCGCCGAAGCACTCTCAAAATATGCATTGTTTTGTTTTGTGTCATTGTCATTGTCTCTGTCTAGTCATTGTCTACTGTCTAGCAGGTAACTAGCCGCAACCAGCCACAACTTCATAGCAGCATCTGTGCTGCTATCGTTACTGACTGCAGATAACACCACCTTTTAAAAAGGCACTTTTTTATTCTTGGCTGTCAGTGTGGTTCAGCTGTCATCATGTGTATGTGATGTGTGTAGATTGGCTTGTGTTTGTATCTGCACAGCCGTTTCACAGGGCAGACAAGGTGAGCACAGTGTTGGCAAGCAACTTTGTAGTGAATATAGCTTTCGTAGACAAAAGTGTCAAAAGTAGCGAAGTACATTAGAAGCTACTTCACCTATATTTTCAAATAAAATCATAGCATGCTACCGTTTTCTAAGCCAACACGAAATTGTATCATGGTGCCGTGCAGAACCTAAAAGCTGGTCAGTGCCTGATATAGCGGCGCTGATTGATCTCTGCAAGCGCAACTCTCTAGAAGTTCGGTATGAAGACAGCTGACCCATGGAAATACGTCAAGATCTTATTGGTTTATAAAATAACATGTAACAACAACATTGTTAAATGAATTCCATATGTACTATTGCCAAAGACGGGTTCCTGTTATTACTGCGGTCCAATTTGTTTTTTAACTGGAGTAATCGCAGATTTGCGCAACCCCCCCCCCCCCCCCCCCCCCCCCCCTAACCTATTTAGCTTGTAATAATCTGTTGAATATGGCAGGGGGGTTGTAGTCTTTTTGATTGCTGTTAACCTACAACTTAATTCTGTAGGCGTCCATGAATTTACTTTGTTGTTTGCCATGTGTGTAGCTGACATTTTAAGTGTGGTGTACCCGTGTGTGTGCGGGCGTGTGGCAGTGTTGTTCAAGTTCACTAGATTTGTTTACTAGTGTTTATTGCTCATGTGTAGTTCACGTATCACGTATGTTCATATTATTCATCTTCAAGTTCAAGTTCATCGTTGTGTTGTAAATATAGATTGGCCCTTCATAGAAAAACTACCGAAAGTAGCATAGCATGCAGCACACGCAAGAAAATCTGACCTGAACATATGAACATATGGCTACATGGGCAGATTTAGATTTTTTGTTGCAAATTTAGCGTCGGTATTCTTTCTTGCCTATATGTAGTATGACAGTGTTATACTACAGTAATAAGCTATAGGCTATTTTAATGTCACATTTTGGCTGCTGATATATGTGGTGCACTTTGACGTTCACATGCTATCCTATCTTTAATGCAAACATCGTACTAGCCTACTTGTGCTGTGCATGGCCCTTTCCTTTTATTCTTAAACTATGTTGAAATTGCATGTTTATCAAAGGGGGGGGGGGCTCAAAACTGTTCTTTGCCCAGGGCCTCAGAATCCCTAAAACCGCCTCTGGTTATACTACCAGGCATAAGTATTTGTTTATGCATCAACTTGTTGTTGACGATAGTCCACCTTATAATACTACTAATAATAATACTAACAATAATATCAATAATAATTATGATAATAATAAGCCAATTATATTCTGCTACTACTCTAAATACACTTTAACAAATCGCTACAACTGTCTCACTTCTGTTTACCTCAGCACGAAAATACCACCACATTGTAACCAACATTCCACCGGAAATGTACCCACTGGCTTATTGAAATGCGGAAGTTCTTTAGAACGCTTCGTGAATAAACCCAATTTACCTAATTAATTATGACACTTTATGTAACTGGTGCAGCCATGACCTCACAGACGTTGCTACAGTTATAGAATCTTAAAGTGGAACTCATACAGACATGCTGGCATTTCTATGAACAAGCAGTTGAGAGTACACCAGCAAACTTTTGAGGAGCAGACTTTTTAATTATATATATTCTGTTAAAACCGGAGTCCTCTTTCAGGTATTTATTTTTCTTTCAGGAATTATTTTATTTCTTTCTCTTCTGTTCACAAATGGTTAATTCTGGGAGCATGATTCGTGATATTAAATTAATGAAACCTACCTAAATGATTTACATTTTGCTGTCAGTTCCAGTGATGGGCTTAGTACGTTCAAAAAGCACCTGAAAACAGCTTTAATGTTTGTTAGTTGCTCCCCATAAAGTTACAGCTCAATGTTAATGTGATCCTCAATGATCATTTGAATATTTGTAAGCCACTTTGGTTAAAAACATTAACAAAATATCATAACTAACACAAAATTAGTTTATAGTGCTGAATTTTACCTGGAGAGACATGGTCACTATACATGATTTGCATTTGATTTCACATTTGTAATGTATGTTTTTCTGTAGGAGGACCCTAAAGGTAACAGACTGTGGGGTTACCCACCGACTCCCTCTGTGAATCCCAGACCAGATATATGGTCAAGGAGATAATGGAGGGAACCACTAGCACTGTTGCTAGCAATGAGTCCAAGCCGTCACCCAGGCAGAAGGTAAGAGGAATAAGCCATAGGCCTTTACATATTACAGATGTGTTAATAAGCACTATTATTGTATACAAGGGATGTTGTAAGCTGACAAAAATCATACATTGAAGAAAGAAAACAACTGTGTTATTCGTACTACTATACTTCTAATAATTGTGACACCGATGTCTAATATTTTACATTTGACATGGTTTCATTCTCTAGGCTTTGAAGCCAAAGAGGTCGTCTGTAAGAAGAGATGACCAGGCAGAGGTACATTACATGAAAGTGCACAGCACACTGGATCCCAGCGCTCCCACTACTGGGTACTGGTCACTCTGGCATGAGCCGAGCGAGGCACGGCGCAGAAGCCGTGAACGCCTGTACGCATACCTCAATGATGGTCTGAGGAAGATGCAGCGCCAACAGGCAGAGGACCAGATGGCCTGTCAGGTGACAGAAGATGCTGGGCAGGAAGATGCCTCTGTGAGCCGTGAAGAGTGGAGAAGAGAAGGGGTGAATGAGCTGAAGGAGTTTGTAAAGGAGATCAATACAGCCTTACGTGACATCTCCGATCTGGAGTCTGAACATCTTGTTATGTTGGACACACGCACCAAAGTAGGCATGTTGAAAATGGAGCAAAAAACTAAGAAAGTAAGAGGACAGCAGGAGATGGACAAAAATAAGAAGGATGGAGGACAGAGACAAGAGATGAGGTCTAAAGAGAAGGCAGAGAGACACACAGAGAGGTCAATGCAGCAGGAGCAGTTTTCCTGTGACATGAAAACGTTAATGCAGACCATCCAGAAGGTGTCTGAATCAGACAGGGAGCTGCATGAAATGGTGAGGGAAAACGGCAATACAAGAAAGCAGTCTCTGTGCTATGATAAGTGTGGAAACCAGATTCTGGGTTGATAGCTAAGACAGGTTACAGAGGATAAATCAGAGCCAGGCTTCTAGGATGGGGGCATCTGCAGCAGTTCTGAATCAAGAACAACGGCAGCATTCAAATAACCATGGAAATTAGTTTACAGATGGCTAAGGAAGATGCCTTAAGTAAAGGAGTGGAGAGAGGGGTTTACCTGTATTCATTCGTTCCACTGCATTATGCCTGCATTTTAAATACCTGAACCTTATTTGCTTATTGTTAATTCCTCAGTATGCAGTAGTATTATCCTATTTTACTGCATGTATAGCTGGTGTGCTCATTTGTTGATTGAAAAATGTATGTTTATTTTTTTGTATAATTGTATAATCATTTTTTCCTTTTTTATTTATACTCGGTTGTCTTTTTCCTGCTGTTAAGCCAAACATCCCTGCCTGAGGTTTAATTACTTACGTTATCATGTCTTACAAACAGGCCCGCAAGGAGCTGAACAGATTACAGAAACTTGAACTTCTCTATCAAACTAAGAAAAAGAGAGCCCTGGAGACACAACAAATGCAACAGTTGCAAATGCAACAGAGGCAGGAAATGCAGAAACAGAGAGAGGAAGAGAGAAAGAGAGCTCTGACAAGAAATATTGAAAAGCTGGTAGGCTCGGAGTGGACAGAGCCATTGGACATCGGCCAGGATTATGGATGTGCAGCTAACAAAGAAAGGGTAAGTAACTGTCCCTATGTGGCTTGGTCATGGTAGGTCTGTTTTTTTTTATATTATCAGGCATGCACAATACAAATTGCATCTTAAGAAATCAGGGTTATGCAGGTTATACCAAATCAAACAAACTGTCTGAACCAGATACAAAGTGACTATATAAATTACTTCAAAGACAGGGTAGCTTGATACAATGGAGAACAATGTAACAATGTATTTAAAGTTGTATCAGGCCCAAGATTCAATTCTCGTAATATTCCACGGGTAAATGTAAACCTTGACTGAAAGTCTGTGTCACACAAGCAACTAACTTTAGTCCAAAATGATAACACTAATATGTGGACAATGGTTGTTTGTAAAGTCTGTTTAACCCAGCTGTATGCATTAACCATTCATATGATCTTAAATTGCAGACGCTGAGAGAGACTGAGCGGGCTAAGGAGCAGAAGCTTATGATGGAAAGACTGAAAGAGGCTGAGAGAAGACTACTACAGTTAGAGTGGCAAGGGGCGAGAGCTAAAACTGAGCTGAATTCAGGAACTGGAGTTCTGTATGAACAAGAAAGGAAAATGAACAAGCTGAAAGGCCTGGAGAGAGATAGGAAGAGGCAGGAAAAGGAAAAGGACATGCACAGGGAGGAGACCCTGGTGCAGATGGAGCAACTGAAAGAATTAGAGAGACAGAGACAGATAGAGCTGGACAGAGACAAAGAAATGCAGAACAAAATGGAACAGCTACAAAGATTGGAAACACTGAGACAGAAAGAAAACAACAGAATCAGAGAGCTAGGTGAAGCAAATATGAGGCTACTGGACATGGAGAGACTGAAAAACGTGGAAAGAGAGCGAAACAGTGCCATAAAGATGGAGATTTTAAAAGCACCAGGGATGGAAAAAGAGCTAGACCGAGGGGAAGAAAGTCAGAGAGAGATGGATAAATTAAAAGACTTGGAAAAAGAAATGACAAGACAGCAAACAACATTGAAAAAACAAATGGAAGAAAAACATGATGAGATGGAAAGAAAACTTCTCCAAAAACGAAAAGAAATAGAACAGTGTTTAAATGAAAGACAGCAGAAGATTCAGAAGGAGATACAGGAGAGAGACAGGAAGATGGAGCAATTGAAAGAGATGGAGAGAGAGATTAAGAAGAAGGGAGAAATGGCATTGAGGGAGGAAGAAAACAGACTTACGGAGATGGAACTAAAACAGCTGGAGGAGTTGAACAAGAGAGGCAAAGAGATTGAAAAACAGAAAGAGATGTTGGAAAGAAAGGAGAAGAAGTTAGAGGAGCTGGAGAGAGCAGAATGGCAAAGACAAATGCAAATGCAAATGGAACAAGAAAAGCAAAGAGAGAGAGAACAACTTCTAGAGCTGCAAAGAAAGGTGGTAGATGAGGAGCGAGAAAAACTGGAGTTGCAACAGATTAACGAATTTGAGATGGAAGAGAAGCTAAAAGAAATGGAGGAAAGACTACAAAAGAAACATCAAAGTGAGCTGCAGCAAATGGAAGTTAAATGGAGAGTAGCGTCTCAGCAGAAGGAAATGGAGTTAAATGCTAAATACAAAGAGATTGAAAGACAGTCAAGGAAGACCCAAAAAGAGGCCAAGGCAGAGCATGACAGACTGCAAGAATGCAAGAGAAACGAAAAACAAGGACAGGTGAAAATAACAAAAGAAAATCAAGAAGAGAAAGAAAGACTTGCAGAGGTCCAGAGATTGGAGGTCGAGGAGCTAAAACAAGAATTGCAGGTACAAAAATGTGCAAAAGCTGACACTGAAGAAGAGCTCAGAGAAATGGAAGAAAGACTGAAAGAGAAAGGTGAAAGAGAAATGAAACAAATGGAGGAACACTTCAGACTGATGGCTCAGCAGAAAGAATTTGAATGGAATGAGAGATACAAAGAGCTTGAAGAGGTTGAAAAACAAAAAGGAAAGTTGGAAAGAAGGGCCAAGGAAAAAGAGAGGTTAAAAGAGAAAGCAGAATGGCAAAGGCAAATGCAAATGGAAGAAGAAAAACAAAGAGAGAGAGAACGACTTCTAGAGGTGCAAAGAAGGGCAGTGGCAGAGGAGAGAGAAAAACTGAAGTTGCAACAAATTAAAGAATTTGAGATGGAAGAGAAACTAAAGGAAATGGAGGAAAGACTACAAAAGAAACATCAAAGTAAGCTGCAACAAATGGAAGTGAAATGGAGAGAAGTGTCTCAGCAGAAGAAAATGGAGTACAAAGAGATTGAAAAACAGCCAGAGAAGACCAAAAAACAGGCCAAGACATACTGTGACCCACTGCAAGAATTAGAGAGAAACAAAAAACGAGCACAGGTAAAAACAATGGAGGAAAATCAAGGAGAGAAAGAAAGACTTGTAGAGGTCCAGAGACCGGAGGTCGAGAAGATAAAACAAGGATTGGAGGTACAAAAATCTTCAAAAGCTGACACTGAAGAAAAGCTCAAAGAACTTCAACAAAGACTGGAAGAGAAAGGTCAAAGAGAAATTAAACAAATGGAGGAAAACTTCAGACTGATGGCTCAGCAGAAAGAATCTGAATGGGAAGAGAGATGCAAAGAGATTGAAAAACGGAGGGAAAACGCAGAAAAGGAGACAAACGATGAGAGAATCCGCTTGCAAGCCTTAGAAAAAGAAGGACTACCAAAGCAGCTTCAAATGGAAAAAGAGCTTAAAACAGAGAGAGAAAGAGTGTTGGACATACAGAAAAAAGAGATTGAAAGCAAAGAAAGACAGATGGACAATGATAAAGTGGAATTACAGAAAACTACAGCAGCAGAAAAGCAGGAGAACATCAGAGAAATAGAGAGAAAAATGAAAGAAGAAAATCAGGCTAAGCTCAAGAATATGGAGGAACACTGGAGCAAAAAAGCCAAGGAAATGGAAAAGGAGTGGAAAGAAAGATACACACAGTTGGAAAGAGAAAATGCAGAGAATGAAGCTAAAAAAGAAAATGAGAGATTGCAAGAGCTTAAGCGACAAGAACAGCAAAGGCATATTCAAATTGAAAAGGAAAAAGAAAGAGAGACAGAAACAGCAATGGATGCCCCAACAAGGAAGAGTAAAGAAAGACACAATGAGGCAACAGAGAGATCATTGAAGAAAGACAGAAACCAACAGGAGCAAAAGCAAAGCCACAGTGAAGGTAGACAAAGACAAGTTAAGGAAAATCAAAGAGAGCTGGAGCTACAAAGAGTTGCAAAGGCAGAGACAGAGGAAAAACTGAAGGAAATGGAAAGGAAGGCAGAAGAGAGAAGCAATGCAAAGCTAAAACAAATGGAAGATAAGTGGGCGGCAATAGCTGAGCAAAAGGAAAATGAATGGAGAATAAAATGCAGAGAAATTGAAAAGCAAAAAGATGAGACAGAAAAAGAGGCCAAGAAAAGGGAAGAGAGATTGCAAGAGCTGGAGAACCAACAAATGGAGATTCAAATCAAAAAGGAAAAACAAAAACAGAGAGAAGAGCTTCTTGAGATTCAAAAAACGGAAACAGAGGAGAGACAAAATGAGCTGCAACAGAAACAAATGGACATTGAGAGAAAGAGGGACGAGGAAAGACTAAGGTTCATTGAAGAGAGCAAAAGAGAGGTTGAGCAAAAACAAAAGACAGAGACAGAGATGGCAAAACTCAAGAAAACTGACACAAGAATGAAGAAGGGAAATCAGTCTGAGCTTAAACAAAAAGAGGCAAAGTGCAAAGCAATTTTTCAACAAAAAGACGAAGAGGAAGAGAGATTTGAAGGGAAACCAGAGTTGGAGGCTGAGGCTGACTGGATGATGGAAGAAGCAAAGAGCGATGAACAGCTCTTGCAGGAGAAAGAAAAACATCAACAGCAGCTTAAAACTGAAGAGGAAAGAGAAAAACTCTTGCAGATCCAGACAAAAGAAAGTAAAGGCGGAGAGAAAGAGATGGACAGCCAAACATTGGAGATGGAGAGAAAAGAAGTGGTAGCTATCCTAAAGGAAGTAAAGAAAGAAGAGAGAGATAACACTACAGAAACAGAATCAAAACAAAAAGAGACTATGGGAGGAATAGAGAATGAGGCAAGAACCCCTAAGTCTAGATTGGATATAATTTTAGAGGAGGAGAGAGAGAGAAAGAGAGAGCAACGCAGAAAGGTAGAAGCGAGACAGAAAGAGGAGCAAAGAAAAAAAGAAGAGCAAAGAAAGCAGGATGAGGAAGCCAGATATTGGTTTGAACACCCAGAGGAATGGAAGAAGTATCAAGAAGAGTTGGCATTTAAGAAAGAGGAGGAGAGTCGTTTACAACTAGAGAAGAAGTGGGAAGAACAGGCAAAGAGACTTGCAGAAATGAACAAAAAAGACCAGACGAATGGGGGTAAAGATCAAAGCAAAGACACCCCTTCTGAGCAGCCTCGCAAATCTAAGTGGCAAATTCTTGTGGAGAAAGAGAGGGAAAAACAGAGAGACAGAAGGATAAATGCGGAAGAAAGGCAGAGAAAGGCAGTAGAGGAATGGAAAAAAGAGGTCGAAAGACGAAAAAAGAAAGAGGAAGAGGACAGGTACTGGTTTAGCCATCCAGACGAATGGCGCAAGCTGCAGGAAGAGCTAGCAATCAAAAAAGAGGATGAAAGACGACTAGAGCTGGAGAAAAAATGGGAAGAGGAAGCAAGGATGATGGAAGAGAGAAAGAAAAGGGATCAGGAAATTGAAGATGAAATGAGACGCTCTACCCCTAGAGAGGGGCAGCGAGGAATTAAGCAACAGAAGGAAAAAGAGATTGAAATGCAAGATCAAATGAGACGCTCTAACCCTAGAGAGGGACAGCGAAGAATTAAGCAACAGAAGGAAAAAGAGATTGAAATGCAAAATGAGATTAAAAGGCAACAGCAGTTGGACCTGGACAGACAGAAGGCATTGGAGAGATGGAATGAGATGGAACTGGAAAGAGAGAGAGAAGAAGCTGAAAGACAGAGGCAAGAGGAAGAAATGGAGAGAAAGAGACAGGAGGAGGAAATGGAGAGACAGAGACAGGAGGAGGAAATTGAGAGAAAGAGACAGGAGGAGGAAATGGAGAAAAAATTGGCAGAAACTGAGGATGATCAGGATAAAGACCGTCTCAGCCAAACCCAGGATAAGTCAGATGGTCCAGTGGCTCCTGATAAGAGCATTAGAAGGAGGGTCCTTGGATGGGTCAATCAGAAGGTAAAAGAGAGAAATGAGAGGAAAATTCAAAGGACCATCCAGAGGGAAGAGGAGGAAGGCGATGAATCCATTTATCAAGGTAAGTACCCAATCACTGTTTATGCAAGCTCATATGCAACTTTACATTTGGTGCTTTTGTGTTCTTGTGTGAGCATGCTTTTGTTGTAGTAGTAACCCTTAATGCTTTTGTGAATATTTCCTCTTAATAGGCCTCACAGGTTTCACAAGCCGTGCCAAACGAGAACAGAAGAAGCGGCAAAGGTTTCTTCAGGTAGAGGAAACCAGACAAAAGCTTGAGTCATCTTGGCTTCAATGGGAACAAGAAAAGAAGGAGAAAAAAATGAAGGAGAAAGAGGCTAAAAGCCAAAAACAGCTGGCCTACATTATGAAATTGAATGAAAAAGCTGATAGGAACCTGGATTCGTACAACGGTGTTCAGATGTACAGCAGCAACAATGTACTTCTGAAGAAACAAATGGTTGGCTGGGAAAGGAGCACATAATAACATCTGGTTGCCGGCTAGAAGGATGGATACAGCAATCTTTTTTTTTTTGTTCATTCAATTACTTTAAACTGACATTGTTTAACATCATTAAATAATCTATATATTCACATGTACATATTTTACCAATAAATATCTCAAAAGTCATTGTAGTGTTCATTTATTATTTCTTGAAGTATTTCATTATCAAGTATTTTTAATATCACAGCCAGCTCATATGTCTTATAGACAGCCTGTCATTTTGTGCTGTAAACACAAATAAATGTTTAGTGACTTAATGCTGTGTGTGTGTGTGAGAGAGAGAGAGAGAGAGAGAGAGAGAGGTTAATAAGTGAAGCGTTCAGAAAGGAGCAACTTAAAGAACAGTCAATATGAGGGCAGTGAAGGGATTACCATCACTTAGGAGTCAGTATGTTCACCACATTATATTATTATATTATAGGAACAATAGGGTAGAAGTTCATGTTTGGCAGTGACTGGCTTTACAACTATATGCTATATAGGGTATTGAAATGTGCATTTAAGTCAGGATCTGTGACTACAAACTTTCTGAGTTGCAACGGAGGCATGTGCAAACACTAATGTCACCTACGGCCATGTTTTTGGTTTTTGAGGCTGCAGACCCGTATGACTTGACTTGCCCTACTTTGACCTTCAATCCGACCACACATCCCTGCTTTTCAGTCACAGGTGTTACCATCACAGTTGTTAACAGAGCAAACTCCACTAACCAACTTCTTTATTGATTGTTCAATTTCATATTAATATTTGTTCATAGCTATTCAATGTGTTGCCCATTCTCATACCATTCCATGCAGTCTTCTCATCAGCAATAAAGTTGTCCCAGCTTCTCACAACTGACTTCTGACTTCTGATGTAACAAAATGTCACACTGCCTACCCCTCGTCTTCATTTTTACTTAATTCTAACCATTAGCCCTCTTCTATAAAGGGTGTAGGCTACAGCAGACATTGCTCACATACAGTTTCTGTCATAGGTAGCCTATCATCAACCTATATCTATCAAACATATCAGTGGATTAATTAATTAATTAGCTTGAGTGGTACGCTAGCCTTAGGTCGTGAGAGAACCCCTACTCTGAAATACAAATAAAATGTCTATGTACACACACAATCAACAAAGGCTTTACATTTATCATACCGCTGGTGCCCACGACTTCATTTTGGACAGCGAGAATGCGTCAGGTTAAGTAAACTTTGCATCTCAGATCAAATTGCTACGTCATTAATGTACGTAGGAACCCTACAATTTAATAGGCCTATTGATCTGATCAATAGGCCTATTAAATTGTAGCGTGCCTACGTATGTTAATGACGTAGCGATTTTTCATTTTATGTGTTGCTGCATGACTCAGTCAGTGGTTGGCGCGGGCTTATTCGGATTCGGTGAGGAGAACAGAGAGAGAGAGAGAGAGGTACGTGGAGAAAATCGGACAAATAATCATGAACATGGGTGGAGAGACAGATGACGAGGGTCACTGAGGAGGAGCAGGTGATGACAGGCCAGTAAAAAAAATGTAAACGGTCGACATGCTTCAGCGCTGACTGGTTAAAACAGGACAAGTACGCTACGTTGCTAAGAAAATGTCCAGGTGATCCGTTTTATGCTAGCTGCTCCCTTTGCCCAGCGAAAATTTTGGTTAAATATGAATGCAAAACGGCCTTAGATGACCACACCAAATCAAAAAAACACATAAATGGAATACTGAGCTCACAACAAACAAAGACCATCTCTAAGTTTTTGATCAAGAAATCATCACACGACAGCGTAGTGGTGGCTGAGCTAGCGAGCACTTACCACAGCGTACGTCACGGCCACAATTATCTGTCCACTGACTGTGGAAACAAGTTGAATGCGAAAATATTCAATGATAGTGAGATTGCAACAAAGATATCCTGTGGCCGAACTAAAACTGAGGCTTTAGTTGAAAACGTCCTAGCACCGTTTAGTCAACAACGTTTGTCAGCAGAGCTTGAAAAAGCCCAGTATTTCAGCGTCTGTTCTGATGCTTCAAATTCTGTCCACACAAAGGTGTTTCCTTACACCGTTCAGTATTTTAGTCCATTGGAGGGAGTGAAATACGGATTGCTGGATTTCTGTGAGGATCCTGATGAATCTAGTGATGCGATATTCAAGCAAATCTCGTCAATCACTGAGAATAACGGGCTGTCATTGAACCAAATAAGTGGCTATGGTGCAGATAATGCATCTGTTAACTATGGCAGGCACAATTCAGTGTACCAGAAACTGAAATCGGTTAACCCACAGATTGTGAAGGGCAATTGCAAGTGTCACATGATACACAACACTGTGAAAACAGCAAATCGTGTCTTCAGTGCAGCTGGGTGTGACGTGGAGGCCTTTGTGCTGAAGGTCTACAGTGAATTCAGCTAAAAAAAGTGGAAGTGCTCAAGGAGTTCTGTGAATTTACAAATACAGCTTACAAGGAGATACTCAGGCATGTTCCCACACGGTGGCTGTCTTTGTTACCAGCAATTCAAAGAATACTTGAGTGTTGGCCAGCTCTGAAGTCTTACTTTGTATCCCAAGGAAAGGAGGACTGCCCACATATTAACTGGTCATTTGTGTGTGGTGCAGGTGACACTGAGGATGCGGATTGCACTTTGGGTGAATGTGTTCTGGCATTCATGCACAATGTCATGCAAGAGTTTGATGCCTCTATTAGAATGCTTGAGAGTGACGGTGCTACTCTTGTTGATGTGAACACAGTGATGAACCGCCTGCACAGTCAGCTTGTCTCTAGGCACAGAGACAGATTCTATGGGAGCAAAGCGAAGCAGACAATGAGGAACCTGTTACCCAATCAGCAGGAACAATTCAGAAGCCTGGCAGATCGATTTTTTGAGAGAGCAGTGAAGTATCTTGAAGAAAGATTTGACTTCAATGATGAGATGCTTGCAAACATTGGTTGTCTGAGCCTAAAACACCCCAATGGTCTGATTTCAAACTTTTGATGGACAAAGTAGCCCTGGATCTGGATGAAGACCATCTGTACAGTGAAGTGAGCATCCTGAACGAAGTGTTTCATACCCTTCCAACCGACCTAACCCCAGACAAAAAATCAGCCCATTTTTTCACTAAAGCAAATGACACCCCAGAGCTGCTCAAACCTGTTGCTTTCATTTTTTCAATACCAGTGAGCAATGCCTATGCAGAACGGGTGTTCAGCCACATGGAGGATGTTTGGACTGATAAAAGACTTTCAGTTGCAATGGTGAAGGCTGAGCTTCAAGTCCGGCTAAACTTTCTGCTGTCCTGCACCGAGTTCAAGACCTTCATTGAAAATCAGCCAGGAATAATAGCAGCAGCCAAGAAGGATGCAAAATAAATGGAAGCTTAGGTAAGGTTTTGGTGACTTATTTGAAATCAAAATAAACTTCTCTGCCTATTCCTGTATGTACTGTATGTGTTCAGTTAAATAATTCTCATGTCCTCTTATGTATTTGTTTAGCAAAGAGCAGCAAGGAGCAGAGGCACAGATGAGCACAAACAAAGCACACACCACACTCTAATCAATCAGGTAAGGTGTTTTACACTACACCACATTGTTACATTCAGGTATTCTTAAAGACAGTGAAATAGATTATTTGTTTTTTTCCCCAAATAAGCAAACAAACAGAACTTATATCTGGGGTGCGTTTCCCAAAACCGTCGTTGCTAACTTCCTTAGCAACTTCGTAGGTTTGAACGATGGACTAACGACACTGCTGTTTCCCAACAGCATCGTTCGAACGACACAAATAACGGATGTTTACAACAACATTAGTCCGCTGGATCGTTCGACGACGCAGGTGTTTCCCAACAGCAAAGTCTGGATGATCCATCGGAAGTTCCATCGTTAAACTGTGTTGTTCGAACGATTAGCATGGACCTGTCGTTAGACCATTGTTTATGTCGGTTTCTGTACACGTGACGTCTTGCTCGTCACCTTTGGCCTTCTTGTGTCAGATTAGGCACCATTCAATGCTTTACCGCCACCCACTGCATGAATGATTTTACTTTAATTCACGTCATTTTCGTCCTGGCACTTGCCAGGTCATGTAAAAAGAAGATAGAAAATTCACCCCACAACACACCAAAAGTTGTTGCAAAATGTTGTTGGATTATTAAACTTAATTGCTGATTTTACAGATCGTTTTTAATACTGTGATGTAGAATATGACCACGGTTCACGGATCCACAATCAAGGCCATTCCACGTGTTTCAAATTGATTACTGTTTAGCAGGATTCGAACCCGTATCTCTCCGAAAAAGGGAGAAGGTTTGCATAGTGGGCTGATGAGCTAACCACTCAACCGTTGCACCACGCGAGCTGTCAGTGGCCTTAGGCTACCTTTACACGGACACGATCTGAACCAAAAACGCAAAAGTGGTGTTTCGTTCTCATTTTTAACTCCGCATTTAGACGAGCGTTTCTGACTCAAATCTCTGTTCAAACGGAAACGCAAAAGTGTGTGAAATTGCATATACATAGATGCAGTATACACGCCAGATGGCTAGGTGGCAACATTTCCAAGAGTGCCTGCCTAGAGGTATTTACGTTTCTTCTTCTGCTTGTCACGTATTTCTATGCGACGATAAACGCACTTTTCCGTTTTTCACCGTTTACACGGTTACGCAAGGGTGGAACGTTTTTAAGATTTCCACTCTGGAGGGTGTTTTCACTTTTTTGCGTTTTCAACCCCCAAAAACGCCGCCACCATCTAAACGATATAGCACATCCGATAAAATGTTTTGCGTTTTTCACCCCCAAGCGTTTTCGTGTAAAGTGCCCCTCAGTCATATTTACATGTAGATGTATGTAGGGTAGTATAAATGAAACACGATCATATCATTACAATCTTAGTCAGTCGCTGCTTTTTAATGAGTAAGGGACATGATTGTGTTGGGGAACATTTCCCCAAGTTGCTGAAGCTGTCATACATACCGGCTTAACTGAAATAAGGCTACGTTTTTGCTGCTTACTCTCGTGGTGTCGTTTCTGTCGTTTATCCGCAACGAATGCATCCGAATACTCTCTGAGCACTTCCGACACATCTGGATACTTTGCAGTTTCAACGACAGAAGTCCAAACTAACATAGTTCAGACTTACGTTGTACGTAGGTAGTTGGAGAGTTTCGGGAAACAGTCGGAATCGGACTGTTGTGTCGTTTGAACCTACTACGGACAACGGTGGTTAAATGCTAACATCCGTCGTTGTTTGGGAAACGCACCCCTGTGCCCTCTACTGAACTTCATTATTTTTCCCTTTTGTTTGTGCTCTCTACTGCCCTCAGGTGTCCAAGCCAAAAACTGCTGGAATAAGCCAAAATAATGAATGTCTGCAATAACATTTCAGTGTAAAAGAGTGTTTTTTTTCTGGGTTAGATGTGCAAAGAGCTGCGTTGCTTCCGACCAAAAGGATTGGAGGACCGATTGGATTGTCAAAATGTCCAGGATTTTTGTCAGACACAGGTGGCAACCCTAAATACTGACCACAGTTCAACTGTAGATTTACTGAAATCTGAACACAGAGCTCACTGACATTTATCTCTGCTTTTCCCAGAAAATGGGTGGACTTACATAAGGTCATGCTTGATCCTATTGAAGTCCCTGTTGTTTACATTGCTAAACAATTTTGGGGCTCTATTTTCACGATGATATGCGCATTGTCTAAAGTCCGTCGCGCAAGTTGCTTTGGGGGCGTTCCCGACACGGTTACATGTCACTATTCAGACATGTCATTAGTCAGACATTAGCGTCCAATTGTCGGAGTAGCGACATTGTCATTTTTTAAAAAACATATCATTATTCCGACAATTTTTTTTTCCATTGTCGGAGTAGGGGCATGTTGCTATTTTTGAAACATTCCGCTTTTCCGACATGAATAGTTTTATTGTGACGCTGAAAACCAAGGCCTACCCTGGAGGCAAAACCGACTGTAGTCAAAGTCCCTGTTAACTAGTTTTTCGGATTTAAGTTAGGGAAAGGAAAACTGGTCCGTGTGACAGCAGGCAAGGGATTTTTTTCCTCTTTTCTTTTTTTTTTAATATCAATACAACGTAGAGATAAGCAGCAGCGACAGACACGTACAGCAGCAGGAGTAAACGGGATAGGTGCGCTCAATTAACAAGGAGTTATGCACTGTACGCGCAATAAAACTCAAATTAAAGAATCGTTTCCCCTCGTAGGGCCTATGTCTGTCACATCAGCATAGCGTTGTTGTCTGCAGTCGTTTCATCCAGCTGTATGCTGAATGGATACTGACGCAGACATTTACACAACTGTTCCTCAGTATCCGATGCCATCTCGTTGATCCTCCGTGCCACATTGCTGAGTGGCATGGCCCTCAACACCGATGCTGGATCTTGCTCTGCAGCACTGGACCTCTTCATTGACAGGAAGAACAAGTCTTTCTCCAAAAATTAACGGTGATCCCGATTTCGCAATTAAAAGAGAAATGCGTGATAACACCAACTCGCTCTGTGTTTGACGGCGGAAAAAGCAAACATTGCGCCAGGCGCATCGTTCAAAAGGGTTGGGTTAAGTTACTTCATTAGTCATGGGTGTGTTTTGGGCGTAACATACTATTAACCAATGAGAATTTATACTCTCATTCCCTTTAAGAGCCAGCGGGCGCATTGTCCATAGCCTGTTGCTATTACGATGGCGGATTTACCCTGAGCTTTTCGGTGGAGGAGACCATCTGCTCGTGTGTGAAGTAAAAGCGCGTGAGCAGTTAATATTCGGGGATGGAAAGAATTCCCCCAAACCTCCGTGGGTCATAGAAGTATGGGAGGAAATATTTTCAGTAATTGTGTTCTCCCTTGGCAAGAAGAGAACGTTCGAACAGTGCCCAACGTGGTACACCAATGTTAGAAGACGTGAAACAAAAGCTTTAAACTCAAAGGAAACATCAGAAATAAAAGGTGGAGGTCCATCAAACCATTAGTCCACTAGTTTTCTTTTTGATGATTTGTCCATATTATTTCTTACAACTTGCCACGTTGTTTATTTAAAACGACAAAAGAAATTGTAAATAAACTGCAGAACATTTCTATAAACTGCACAACATTGCTATATTCTCATTATTTGTGCATGTTTGCTTACTAAAACATACAAATACATGGCTATACATGTTGCAACTTTTCTGCCAGTTCAGCTCGCCTCTCTGGCTCAGCAGCAGGTACATCGGGGTTCAAAGCGTTTTGCGCCTCTAAAATAGCTTTTCAACAATGCGCCAGTGACAAAAAAGCACCTTTTTATTGATCAAAGGCGCAAATGGTTTATGCGTCCTCATAATAGCATCTGGTGCACTTTGCGCCAGACCACAGCTCTTCTTTTCGCTGACTCGCCCATCATGGCGCAATGTCATCTGCTATATAGACAACGTGATTTTTTGCCTGAAAAAATGAACGTTGCGCTGGCACACAATAGCAATGACAGCATGCACATGTCGCGAATACACAATGCGCCGCGGGAAAATAGGGCCAGTACACTTAATTGACTGTTGTTACAAATTCTTTCCTTCATTAAACCAGATAACAAAACAGCAGTTTATGGAATTATGCATGCCCATTATGAAGACTGTCACTCTAAGATCCCTGAGAGTGATTATTCCAGCATATAGACAGCCAATCAGCTCATGCTGCAGGAGGCCAAATCTGCTGGCAGATTCCCGAGTCCCCAACCTGCTTTCCCCTTCCACCCAGTTCTGCTGCAAGTCTACCTTTGTAGAGAACAACAAACCCCTTCAAGTGTTACAGAAGGTTTTTATTCACTCTGACATGGTAAACGTCAGTAATTAGTGTGAGTAATGTGACAGACTTATTCTTTTTTTTTTTAGGCTGTCGTCATGCTGGTAAATGAAAGCTGTTCACAGCTTGAATTTATCTCCATTTTTTTTAAATTCAGATAAATATTTATCTTCAAACAGAGACATTCTTGACTTTTAAAAGCATGGGACACTAAAACTCACCGGGAATATTCTGACCACACCAGCCCACCATCAGCCCAAATGGCGCTCCTGCTTAAAAGCATTACTGTTGCCCTCAAAGCTGTCTGGAGCCTTTACGCATAGTGGAAAACCATTTCCACCAAAATCGTTCGAGGTGGTCTAATGAGGAATGTAAGGCACTTTTTAGGAATCTGATATGTACAAATATGAGTCAGTGAGTGAGTCATGTGAATCAGCACATTCCTTCACAGTAGGACTAGTCAGCCCTAAAATGCAGCTGTGTACTCATCTAGGCCTATAAAAGACTAGTAAAGGAAATTGCGTGCACTTACAGCAATGACCTGATTCTTGTGTCAACATAGCAGTGGCGGTTCTACAGCGCATGACCCCCTCAGAGCGCCAGTTGGCACTGCAAGGACGCCTGCCGTTAGAAGGGCGCCAATGTGCCACACAGCAGTTTAATACATATTCAAGATTTCTATTTATTTATTTTTGTTTGTGCCGCCCCCCACGAAATGGCACCCTGGGCAGCTGCCTTTTTCGTTCAGTTTACACAGAGTATGGTACCACTACACATGTGACTACACCTACAACTACAGTCCTACACACTGCACACCGATATCTGTCTTTCTTTCTCTTGCTTACACACACACACACACACACATGTGTGTGTCAGTGGCATTGCCAGGTATTATAAACATTCGGGGCTATAGAAGCCCAAAAGTAGCCCAGAAGTTCTAGTCATTTTTATGCGGGGGTTCGGGGGCTTCTCCCCAGACAAATTTAAAAAAATCCATCTGATGAACATGCAATTGTTACACAGTTTGAAGATGAAAGGAAAGGCCAATTGCCATGACTGACGTCGGGGCATGCCGAATAGTTTGATGTTTTCAATAAAGTTAGGATAGCCTGTAAGGAAGTGAATGTCTGTTTTGCCAAAGTGCACCACATACACCAAGAACCAAAATGTGATCTTAAATTACAATTAAATAGGTCTAACAATGGCCCCTGGTGTGTGTATTCAAATCAGTAGCCGACTAACACATTTATCACATTTTGATAAAACCTATCACAGAAATACAGGGAACACTATTGCCTTGAAATCAGACAACATCTATTATTTATTTCAGCAATACCATTCAAAAAAGTGAAACTTGTATAATGTATACATTCATTTTACACAGACTGACATATTTCCAGTGTTTATTTTTTAATATTGATGATTATAACTGACAACTAATGAAAACCCCAAATTGAGTATGTCAGAAAATTAGAATATTGTAAAAAGGTTCAATTCTGAAGACACCTGGTGCCACACTCACTCACACCAATTCAAAACACCTGCAAAGGCCTTTAAATAGTCTTTCAGCCTAGTTCTGTAGACTACACAATCATGGGAAAGACTGCTGACCTGACAGTTGTCCAAAAGACGACCATTGACACCTTGCACAAGGAGGGCAGGACACAAAAGGTCATTGCTAAGGAGGCTGGCTGTACCTGCACACAGTGCCAAAGCTACAAGTACCTGGTAGCCCTGTTCTTAATTGGCCAGCAAACTTGCCTGACCTTAACCCCATAGAAAATCTATGGGGTATTGTGAAGAGGAAAATACGATACACCAGACCCAACAATGCAGAAGAGCTGAAGGCCACTATCAGAGCAACCTGGGCTCTCATAACACCTGAGCAGTGCCAAAGACGTTGGCATGCAAAATGTTACAGTACGGAAAAAAAAACAAAAAAAACAAAAAACAATACAGACATTTCAAATACCTAGACTACTATATCCACTCTATTTGTTTCTTTCTATGATCGTGTATTTGAATAAATGCATTGTTACTCTACAAAGATGTACAGTGCAGTCTCCATATGATCATCATGCTCCTTGCAATACTGCACAGGTACAGAAATCCCATTTCAGCCAGAAAGACTCAGAGAAAGGCATATGGTTTAAAGGGATTTAATATGAGATTTAACAATAATTGACAAGTAGTGAATAATCTTTGGCGGAGGTCCAGTCATCAGCCCGGGTCTAATGTCGAGGGGTCCGACGGATCCTGCCGCGGAGTGAAACTGGAACCGAGAGACACCCCCCTGGGTGCACGGGTAGACTGGACCAAACTGGTGGTGGTGGGGATGGAGGAGGGGACTTCAAAACGCCGGTACCTGAAGCAGCGGAAAAGGTGAGTTAGGTATGTCATTTTAAAGCAGGAGGCGGCCGCTGATTGGCTGAATGCAAAGTGCGCTTCCGTGATGTTGGAGTCTTCCTGGCAGAACTTACGCAGGCTTTCATTTCTACAGACTACTACAGTAAAGTATACACTACTGGTCAAAAGTTTTAGAACAATTTTTCCAGTTATTTATTGCAATTCAAGTAGTGAAAGTTCAATGAATACCCTGAATGGTACAAAGGTAAGTACTGAACAGCCAGAGGTAAAAAAAAAAAAAATTGGTTACCTAAAAACGAAAAATAGTACACATTTTAGAATTATACAAAAAAGGCCTTTTTCAGGGAACACAAAGTCGGTTACCTAATCAGCAGCAATGAAGGTTAAATCAGCCTTGAAATCTAGTGCTACTAATTCCTATAGGTGTTCCAACTTTTCTTGATTACTTACAACACCCAATGTTGGTATAAAAGCAGTGTTGAAACACACACTGTGGTTTCAGAACAGTATTGTACTGCAGAAAGTAGTGTAATGCTACAAAAATGGCAAGATGGGCAATTAACATTGGGAGAGACAGACCATCATAACACTTAAAAGTGTTAGTCTTTCCTACAGGACAATTGCAAAAGAAAGTCAAGGTGTCAGTGAGTACATATTTCTTCACCATCAAAAGGCACTCAAAAACTGGGGGAAACTGATAGGAAGTGGTCTGGCAGACCCAAAGCCACAACTGAATCAGAGAACATGTATCTAAGAGTTAACAAATTGTGTGATAGGCAGCTCACAGGACAACAACGTCAAGCAACCAACATGGCTACCACAGCATTATTCAGCGCCATGAAATACCCCCTGGTATGCGCCTAGTTGGTCAGAGGTTCATCCTACAGCAAGAAAATGACCCAAAACACTAGTCCAAACTATGCCAAAACTACCTCAGGAAAAAAGAACAAGATGGTAAGCTTGAAAACATGGAGTGGCCAGCACAATC
Source organism: Setipinna tenuifilis (assembly GCA_030347295.1). Lineage (NCBI taxonomy): Eukaryota > Metazoa > Chordata > Actinopteri > Clupeiformes > Engraulidae > Setipinna > Setipinna tenuifilis. The sequence goes on from CM059274.1 coordinate 11,239,821, forward strand.
TCCACACTTAATCCCCATCGAGCTGGTTTGGGAAGAACTGGACAGAAGAGTGAAAGTCAAGCAACCTACAAGTGCCACGCATTTATGGGAATTTCTGCAACAAACTTTGGAAGAACTTTCTGAAGAATATTTGATTTCCCTTGCAGAAAGAATGCCACGAGTATGCTCAGGTGGCTACTTTGATAAGTCAAAAGTTTAGAATACATTTTGGTTTATAAATTGATTTCATGATTTTTTTCAACTTAAATTGCTTATTTGTTCTGTGCTTTAGTTTTTAGAGTGCAATGACACAATAAAATGAATTTTAAGTAAAAAAAATGGAAAGATTGTGGTGTTCTAAAACTTTTGACCGGTAGTGTATGTATGATGCCACTGAACTGGACAGGTACTACTCACTGTAACATACATAGCACACCAACTGTGTAGTCATCTGGGATAATGCTATTTTCTGTGCAGTAAAATGTTGTATTGTAAATTGTTATATTGTAGTATAACTATATATTTTCTTTTAGTTATAAAAACTTTGAAAACCTAAAAAGGGAATTACTGGTTTCTGAATAACTTTTATTTTGTTTTTACAGACATCTATATGTGAAAATTTGAGTGAAATTATTCAAAGACAGCAGTGTTTTGTAAAAAGCATGTAAGTGTGTTGTTGCTGCTACAGGACAGTAATTCACATAACACATGTGTCTATTACTTTGGTATAACAATGTAATTTTGAAAAATAAGTTTTATGGTTTGGTTGTGGAGTTTGATTTTGATACAGAAATGAGATGTTTCTCTCCAAGTCCTTTGTGTTATGTGACTTATGTGTATAACATTTAGAAAAAATGAGCTTAATTTTTAAATTCGTATGTAAGCAATAATGAAAGACTGTAACATCTATATTCTACAAATATTGATAAAAAAAAATGGTATGACGTGTCTTCTCTGGAACCGCACAGTGGTGAAGGGTGTGATAGACGATTGTATGACAGGCAGGTAGTAGGTATAAATACTGCTGTCACTGTATGAAGACCCTCCTCTTGAGCAAAGGTGCTCCAACAACCATTTGTCCAGCTGTCCCAAAGAGAAGACTTTAGTCTTTTGCCCTCCCACACTGAACCCTACAGAGAAAAAGGTAAGTCACGTCTGGACTTTATAATATATTAATGCGTGTATGTTTTTTTTTTACACTGATATCAAAATGACTGTAGCACCAGAGTAGCACTGGACCTTTTTTCTGTATATTTGACTTGTCCATATGCTTCTTGTCTGCATTTATGAATGTGTAAAATGTGTAAGGTGTAAAGTGATGGTGTTTGTGCTCGTCCTTCAGACAGAATGAGGACCTTTGCTCTGCTCATTATCACCTCGACAGTGCTAGTTGTCCACGTACTGGTAACCTTACCACTAACCCTTCTGAGTGTTATTACAGCTAATCAAATAATTTTTTTCATTGGAATATTTTTAAGGAGTATGCTAATGGTTTATTAGGCATTTGTTTGCTTGTTTTTGCTTTTTCATCTACAGGCATCCCATCCAAAGCATAGGGTTCAACACAGAGAGGAAAGGGGTCTGACATTTGTAAGTTACTTTGTGGTGAAACTGTTTGCAGTCATACTTTATTTCACAGTCCCTGTTACATCAATTAGGTACAGTGTAATAAAGTACTATGTACTTACACAGTACTATAGGGTTAGGGTTAGTGCAAGGTATGCACAGAATAAGTACATAATATTACATGTTGTATAAAAAAGCACTATGGGAGCAGCAGAACTATCAGCTTTGTGCATTTTTGAACATTATTCAGTATACAGGCTGTTATTTGATGTTACTGATGTAGAGTTACTGATTTAGTTACTGATATTTAGATACTGATGTAGAGTTACTGATGTTAAGTTACTGATGTTGAGTTAGGCTACTGATGAAGAGTTACTGATGAAGAGTTACTGATGTTGAGTTACTGATATTGAGTTACTGATATTGAGTTACTAATGTTGAGTTACTAATGTAGAGTTACTAATGTAGAGTTAACTGATTTTATGTGTCTTTATGGAGCAGAGCACAGCCACATCCGGGACCATTTACCCACTGGATATGGCAGAGGACTCCATTGAGATTCGGATGTCATTTGACTTAATGATGCAGAGAGAACAAAGAAGGTGCAGTGAGAACAGACTCACTGTTCATGGCAGAGAACAGAGTTTTTACCCCCTTGATATGGCAGAGAACTCCGTTGATGACCAGTTCTTGGGCTGTGTAGAAGAAATGGCACACAAAGTGTTAAGACCTACCTTAGATACCTTTCCTGGCTATGATGAATTTGCCAAGTCTTGTAGACTTATTGGGCACCGTGATATTCCTGGCTGCATTGCCACAAAAATGTACACTTCTAATGCAATCTACAGTGATTTTAATAGTGCTACTCGTACAGGTAAAGAGACCTACACTGCAGGGACATATAAGTGGTATTCCCTTTACTTCTCGTTAACACATGCAGTACAATATCTAAAAACAATGCAGCCTGGTTGCATATCAACATATCGTGGTACAACTGTCCAATTCGATAAAAATGTTGAGGGAAAAAAGATCAGGCTGGGCTCATTCACTTCTTCCTCCCTAAAGCGTTCTGTGGCCTATAATTTTGGAGATGTGTCTTGTTTTGAAATCTACACATGCTACGGTGCACTCATCTCAGAGTACTCTGAATTCCCAAATGAGAAGGAGGTGCTTATTCCTCCGTATGAGGTTTTTAAAGTCTCTAAAGTGTATAAGCATCACAGCAAGCTCGACTTTCTGTGTGAGACTGTGTATGTGCTAGAGAGCATTGGAACCATAAGCTACCTAAACTGTGAGTTGTTGTAGTCATCAGCTAAGACCACAGGACATAAGACCATAAGTCTTTTTTTTTTACCTAAGCCATAACATCATAAACCGTCTTTAACACAGCACTGACATTTGTCTATGTATGCGTTGCCAGTGACTGTCATCACTCTCAGTCATAGCCCTCTTCTTCATTAAACTTTAATGGTGATCTTTGGCTTTCACCAATATTTTCCCAATCTTTGTAAGGTAACAACTGGATGGCCAGTTCTTATTAAATTTATATGAAGCTGGTGATGTATTCTCTTTTAATACAATTGCAGTGCTATTTGTACATTAAAAACACATTTGATGATTGACACCATTTTTTAGAAATTAAAAGTACACATCTATTGTGGCTCTTTTTCAAAGATGGATTTACATTACACTGGGGCTCTACATGTTATAATTGTGAAGCTTATTTTTTTAAACAAATCCCTCTGGCGAACATTCCTAATTGCATATATCTGAACTTAATATCTAATTTGAGTGCATAAATGTGTGTTTATTTTTAAATCTGGTATCATGTAGTAATAGTGTCATACATGTAGTTCATTTTCAGTTAAATTAAGAACTATGTACTTTTTTGTTTCTTATAACCTTTTTATGTAGTCTGGTGTAGTGTAATTTAGACAAAACAGTTTGTGTAGTGTTTCTTCTACATTATGATAATATATAATGTGATAGATGCCATTTAGTAATATCTAATGCCATTTATGATGTTTATTTTGGGCTGATGTAATACAATAATGAGGTGTCAGTGTGTGAAAATCAACAAAATCCATGTTTTTCATGATCAGCCTGTGCCTGTATGGTTTCTTGGTTTGACAATTGCTATTGTCTTATATAGTTTTTTTTTTACTATCAATGTATCATGCAATACAACTTCCTTCTGTCCTTACATGGGCTACTATTATTTCTGGATTGTGTTTTTTATGTGATCACATAACAAAACCATTTATAGGGTACAGAAATGTCACCTGTGTTAGTGCTGCTGTTCTCCTCCTGTGTCTTGCAATGCATCTTACTGCTGCTATGTGACCAGCCAACTCCAGTCACATTAAGGAATTCATTCTGAAAACTCTTTATTCACCACATGGGGTAAACTCTCATTAAAATATGCCAATCAGGGGGTGCTGTGGTGCAGTGCCTAGAGTACCCATATACCATAAATGGGCAAGTGCCCATGGTGACCCAGGTTTGAATCCGGCCTGACTCATTTCCCAACCCTATCCCATCTCTCTCTCCCACTCATTTCCTGTCCTACTTTTCGGTTTTCTATCACAATATAGGCAAAAAAAGCCCTAAAAATATACTTAAAAAAAGAAAACGCAACGACCAGCACACTAGACCTTCATCAAGCCGTAGTGGACTCTGTGACAAGTTCCTGGCAATAAATGAAATAAAAATGAATTTTAGCAAGCCATCTGTAATACCTCTGTGGGCAGCCTGTTTAAATGAAGTGTCCCTAATACTTGTTTACAACCCCATCACTATATTGATGTGTTGATATGTCAGTGGCATAATGTAATGTAATGACAGTCAGAGAGAATGAGGCAGGTTGGGATGTATGTTCTAAACTCAACTGGACTACTTTTTTAGCAAAGTGACGCATATACATGCTTTGTTAAGCAAATGTAAGTCAAAGTTGACCACTGAGCATCCGGTCCATCATTCATTCCAATTCTGTCCACTAGATGGCAGCGCCAAACAAAGGTTACAGAATTCAACAGGAGCTTACTATGAGTATGTTTAAAGAGCAGATTTCATCATTATAAGTTCAATATTACCAATGTTAAAAGTTCAAGGTTCAAGTCACAGTTCAAATGTCACAGCTGGGGACAGTGCATGAGCGGTCCTTTCTGTGTCTCTGGTCAAGGCCTTATCAAAAAATATAACATTTCCCCTGTGCTGTCCATGATAAGTAAATTAAAATCCAAATGCCGAAGTGAAAAAGAGGTTTATATAGAAACTTTAAAGCCCACATACACTTGTTCTGAAAGCTTATAAATAACTGTCATTGTTAATTCTAATGGACTGGCTACAGTATTTTTATTGTTCATCAAATTTCCCAGAGAATGACCTCAACAATATCGTTCAGCCTATCCTTACTGTTTTAGCTAAGGTGTGAACTCTGCCATCTAAGCTACAACGATCTTTTTATAGAGACATAAAGTTATTATAGTTATCAGTAAAGGTGATCATAAAGGGGTAATTTACACTGATCATTCCTATCCATGGTATGAATCAAAATCAGAATCAGAAGAAACAGACTCAGAATCAGAAGAAGGTTTATTGCTGCCAAGTCTGTACAACAAATAAGAAACTGGTCTTGTTGCAGGTTGCATCACAAATAAAATTAAAGAAGATAACAAAAAGATATAAGATCAGATAAGATTTTATGTATGTGTGTGTGTGTGTGTGTGTTGGGGGCGGGGGATTGGGGGGGACTGTGAGGGTTGTCCCTGCCCCAGGAAACTTACTTAAGGCACATCTAGCTCCTTGTGTGTGTATGTGTGTGTGGGTGTGGGTGTTTGGGGGGTGCAGTATCCCTGCTCCGAAAAAAAAAACTTTGTTTACTTTGGGTTCCTCTACACTTCTGTTCGCTTGTTTGTGTCCTCCTTTTGTGGGTGGCTTTAGATAAAAACGTATGCTCAGTATAATGTAATGAATTGTCCTTTACGCCATTAGTGGCACCAGATCACAGTTGAGGTTACTTCTGGTCCCAGTGCTCTCCAACACGTACACAGTCTCACACCAGAGATTAGGCTGGCTGACTCTCTGCATGATCCTGGACACCTTGAAGGTCTCAAAGGGAGGAATCAGCACCTCTTCCTGCTTTGGAAAGCTCGAGTACTTCTTGATCAGGCCACCATGGCACGTGTAGATCTGAAAACAAGACTCCCTTCCAAATCTCATCGCCACGCTGGGATTGAGGGAGGTGGAGGTAAAGGAACCCAGTCGGACCTGTTTGTTCAGAACCTTTTTCTCAAATTGGATCTCTGTACCACAGTATGTCCACTTGCAACCGTTTTGAGTCTTTTTCAAGACCTGTATGGCATGTGTTAACAAAAACTGAAGAGAATACCAGTTATATGACTGTGTTATGTATTTTGCCTTACCACTGCGAGTAGCCTCGTTGAAAGCTTTGTATATGCCTGTTTTGGATGAATACACATGCAAGGCAATACAGTTGTCAATATCCCGAATAGCTCCTAATTTCTTACAATTTGACCGTCCAATATTCCAGGCAATTGAGAAATTGCGTGACTGCTTCAGTTCATGTGGTAGATACTGGTTCTTCACCAAGCTCGACATTTGCGCTGCGCAGCCCTGGAATCGGTCATCAACGGAGTCCTCGGCCATATCCAGTGGGAACAACGACGCTTGGACAGTGTTCTGGTTGGTCTGGACAATCACAAGACATGCAACATTAGTTAATCTTTGTTATTATCCTTGAGGGAGTTTTGTCTTCTGCATCTAACCCATCTTGGTGGGGGTGTACATCAGGACAATTCAGGGGGCCAGAGCTTCACAAGCACAAGAGGGCTATGGTACAGTTGGGGCTGGTGACCAGAATTATTTACCTTACAAGGTGCCCTGTACTTGTATATTATATTCATTCATTACACACAGACTGATATATTTCAAATGTGTATTTATTTCATTTGATGATTATAACTGACAACTGATGAAAATCCCAAATTCAGTATCTCAGAGAATTAGAATATTACTTAAGACCGATACAAAACAAAGATTTCTATAAATGTTGACCAACTGAAAAGTATGAACATGAAAAGTGTGAGCATGTACAGCATTCAATACTTAGTTGGGGCTCCTTTTGCCTGAATTACTGCAGCATTGCAGTGTGGCATGGAGTCGTTCAGTCTTTGGCACTGTTTAGGTGTTATGAGAGCCCAGGTTGCTCTGATAGTGGCCTTCAGCTTCTGCATTGTTGGGTCTGGCATATTACATCTTCCTCTTCACAATAAAGGCCTTTGCAGGTGTTTTGAGTTAATTAGTTGATTAGAGTGTGGCACCAGGTGTCTTCAATATTGAACCTTTCCACAATATTCTAATTTTCTGAGATACTCAATTTGGGGTTTTCATTAGTTGTCAGTTATAATCATGAATATCAAAATAAATAAACACTTGAAATACGTCAGTCTGTGTCAAATAAATGTATAAATTATACAAGTTTCACTTTTTGAATGGAATTACTCAAATAAGTAAACTTTTTCATCGTTATAGCAGTAATAGTCATATAACTAATATGAACTAATAATAGTAATTTGTAACATTAGTACTACTACTAATAATAGCAAAATTACCTGCCCATGAGCAACTCCAGATGTCAAGATGAGAATGAACACACCAAAGGACACCATTGTGGCTAGTGAATAGGAATGAATTAAAGAAGAGGAAGAAACAATCCACAACAAACAGGTAAGATTAACAAAACAGAAAATGGATAACCTACAAAAATTGTAATGAAGTATTTATCATATTTTAAGATACCAGCTCAGCTTGGATTGCATAACTGTATAATATAAAAATGCAGGCTACAGAAATTATAAAATATAAAAAGAAGAGTTTTAAAAAAACATATTTCCCCCTCATATGATGTTTATGTCAAATCTAACTAGATGTCTATTTTGTCATAAGTCATAATTTGATGTAAATAGTGCTATTATGTAGTTGCCAATAGGACATCAATAAAAACAGTAAAAGTGGTGTAAATATAAGGTTAGTTAATGTATTTAAGCTAAAACATTACCGTGTGTAGGGATAGTTTAACCCGTTAAAATCGACGTGACTTTTGACCTCAATGAGGAAGTAAGCAAATTGTCACATTTCACTTGACAGTTATGTGTGGGTGCCCGAGACAGTTGACGTCAGCAAAAGAAGGCCACACTGTGCATATACAGCATTTATTCGCACAGACGTATTTTGGCATTCTGCCTTCCTCAGTGTGTTCGAAGAGGTGCAAGACACAGGAAATGATGACTATGCTACATCTATAGAGCCGACTGTAACTAGCCTGGTCATAAAACCTCTTTCTACACTACATTTCATACAGAGGGTCTGGCTGTCCTGTATTGAGAAATGTTTGTTTCTGGAATTGTAGACTCTGCTGAAATTTGAAAATGATTGACTCTACCGTTACCCAATCGCTAACGTCTGCTCAAGACGCACGCAATTAGGCTGGCTATAAGCCTGCCTGTCAGTTACATTTCAAATGTAGCAAACGAAGTTGATGTCATCACTCACGAGCACTTCCTCTGTTCACTGTTTGACGCGGTAAAGATACCACCAGAGGCAACCATGCTAACTACTGGCTTATAGCCAGACTAGACTGTAGGTGCCCAAATGCAGAAATAAAAACACAATTTACCGGCGTGTATAGTCTAATGGTATTCTAATATACACCCAATGCAGTCACCATGCCCTTGGGATTTACATGAAGAGTTAGGTATTCAGAATCAACAGCTACTACCAGAGTCCAATTTCTTGTGTATGTAAGTATTCTAAACTTGGCCAGTAAAATCTAAAATCTCATTTACATATGAGCGACTATAGACATGACTTACCTTTTGCCTGTGGAGATGGAAAGTAAATGTTTCTAAATGAACTGTCTAAAAAAAAAGACTTTGCTCCAGTACGGATGGACTCATGTGACCGTGTGACTGTCTCAGACCAAGACCAAGCTAATGTGAAGATGATGTTTTTTTTCTTTATCTTGCAGTGGAGTGCTCATGTGTCACACCTCTAACCAGAGCATCGTTGGAGAAACAATATGTCATCAACTGTATGACCACTTACACCACTTACTGTATTTCTGTTCAGAGTTCCCCATTTGAAATACAATTAAAAAATACATTCACAGTCTTCCTACAGATCATGCAGTACACCTATACAGTTGCAGAATATGGCGGTGGTGGCCTGGTGGTTAAGGTAACGGACCTGTCACCAGAGGGTCGCAAGTCCAGATCAACCTGCAAGTGTCACTGAGGTACCCTGAGCATGGTACCTTTCCCTTACTTAAGTATGTGATGGTTTACGGGTAGAGTGGCAAGTGCCCTGAAGGGACCTTCCGAAAGGATTAAAAAACTGTAACTAAAAATTTAGCTCACACTGTTCTGTCAACTAAAAAAAAACGTTAATGTAAAGTGCACAAAGGACATAATAATAGACGTTTTTAAGTACATTTTTAATCACTTATTCAAGCATGTTTGACCATGACTCTATGAATTACTACTTTAGCAGTCAAAAACTTGAATGTTCATGTTCAGTGAATGAACATGAATGAACAGTGCCAGGTTGAACCCAAGAGCAGTCAATCTAATCCTGCCCACCAGGAGGCAGCATTTTAGCTGAGATAAGTCATCCGTTTAGCAGGAAGAGTATTTTGTCTAGGCCCTACTACAGTATGTCTGGAGAGCTGAATTTGTTGTCATTCACCTAATAGTGCATGTGTGTGTGTGTGTGTATGTATGTGTATGTGTGTGTGTGTATGTTTGTGTATGGACCACACAAAACCAAAAGTACTAATTTAACTCACCTCATGAGCCTTTAGTCTGCTGCGTTTTAGCTGTACCTTCTCTATTTACCACTGGGGGACAGTATAGCCAACACAGTTGACTGAGCTGTAGGTTGATATATTGCCTGAGCTGTAAGTCTCCATCCATATGTGTATATTTTAAGCTCCAGACATAGTTAAAAATGGAAGTGGTGTGTGTATGCATGTGTGTGCATGTGTTTGCACATTTGTGTGTGTGTGTGTGTGTGTGTGTGTGTGTGTGTGAGAGAGAGAGAACCTGGACCCATGTCTTGATGCCTGTCAGACCCTGGCGCTGAGGCCATGTTGCCTGTCCAACCACCTAAGGGGTTCACCAGCGCTGACTGGCAGTGTGTGTGTGTGTATGTGTGTATCTCTGTGTGAGAGGGTGTGCGTGCTTGTGTGTGTGTGCATGTGCATATGTGTGTGTGTGTGTGTGTGTGTGTGTATGTGTGTGTATAACTGACTGGCAGCCTCTTGGTGCCCCCCACAGACTTCTGGGAAATATTTACCGTACACAGCAGTGGCAGCGACAGAAAACAACAAAATAAACAATCTAGCAAAGCTGAAAAGAGCACAACAAGACACTTGGCTTAGACACACACAACCACTCTCTCTCTCTCTCACACACACACACACACACACACATATATATACATATATATTAAAGCTTTCTTTCTTTGTCAGCGGAAAGCAAAAGATGACTTATGACAGTGAAGACTAACGGATGACGAAGGAGCAAATTAAAATAAAATAATCCCCCATCGTGCCCCACACACACACACACACACACACACACACACACACACACACGAAAAACCATGCAGACTCAGGAAAACACACACACACACAAACACACACACACACACACACACACACACACACACACACACAGACAGACACACACACACACACATGATTAACGACCTTAGCAAAGCATAGTATTAACCCAAACCCCCCACCTCCAGGATAGTGACCACAAGCTGATGCCTGCGTGTTGATGGAGAGTTGTCCACACACACACACACACACACACACACACACACACACACACACACACACACACACACACACACACGACACATACACATGGCTTTCAGTATGGCCTTAGGAATGCTTCACTGGTTCTAAAGTTGTTGTACACACGCATGAACACACACACAGACATACAAGCACAAACACAAACAGAGGTCCAGATAACTTTCCATCAACAGACCCGTCACACACAAACACATACAGACACACACGCACACACACACACACACACACACACACACACACACACACACACACACAAACAGAGCTCTCTGGATGCCAGGTTATTGATGGAGAGTGTGATTGTCTGTGGCTATGTATGTGTGTGTTTGTGTGTATGAGAAAGAGAGGGGACTGTTGATGTAAAGTTGTCCAGACAAAAAGGGATCATCACTTCTGCACTAGGTTGTCAGAATGTTGAATCCACAAATGTGTGTGTGTGTGTGTGTGTGTGTGTGTGTGTGTGTGTGTAGGCCGCCAAGTGTAACACACCTGATTTTGTGGACGAAATGCCTTTTGTATCACGAAATGGATAAAATGATTACGAAATTGTAAAACACCATGATACCTTTGTTCACGAAATGCACAAATCAGTTAGCATTGCCTCCATCAAATGATGAAGAGAGCAAGTCATTCTGTGGACAAAAAAACAAAACAGATTATGTGCACTACATTTACAATATACAATATAAAATACAATAAATAAGCAGTTGTATTGTACACAGTTGTAAATAAGATTTGGTTGTAGTGCAATGAAAAAGGTGCAGTGAGCAGATAAGATGCAATGAACAGATACTAACAGGTACTAAAGTGGACAGTGGACTAAAGTGCGTCGAGACATTGAGTGTGTGTTGACCAGAGATACAGCTGCTGTTGTACAGTGTAATGGCATATGCCAAGAAACATTTCCTGTATCTGTCCCTTGGACAGCAGAGTTGGAGCAGCCTGTGAGAGAAGACACTCCACTGTCTGTCCACAGTGTGATGAAGAGGGTGGAGAGAAGAATATCCATAATGGTTGCTCAACAGCATCATCTTACCTCAGCATTGGGAAATGTTTTTATGTGCCTTGGAAATGCGGCAGCGAGAGAGCAAGTTGTTATTCGAGAGATAGCCTGCCACAGTTCTTTCACACAAGATAGCTTCTTTTCCAATCTTGGGCCATTCTTACAGATACAACTAGAGATCAAACAATTCTGACTTACTTGGTGTATGAAAGGTTTTCATAATAAATATAAAGACACTCATGTGATGAAACCGCTTAAATGGCATTGCTTTATTAAAAGCAAGGTTATATGCTAGGTCCATTGCTGAAGTGCTGCTGTTTCACTGTGCTCCATTAGGATTTCCTGGTGTGGATGGAGACTGACCTCCTCTTGAGGAGAGAAGTACAGCCCAGCAGAGGTGGAACTCCAGTCTGTCTCTGGTCCAACAAGGCCTCCATACTTTCCCCCTTCACTGCACTCCACATCTGTATGGTATGGAGTGAATTTATGTTTTGGATTTATAGTATAGAATGAATTTCTGGAATCTGGCAACGTAAGAACCA
>CM059274.1:11256809-11259309 GCA_030347295.1 Setipinna tenuifilis
ACAAATGGGAATCACACGCAGTTACCACATTCGAGGATTTAGGAAACATTTAAAATGTTATGTCAGAATATTTAGATTATTCTATAATTTCTTTCAATTAGGAATCATTGTTGGACTGCAACCTGTCGTTAAAAAGTAGGGCAGAAAAGCAACCATTAAATTAGCCTATATGATTGCTACAGTTACCATTCTGTTGGGCATTGATATTGAATGGTGCTTAAACTTTATGCCAGAAATTTAGAACTACTTTTCATAGTTGAATTAATGCATACCCCGCCAGCCAATCAGAAAACAGCATTCTATTTGACCAGGCCATAAATTGGAAAGTGTGATGGAATGTTGTGTCTGTGAAGATTCTTTTTCGTCCAGTTCATGCAACTGGACCTCTTTTTAGTAGCTTGAAGACGTTTCACTTTTCATCCAAAAGGCTTCTTCAGTTCTGAGAAAGGCTTCTTCAGTTCTGTACTGTTCTCAGAACTGAAGAAGCCTCTTGGATGAAAGGTGAAACATCTTCAAGCTACTAAAAGAAATCCAGTTGCTTACAACTTAGTTCTTTTGACTACGATGGAATGTTGTGATGTTTGGTGTCATGAGCACCATGAGAGAGGTACTGAGGGCGTGGCTGTTTGGCGGTCTTCTGCTGCTGTATCTCATTAGTAGCTGCCTGTGGGAACATAGAGTAAGGCCTTCAGGGCTTCTATCTCCTTTAGTGTATTGCTCATGAACATTGCAGATGCAAAACCCTCTAGCCCCTAAGTCCATTTTCAAAAATATGCAAGAATGTAATGTTTTAGTAATCAATTTCAAGTCATCTCTTATCAAACTGCCATTGAAATATTATGATCATGTAAAAACAAAGGCAAAAAAACAATCCAACTGGAGGTGAACTGATATTTAAGTCTATAAGGAAATTATATCAATATATGTCTGTAAATTCATCACAAATGGACTTAGAGAGTTTTGCATCTGAACTTTTCAATTATTTTATATAACTCTTATTTTATATAATTACTATATGCTGCAATTCTTCTCTGGTCTATAGTCTCTGATGACACCCCCACCTTCAAAGATGGAAAAAGGAGGAGATACTGAGGGTGACTAGATTTCATTCCTTCTCATATTTAAAAAAATACTGTCACTGATCTCACATTTTTTAAAACAAATGGCAACAACAACAACAACAATAATAATAATAATATTACAATAATATTAGCTTTTTGCCTTTAAAAAATAAATCTACAACAAACACAATTCCCATTCCCTTTGTGAACGCAGCAGTCTTTGAGAGTCTTTGCAGTTGAGTCCAATGAGTCCCCTGATTGTGCTCCAGGAGTCACAAATGTGTGCGTGAAAGTGTGTGTGTGTGTGTGTGTGTAATTTAAATGTAGGAAACCGAGAGGGTTTTTCTGTGTTCTTCTCCCTCTCTCCTCTTCTTTCTCCCCATCTCTTTTTTCTATCTGTATGTTTCTCTCTGTCTCTGTACATGAGTAGGCACTTAAGATCTGTGTCCGTTTCTTTCTCTCTTCTTCTTTCTCTCCATCTCTTCTTTCTATCTGTATGTTTCTCTCTGCGTCTGTAGAAGTAGGCACTTAGACACAGTTCATGTGTTGGTAGTTCTCTCCAGGGGCTTTTGGCCTTTTTCACATAGTCTCATGACACTTTAGTCCGGCTGCTGGACCTTCTTACTGTTGAGCACTGGCACAACCAGTTGATGTCCATGGTGTAGACTGCACACACACACACACACGCACACACACACACACACACACACACAATGGGATGAAGTGTGTGAGACTATGGTGGAAGGAGGGTGAAGGAGGCACAGGAGGGGTCGTGTGAGACTTGCAGAAGCCCAATAAGGTGAAAGGGCAAAGGTCACGAGGTCATGTTTGTTTGTTGTGATGACTGGCCCGTCTGTTCACCTCTTTGTCTTGTCCACTCGCTTCTTGACCTCAGCTCACCACTTTAGTGTCAGCGTCCTGACTACACTCCCCTCCTGCCCCTCAGCCAGTTACACCAGTGCATCTACCTGTTGCCCCGTGTGTGTGTGTGTGTATGTGTCTTCTCCAACATTCCCTCAGTTAAAAAGCCCCTTCTTGGGTCCTTTGCACACACAAAAGGCACAGACACTCACCTACACACGCACACACACACACACACATATGCATAAACACACACACTCTACTTGCAGGTGTGCATGTCATTCATACTCTCACAGCGCACACACACATGCATGAACGCGCACACACTCTCTACTTGTAGGTGTGCATATCGTTCACACAGACAGACAGACAGACACAGACACACACACACACACACTCTCTCTCTCTCTCTACTTGCAGGTGTGCATGTCGTTCACACAGACAGACAGACAGACAGACAGACACAGACACACACACACACACACACACACACACACACACACTCTCCCTCTCTCTCTCTCTACTTGCAGGTGTGCATGTCGTTCATGCTCTCGCAGCGGCGGCAGCGCACGTAGCAG
>CM059274.1:11266809-11276809 GCA_030347295.1 Setipinna tenuifilis
AATTTCATTAATTTCTTCACAAAGCCTCTGTGGCAAGCGTGACAAATTCACACATCCGTTTCCCAGGCCTGTTCACTGATAGTGAGCTGTGACAACCTCCAGCATTCATCAACAGATATTGTTTAGTCTGTAAACATACGTACAAACACACATGTCCAACAGTAACCTCCAGCATTTATCGAAATGTCCTTAGGAGTCATTACACATGCAAACACATAGGTCCAACAGTAACCTCGAACATTTATCGAGAGATATCGCTCAACCACTACACACACAAACATTTCGAGCATTTATCGAGAGAGCCTGTACGCATACAAACACACATGTCCATCAGTAACCTCGAACATTTATCGAGTTATCATTCAGATCAGCCTCTACACATACAAACACATCTGTCCAACACTAACTTTGAACATTTATAAAAGGATATCATTCAGTCACTGCACATACAAACACATATGTCTGACAGTAACCTCGAGCATTTATGGAGAGATATCGCTCCGTCTCTAAACATACAAACACACATGTCCAACAATAACCTCGAGCTTTTATCGAGAGCTATCATTCACAGCCTCTACATATACAAACACACACATGTCCAACAGTAACTTTGAGCATTCATAAAAGGATATCATTCAGTCACTACATATACAAACACACATGTCCAACAGTAACCTCGCGCATTTATCGAGAGAAAACGTTCAATCACTACACACACAAACACACACACACACTGACAGTAGCCTCCAGCATTTATGAAGAAATATCATTCAGACATAGTCCAACAGTAACCTCTAGCATTTATGAAACGATATCATTCAGAGCCTCTACACATACAAACACACATGTCCAACAGTAACTTCGAGCATTTATGAAGGGATATTGTTTAGTCACTACGCATACAAACACATATGTCCAACAGTAACCTCACACTTTTATCAAGAGATATTGTTCAGAGTCACTACACATAGAAACACATCTGTCCAACAACAGCCTCTAGGCATTCATGGAGCGATAATGTTCAGTCACTACGCATACAAACACATATGTCCCGTTACTGTTGGACATATGTGTTTGTATGCGTAGTATTCATCGAAAGATTTCATCGAAAGATACTGTAAAGAGCCATTTCACATACAAACACACATGTACGACAGTAATCTTGAGTATTTATCGAAAAGATATTGCTAGGGGCCATTACCCATACAAATACACATGTCCAATAGTAATCTCTCGCATTTATTGAGAGCTATCGTTCAGAGTCACTACACATCGAAACACATCTGTCCAACAGTAACCTCGAGCATAGTCTTCGAACATTTATGAAGGGATGTTGTTTACTAGGCATACAAACACACATGTCCAACAGCAACCTCGAGCATTTATCGAAAGATATTGTTAGGAGCCATTTCACATACAAACACACATGTCCAACAGTAACGTCGAGCTTTTATCGAGAGTTATCATTCAGAGACTCTACACATACAAACACACATGTCCAACAGTAACTTTCAGCATTTATGAAGGGATATCATTCAGTCACTACACATACAAACACATATGTGTTTGTAAGAGCGTAAGTTTGAAAGATATTGTTAGGAGCCATTTCCCATACAAACACACATGTCCAAAAGTAGTCTCTCACATTTATCGAGAGCTATCGTTCGGAAGTCACTACACATGCAAACACACATGTGCAACAGTAACTCGGAGCATTTATGAAGCGATATCATTCAGTCACTACACATACGAACACACAAGTCCAATAGTAATCTCGAGCATTTATCGAGAGATATCGTTCAGTCACTACACATACAAACACATATGTCTAACAGAAGCTTCTCCTTTTTCTTTGCCTGCTTATACTGTTTTCTCTCAAACTCAATTCCACACTCAAAGCAGCATTATGACTGTTCATGTACTGTACATTAACAAACAAACAAACAAATACACACAAATACACAAAGGGAATATTAATAAGTACTGTAAGCATCGATGGATTTACAAACACACATGACACAAACATACCCCTCCATATCTATCTATCTATCTATCTATCTATCTATCTATCTATCTATCTATCTATCTATCTATCTATCTATCTATCTATCTATCTCTCTACCACTAACATTTCCGTTTAGCATTTAGTACATCATTATGTATGTTGGAACCCCCCAACACTGTTCTTGTGGTCTCTTTATCAATTATTAAAATCATTATTTTGATCAAAGACTTGATACTGTCCCTCCCCCCAGGTACCTCCTGTAATTCTATTAAACTATTCTCAGCCACCCCCAAAGAGAATCTCCCTCCCTCCATCCCCGCCATTGCTCCTCACCTGACGTCCGGCCTCGCTGTTGTGCTGGTTCATGGCGATGACAGCGTCCGCGGGCGAGCCAGATCCTGACGACGTGCCCGTTGTGGTTGATGATGATGATGATGATGATGATGATGATGCCACACTGGTGTTGGCACCGTTCCTCCCCGGCCCAGCCCCAGCCCTTGTGCCACCCGCCCCAGCCCCAGCCCCTCCAGCCCCTCCGGCCCCCACCCCTGTGGCCCCAGGGGCCAGGCTGTGGTCCAGGAAGCGTCGGCTGAACCAGGTGCCGTACTGGATGTCGTCGGAGCAGCCGCCCCAGTGCCAGCCCTCGGTGGGGGAGCCGCTGCCCTGCAGGCCCATGTCACACGAGCACTCCGTCATGTTGCCCGCGCTGCACGAGCGCGTCACCGCGTGCACCAGACCCGCCGCCATCACCGCGTAGATGAACGCCGTCTCCTTGGTGCCTGTCAGCGTGTGTGTGTGTGGTGTGTGTACATGTGTGTGTGTGTGTGTGTGTGTGTGTGTGTGAGAGAGAGAGAGACAGACAGACAGACAGACAGACAGAAAGACAGACAGACAGACAGACAGACAGACAGACAGATAGATAGATAGATAGATAGATAGATAGATAGATAGATAAATAGATACAGACAGAAAGAAAGAGAGGGAGTAGATCAGAAGGGTATGGAAATATATAGAGAGGGAGAAGAAACAGGCAGGACAATTAGACAATTATGAGGAAAAAACAACATGGAGGGTTCTTTGAAACATTCCATAACAATCTAAGATGCTAACATTATATTCAATGGACCACCATATTCTTTAGACTTTTCAGCCTCCCGACATTCCTAGCGCATGGTTCCTATCATGGGAATTTTCCCAACATTCCCAAGCATGGCCGAGACACCAGCTAACACTCCCTGTAAAGAAAGTGAGGGCCTAAATCTGGGACCCAGAACCTCACTGGAGAAGAATGAAGCGACTTTATTTGGTCCTTACGTACAAACGCTTTGCTGTTATCCAGTTCCTCATGTGGAAATGGCTCTTGGTGAAATATGTGCATGTATGTATGTGGGAGAGGGAACTTTTCCAAGTAAGGAGATTTCAAGGTATTGCAGCATACTGCTGAGATTACTCATCGGTACCCTACCTCACTACACACTACATCACTAACTACAGGCACACACACACACAGAAATATATATACACACACACTTACATTCTCTCTCTGTCTCGCTCTCTGTCTCTCTCACACACACATTCTTTCTCTCTTACACACACACACACACACACACACACACACACACACACACACACACACACACACAGGGAGATATAGCACATCCCTGGGAAGAGGTACATGTGTAAAAGGCTGTGTTTGTTTTCTCTGTGTTAACTAATGAGGCAGCCACTACAGCAGAGCGGATTCTCACAGCACACACCTCCATCAGAAAACATCATAGTAAATTAATAGAAAAACAAAAACTACATACATCAACTACAGAAATTAAACTACAGTAATTCATAGTAAAATCTGTATTAGTCAGGTATGGCTTCTTGGGCCTACAATGGAGTGTGGTTTCGTTTTTTGTTTTAAGAAATTAAAAGTCCACTTCAGAATAAGATGTACTGATTTACACTTCCTAAAATGTGTACAGCGACTGACTTGTTTTATTTACCTACTTTTCCTACAATGTGCAGAGGAACTGAGGTACTTTTTTACTCACTCACACTTAATATAACACTTAACACTTAATATAAGGACTGTCGCACTTCTAGGCCTACTAAAACGATTCTTTCATTCTTGTATTAATTTCTCCGTCACTTCTGCGGCCTCGCTAAAGGGATACATAGCTCTGTCCACAGAGGAGGACTGGTAAAATTCCACAGCCGGCTAACTTAATAAAAGATACGTCTAAATTAAACTAATCAACCATTTAGCTTGCACCTCGCCTTTTTAAGATGAGAAAGCTTCGTTTGTTAACAGATCTCTGAAGCCTCTCTCTCCGAAAGGACCTCACATTAGCCTGGTTGTACAGAAATAAAAAAAACGAAATTCGTACGAATTGTAGGATTTCAGAGGCGCAGACAAATTGCGAGTTAACCGAATGCTTTCCTCAAGTACTCTCAGTCAGTTGTGGGGTGGGGGGGAGTACAGTATATTTGTCTTTGAAGGTGAACTCCAAGAAAGCGCGTCTAATATTTCTGGGGGGTTAACAGAATTACCCTAATCCCGCCGGATTGAAATTGTGAGAGCGAGGCCCCTTACGTGTTCAAAGAGGAGGGGAGCGTGGATAAGCGGCGTGTAGAGAGGGCTAAATCGAAGCAGATGGGATTTCCTCAGTAGGGGCTGCATACACAACCTCTCGACATATCAGATCTCCTACTGGGCACTGCTTAACGAATTACGGTGGATGCTTAGCTGGAATTGTTAAATTAGAACGGAGGAGTAGTACAACTAAAAACATGGGTATACGTGACGCAAAAATCCAATGTGTGGTGATTTGTGTGGCACGAAAATAACGAAATATTTGCAGTGTTTATCATAGGCTGACTTCCAGGAGATGTGCAAGAATGTACTCTGCAAAGAGCGGCAACAAACACCACTCTCTTTCACGCCTTGTGACTTTAAAACTTGCCAGGCACAGCTTTTAAAAACAATTAAACGTGCATACCTATTATGACTGTGCAATTCTTAAATTATTCTTACCGCTGGTTAACTCGTAACCGAACACTGAAAAATCTTTGGTCGTGGAGCAGTTCCATCGCTCGTGCTTGAACTGCGTCTGGCATTCGGCGATGCCCAGGCGCGCGCCATCCTTGATACTGGGGAGAAGGTACGGCTTTTTCTTACATATCTCCTTCTGTTTGTCCGTGAGGGGCAGATTGCCACAGCCCATCTTCTCCGGTAATCCTGCCGTGGTTATGCCCAGCCACCTGCGGATTGAAAAGCGGGCAGGCTCGGTTGACAACCCTCCTCAAAAAAAACCTCCATCCAAAAGCAGAAAAGAAGCACGCTTCACTCTCCGCACACCCCTCAACAACTCACTAAACCCTCAACAAAAGCAACTGAGAAGTTAAGGCACGTTACTTACATCCAACTTCCGCTGCATCCTAGGGGATACTCCGATAGGAGCAGGAGAGACAGAAAGTAGAACAGGTATATTCCACAGTATGTGCTATTCTCCATGGTCTCCCCGGTCAAGACAGCGGCATGATAACACAGCGAGTGTGCAAGTCCGTCGGACGGCCTGTCGAAGCGCCAGTCAGCTACATTTGAGGGAATAAATGATGTAATCCGTCAAAATAAATTTGATCAAAAGTTGCTATCTCTGCTTTGCCATGGAGACACGAACGGAATCCAGACTTTGACAGTGGCACTACTGTTGCCTGCAAGGGGGGATAGATGTAATAAGATTACATTTGATTGGTGCTTCCTCAAAGGGCGACAAACAGTTTTATCCTCTTCAGAGAGAACTTGCTGTGAATACTTTTTCCTACTGCGCGCTCCCACACTCCAATTGGCGCAGCTGCTTATGCATATTCACGGTGCGCGGTAACCCCGCGCGCTAATTGGACAGCCACCGGGCGCGCACGCAGCTGGCCCGCGGAGAAGAGGCTGGCCAAAACAAACACGGCCATTCCATCCAAAGATCTCCGGTGTGTAATAAAGAGTAATAAAGCGGATTGAGCGGGGACGACCGCCAGCTGAAGCTTAGAGCAGCGCGCCTAGATTTTACAGTGGAGGCTTTTTTTCTGCTGAATTCTAAAATTGTATTTCTTAATTTTTAAATATATATATATTAATTAGTAGTACATTATAATTGGTAAATTAGTGGAGTACAGTCGGTGACTTGTCTGTTGCTTTAAAATTATTTGGGGTTTGACTCTTTTCTTATTATTTGAAGGTTTAAAGGAATAACCTATATTTTGAGTGATTTTTTTTCAAGCTGCAGTGGAAGTTGACTTAATAGCCTACAAAAATATTTAGAAATAAAATATGTTTTCTCCGTAATCTATTGATTATTGTCATTTTCATAAATATGTCAGAAAGTAAAAAAAACGGATTTGGGGGTTTATTTTAGAAAGCTCTCATACAAAAAACTTCACCGTTAATTTAATATTAAACGAAATATATGTATATTACATATGTTACAAAAGGCCGAAATTCTTATGGTGACACAATAAAGATTGCTTTTGAGTTAATATTAAAGCATATATATTTTAAAAGGAGTATTTTAATGCAAACCTATACCGTCTTAATTGGGCTAAACAAGACATTTCACAGAGTTTATACATTCATGTTTTGTAGTCAAAACGTTAGAGAAAATTATTGCTGCAGATCCAGTTATTTGAATGTGTAAATTCATTTGTAGCCTACTAATTCGTGAAAACATGAATTCATTTATAACATCATCTTTTGCTGTTTCACAGCATTCCACACAATGAAAAAAATGCAAGAAAATTGAAAAAATGACACCATTGGTTAAGGAAATATAATAATTTAATAGTAAAAGAATATACCATCCTGTGTACATTAACGCTGAACACATGTATCTTTCCCCCCGAAGTACTTCACAATCCCTCAAAAAGCCAAACGGCTTTCATACATATAAAACTTGAAAATAATTAGGCTATACATATTCTCGGTAAATCCAGGCTCTCACGAAACTCTCCACGGCTTTCTAAAACACAACAGACATCCCATAATTCATCCCAACAGGTGGGCCTGGGTTACGGTAGAACAAACACACCCAACCTTCACCTAGCGCTGACTTGCACTCCAAGGATCAACCCACGGTCTGCAAAGTCGAGCGAGTAGCCAGCGTGAAAATATCACTTAGAGCAGAAAATAGCTTATACATAGACAGGGTGTACAGGAGCTGATGTGCCCAAAAATATTTACTTTTCGTAGAGGTATGTAGGCTAAAGATTACTTAAGGGTAGACTCCACCGGTCTATAAGGGGATCATTTTTTTAATGATGCAAGCATCTAAGACGCGCCAAATACAAACAAAGAGGGGTTTGGACATGGTATCAGTTCTAAAGTCAAAACCAGCATTCAAATCCATCAACACATTACATAAATATAGGAACACCCACTGTTCAAACACAAAGGCTTTATAAAAAAAACTGATCAAAGGCACAGGCAATACATCTGTAGAAAAATATAGAAATATTTGCATTGTCCATACATTCATGGCTATCGACTTTGATCGTCGTTATAAAATAATAATTAAATCTGTATAAGACCTTTGGCTTGCTGTACCTCACAGAACGAAGTTTATACATTGAGACAAGGAGGGAAATTAAAACAAAAGCTGAAAAAAAGCTAGACTCAGTACAAAAATACATCCAGCTTCCTTGAAAGTGGCTACACGTCTGGCGACATCAAAGGCACCGCTGAAAAAAAAAAGAAAACATAAAACTTCTTCTCCCGGAACATCTTGGAAACATGCGAGGGTAGGCGCTTTCCTTTTCCTCGACGCAGGCGCTGAGCGACCGTAGCTGGAACGCTTATCGGGACGTTGTGCCGGTGTGCGCTGCTGCTCAGGCCGCTTCGCCAGCTGTCTTCCAGCTCGCCCCTCTCTCTCCTTGATCTGCGCCGCCACTCCGCAAGTAATTGGCCCCTTCTCGGCTACAGCTGCTGTGGTCAGTTTTTTGGCAGGACTTCGGGGAGGGTAGACAGCGCTCCCAGTCACCATCTGGATAATCAACCCCCCCCCCCCCTCCCAACACTACTACCATCTAAAAAAAATCCCCCCCCCACCACCACCACCCCACCCCCTGTCCACTCACACAAGGCATACATATCTGGCTGTGAAGCTGAACACGGATCCAGGACATGACAGTGTTTTTAGTGGATCGTATTATTTCATGAGTTTGAACAAGGCTATCTGGAAAGTAACAAATCTCTTCAGACAAAAATGTTTGTGAAGGCTCTTCACATGTGGACCCACATGCCCCGTTCTCTCTTCGTACACACACACACATGTGCACACACACACATACTTGCTCGTGCACACACATACAGCCACACATGCATACATGCAACCATTCACACACACACACACACACACACACACACACACACACACACACACACACAGAAGGCCCGCACTTCTGTTCTTCAGCTGTGGCGAGCGGTTCTGTTTCCTCTGTCGCGAGCGCACAGTCTGCTAAGCAGGATCTCCGAGTAGACCTGGTTGACGGGGCCCCTGACGTGGTAGGACGTGTTGGAGGCGGCCCAGCTGTCCACCTGGTGGTCCGCTGGGTCGCTGCTTGTGGCGGTTCCGATTCCGGTACCGGTCCCAGACTCTCCCTCCGGGCGCAGGATGTGCAAAGTGCTGTGCTCAGGAGCGGAGAAGGAAGGCTTTGCCACCTGTACACACACACACACATGCACAAACACACACACACACGCACACACACAATGTGGAACAACACAATGGAATCTTGAGAAGAAGCTGGCAAATGTTAAATTAACCTTGCTAACCTTGTCTGATTAAGAAGAGCTGGGCAGAGAGACAGACAGACAGATAGAAGCCTGACCATGTCTCATTAAGAAGAACCTGATTGACAGACAGACAGACAGAGAGAGAGAGAGAGAGAGAGATAGATAGATAGATAGATAGATAGATAGATAGATAGATAGATAGATAGATAGATAGATAGATGAAAAATGGACGTGTGGCCAACTGCCTTGTAGCCATGCAGGGTCCTAAAAAAAGCCCATCAGGGGGAAGATGAGGAGAATCTACTCAAACACAGCGAGGGGGAATAAAAAGCACCAGAGGCTGCACTCCTGACAGGACGAGATAAAAGCACGATTAGCGTGGGGCATGGAAGGAAAGGGTCAAAGGTCAGATACCGAGTTATTTTAATTGTGTCCTTGACCGAGCACTTCAAAGCAGATTTTTTTTTACAAAAAAATGTGCCGCTCCGTTTCATGTGAATGAAGATTGCTACTTGCAAGCCACTGAAGTGAACTGACCGATGAATGAAAGGTGAAGTGAGTGAAATGACTGTAAAGTAAACTGTCTCAAAATACAGGAGAAAACACACAGTTTTATATATATGCTATATTCACACAAATACATAGAAAACACATTTTTATTTGTGCGCCACAAAGACATCAGCAAACTCGTGACTTCCTGCATGCTAACATGAGAGGAGTAGTGGAGAAGAGGAGCCATGTTGTGTGAGGATACTCGTTTCCCCCCCACAGATAACCCAGGAGCCTTATGGGTGTTGGTCACAGATCAGTGTGTAAGAGGTACGCATTCCAGAGCAAACTGCCTGTAATGATGGTGGAGTTTAGCCCCACAGGTGGACCATGTGAGGTCTGAGGAATAAGGAGGTAGTGGAAGGAGTCCACAGTCACAGTCCCTTGTTTTGGAAAAAGGCCAATTATTTTACAGCTAAATTTTATTATTAAAGTTAATTTCCCAGTGTTCAGCAAACGAGTTGAAATTACACTGTAAAAAGTTGATTTAACTGTAAAGGAATCAAATATGTAAACACTACAAAGATTGGGACAAAATAAACACTGGAATAGTGTTAAAATGGACTCTCTCAGAGTTGATGTAACACTATAGAATTTGCTGTGTTGATTTGTTCTTTAAACAAATTTCAGTAACATAGTCATAGAATATCGCAGACAAAGTAATCACAGTTCGT
>CM059274.1:11279309-11281809 GCA_030347295.1 Setipinna tenuifilis
ATAACGATGCTGGCAAATTAGCAGCATTACACACACACACACACACACACACACACACACACACACACACACACACACACACAGACACACACACACACACGCACAGACAGACACACACACCCAGACAGAAACAAACACTTGCACACGGACAGACACGCACACAGCCAAACAGAAACAAACACACACATGAACAGCCAAAAAGAAACAGAAACACAAATACTTACACACACAGCACACAGTACACACACACACACACACATACAAATTAGCAGCATTACAGGGAGAGAGTTTAATTTAGGTCTTTGTTTGTGTCACGGCTTCAGCCAAAGTTTTACAACCTCAAACTGTGACTCTCCCAATAACTATTTACTTAATAAAATACTAAAATACTTTTATTTTCATGCTATACAGCTACGTTTTTATGGAAATTACGCTGGACTAGAATGCAGAACTTTACGACCAACTGCAAAGTATTCCAAATGATTATTGCAATTACCACAATAGCGTTTCATTTGACTTTCATTCAGTCATTTCACAATGTCACTGACACTACTGAACAAGTTTTAGAAGTGACTCTAGTAATAATTACAATAAAATGATATTTTCAGACCATGGAGATACATAAACAGTGGTTGGACAGCACAAGTGGTTGGAACACACAATTTTACAACCCTTTACAAAGTATTAGAAAGAACTGTTACATTGACCACATTTAAATATGACTTACTATGTTAATCTGTTAATGTTAATCTGTTAATGTTAATCTTAGTCTGTTAATTCTGTTAATGAACAATCACACTGGTCATTCAGGGCAGAACTGTGACTGATAAAATAAACAAAATAAGACCATGTTTAAAAATATCTGTGTTTCAAACTGAAAATATTTTTATTCTTTTTATTTTTAATGACAAAGCATCATGACCATTACTCCAGTCAATAAGTACAGGATACACACACATACATTCACACACACATGCTCACACACATATGCTTACTTACAAACATGCACACAATTACGGTCAAATACACACACTCACACACACACACACACACGCACACACAAGCATGCTTACATACATACAATCACACTCACACACACACTCGCTCACACAAAAAACACACACGCAAGCACACACTCTCTCTCTCTCTCTCTCTCTCTCTCTCTCTCTCTCTCTCTCTCTCTCTCTCACACACACACACACACACACACACACACACACACACACACACAACTACATAACTGGGAGACTAACATGAAGCTGATTCAACTTTTTATTGGGCCACCAATATCGGGCCACCCACGGACTTGACGCCTCCAACAGTCACACTAGCTGCAGGGGTACACACACACACACACACACACACACACACACACACACACAAACACACACACACACACAGACAAATACACACACACACACACACACACACACACACAGACAAACAAACAAACAAACACACACACACACACAGACAAACACACATACACACACACAGACAAACACAGACAAACAAACACACACACACAGACAAACACACAGACAAACACACAAACACACACACACACACCCGTCTCACCTCGTGAAAGTGACAGGCACATCTTCCCTGCAGAAACTCCTTGTAGCGCCCCATTGTCACACTGAAAGTGTCCACCACCTCGTACCCACAATGCTTTGCGTCGGTGAGAATGCCATGGTTCACATGGTCCAGTTGTTGAAGACGGGCCTGGGAAATAGCACACGGACAGTACTGAGCAAACAAAACCGCCCAATCCCACACACACACACACACACACACACACAAACACACACACCATGGATAGACATTTGCACCAGCCACATGCTGGTAAAATGTGAAAGTGGCTGGTAGATTTCAGATACAAAATAATAATTTACTGTTGAGAGCCTGGCTCTCTGCGTCTGATAAAAGAATTCACATTTTGCAAAGTTAATTCCCACCCCTGACACACACACACAGACCCACCCACCCACACACACACACATACACACATACACACACTCACAGACAAACACACACACACACACACACACACACACACACACACACACACACACACACACACACACACACACACACACTGGGTTCGAGCGGAGGGAACTCTTTTGAAGTGCTCCTTAATGAGGATTAGCATTAAGGAGCCGTGCAGTTTGCTGTGTTTGGATGGGGGAGCACTGGAATATCTATGGATTACTACCAAACCAACCTCACCGACATGTGCACCGGACACACATGCATGCATACACACACACACACACACGCAACCGCACGCACACATATGGAAGTGCAGGCATGCACACACGCACGCACGCACGAACGAACGAACGAACGCACACACGCACGCACACTCACACACACACACACACGCAATCATACTTAACGCGCAATCGCACATACACATATGGAAGTGCAGGCATACGCACACGCACACACACATACTTTTTCTCTCTCTGTCACACACACACACACACACACACACACA
>CM059274.1:11286809-11291809 GCA_030347295.1 Setipinna tenuifilis
TGGGTTATTACCATCTCTGATGGAGATGTATGCAGTAACTCATCAAGTGAAGCCTTCTAGGGACCTTAAGCACACGTAAGGAGTAAAAGAGTAGGGGCCCTCATAGCACGTAATTACCACCTAAACATAACTGTAATTAATTAATTAATAGATAGTTAGATGGATAGATGGATGGATGGATGGATGGATGGATCAACAGATAAATTAACTTATTCATCCCAAGCTGGAAAAGTACTTGTAATGTACAGACAAACAGAGACAATAACAATACAATGAGGAAACAACTAAGGCATAATAAGAAATATATAATTTGAAATGCAATGAAAAACCATTTAAAAATAATAAATAGTAACACTGACAACTTTGGGATGCAATGCCCGATAAAAAGACAATGTATTTCAATAAATTACATTAACACTCTTGCTACAAGGTTGATTCTTCTCACACATAGGGTTTACACACTGTATTTGAATTTGAGCCTACGTTTTTGACATTTCTGTAAAGTTGCAGCTGACAAGGCACTCTTCGATATCTCTGTTCAGTAATGCAGTGGCAGTGCTCTAAGTGAGCTGTGTAGGAGTTACAGGGTTATGGAGAGAATACAAAAACCCAAACACACCTGCCAATATCTCTCTCTCTCTCTCTCTCTCTCTCTCTCTCTCCCACACACACACACACACACACACACACACACACACACACACACACACATGTATACGCACGCACACACACACCTGCAGGCATGCACACACACACAGAACTCACAGAACCCAAACCAAGCGCTCAGCTTAGTTTGCTTGACTAAGTAAAGTAGGCCCGTGAGTCATATTAAGACTCCAGAGGCATCTATAAAGGCTTCTATAACACAGCTAGAGCACACACCTCACAACGGCAAGACAGGGAGATAGAGAGAGAGGGAGAGAGAGAGAGAGAGAGAGAGAGAGAGAGAGAGAGAGAGAGAGAGAGAGAGAGACAGACAGACAGACAGACAGACAGAGACACACACCTAACAACAGAAGAGCACAGATAACATTTTAATCACTAGAGAGAGAGAGATGGAGAAAGAAGACAGTGAGAAAAAAAAGCAAAGACAGAAAGACAGAGGGAGCAAGGGAGAGAAAGAGAGAGAGGCGGGGGGGGGGGGGGGGGGGGGGGGGGGGGGGGGCAAGGCTAGAGAGGACGAAGAAATACATGCACGCACATGTGGCACACACACATACACACACATAGATAGACAAATACATACTTTCACTCGTTCTCTCCCAATGCACTAACATGTATACACACATAGACAAAAATGTGCTCTATCTGTCTGTCTCTCTCTGTCTCTCTCCCCTTTCACTCACAAACACTTGCCCTCACACACACATACACATAAAAATGAGAAACCATGACTGAAACCATGCTGACCTCTGAAAGTGAAAGAATGAAAGAGAAAGACAAATGTAAAAAAAGACACAGTAAAGACCAGGTGATGGAGAAAAAAAAAAGAGGAGAAGTGAGAGGAGGGAAAAGCTTGCTGTAAATCAAAGCTCTGGGTTACGGCTCAAAGAGTAAAAACAGCTGGACAAGCGCAAGATGCACACCCACTGTTTGAGTAATATTAATAAATTTTATTTTATTATCTATTCTTTTTTATCCATTGTATTTTTTTTCTTTTCTTCTTTCTTTCTTTCTGTTTCGGTGTTTGGTTTTACAGTACTTTGGTTAACTGCTGTTGCTTGTAAGGTGCTTTATAAATGAAATTCAAAATTAATACATGAACTGAAAATGAACATTGACTAGCTGTACATGCACAAAGGTAAGATGTACACACACTGACTGAGGTAGATGCACAGTGTGATGGACAAATGTTTATTTTATTTTTTTATTTTTTAATTATGTTTATTTTATTTGCGACATCGTCATGTATCCATGAAGCCTAATGTTTGTCACGATGAGTATTTGTTTTTTTGCATTTGCATTTGTGGTTTTGCCGGGGAAATCCTTGTTGTCTTTTACCTAGGCCTGGGGGTTTGTTATGTAACGTGTTGGGGTTTTGTTTTGGGAGCACCTTTAATATAATGTGTTTAACTTGTAGTTCCATGTGTTCTATCATTTCTCAGCCTCGCACGTAACAACAGACACTAACTAAGAATTGCAAGATGGCCACAAACAGAAATGCAGATAAGCACCAAAGGGTTTGAATAGGGCCATAGCAAACCAAAGTTTTAAAGTTACCACAATGATCATTTTTTTGAGAAAATACAGGATACTTGTGCACCTAGGAAGAGTACCCTTGGGAGAAGAGATTTAAGCCTTCCTGACTACAAACCTTATTCTAGCATTCACTCTCAGATCCACAGAATTGTAACTTTTAACCACTGTTTAATGGGGCAGTAGGGATAGAAATATGTATCTTAAGGTACAATCAGCATTAATGTACCACAAAAGGCTAATATTTGGACCTTAAGCTACTGATGTGTACCTATTCAGCTCTGGAGAAGGTACAAACTAGTTGTAAAACATTTTTCCACATTGAAATCATTTGCAAGAATTGATTCATAACTTCACCTTGAATGAAATATTGTAACCTTGCCAAACAAGGCAAGCCTGAAGATCAAAGAAAGGTTTACTTTGTTTCAAAGTTCCACATCCATTTAAAGAGAACTTAGTCTCGTCCATCAAGTACAGTATAAACATACAACAGTTGCAAAATATGATACGCAGTCAGGGCTACTAATCTAAATTCAAGAAAGGAAGTGCGTTTACAACTCTGGAGCCGAGGACGCGGGCAGGCTTTCCAAAAAAGAGTCCAGATCAAAAAGGGGAGAGAGACGTTTAACGACTTGTGGTTGGCGTGTGCAAATTTGACCTGTCTAAGCCATGCCGATCTTCAGACTCCACACACATCTGCAAAAGTGTCTCTCTGTCTCTGTCTGAGAAAGAACGTCGCCGTGACGATGTCCAAAAGCCAATCATCAGTAGGCTTTCTTCTTCTAATTAATTGCAGTTTCAGACAAAAGCCATCCATCAGAAGGACTTGGCTGTTTTTGATAGTTTCAGCTGCCATACTACTCTGTGTGTGTGTGTGTGTGTGTGTGTGTGTGCTGTTTCAGCAGTTTCAGCAGCGTTTGGACATGGTCCCGTTACTGACCAATCTTGTCTTGCTCAATTTCTCGATGTCTCAATACGCCAAAGTCTCTGGGAAAAATGTCCACGCTGTCTTATCTCTGCAAATCATCTCTCTATTCTACTCTGTGCATATCATCTCTCTATTCCCTCCTTCTTCTACCTTTAACTCTTTCCCTTTCTCCCCAGCTTGCGCTATCTATCTATCTATCTATCTATCTATCTATCTATCTATCTATCTATCTATCTATCTATCTATCTATCTATCTATCTATCATTCTCTCTCTCTCTCTCTCTCTCTATCTATCTATCGATTGATGAATCGATCGATCTAGTGATCTAAGAATCTATCTAGCAATCTAGCGATCTGTCTATGTATGGGCACATTATTAACCATATTTGCATTTGCATTGTGTATATTTCTGGTTAAACAACTGGTCTTTGGTGTCACTCAGACTCTCACATGAAATGTATGTTCCTGCCAAACACACACACACACACAGAAACACCATCTCAAGGTCCCTCTCCTGAGATGACAGCTTGTCTTCATGTTTGCCAAGATCTTTATTTCTGTCTGGATGTTAGTCAAGGTCTGTTCTTTCCCCCTCAAAAGAAACCCCATTACTGACAGGAGTTCAGCTGAGGCTGTGAAGGGCTTGGCTGGAGTGGGGAAGGGTATGGCAGGGTGGCTTATGTATGGTGGATGATGCATGGGAACCGAGTATGTTTATCACAAAGTTGGTTAGAGCTGTAATGGCATTTCTTAGTGCTTGAGACGATCGGTGAGTTGGGGTGAGACATTTGGAAATTATAGACAAGTGGCATATACCATACGGTGTGAGAGGGAGGGTTGAGGGTTTTCTTTTTTCTTCATGCAATGCCAAAAACCTACAAAAATCTTCTCTCTACCTACAGCTGTTTAGTTCCCCCTGACTTCAGTACACCCTGGCTTTATTTCCCCCTGGCTTTAGGTCCCCCACTGCCTTTAGTTCCCCCCTGCCTTAAGTTAACCCCTGCCTTTAGTTCACCATGGCTGTAGTTCCCTTTGCCTTAAGTTCCCCCCTGCCTCAAGTTCCCAGATTACTGTAGTCGTTAGTTCACCCAGGCTTCCTCTTCAGGTGGAGGTTTCTGTTGGCCACAGAGCAAGGGCATTGAGCTCTCTAATACCAATGCTACATAATTTATCCTCTCCTCTCCTCTCCTCTCCTCTCCTCTCCTCTCCTCTCCTCTCCTCTCCCACCTTCTCCTCTCCTCTCCCATTCTCTCCTCTCCTTTTTTCTCCTCTCCCATCCTCTTCCACCTTCTCCTCTCCTCTCCCATTCTCTGTTCTCCTTTCCTCTCCTCTCCCATCCTCTCCCACCCTCTGCTCTCCTCTCCGACTAAGATGGATGCTAGCCACACTGGAGCTGACTCTGCCTCAGGGCCTGACTAGCAGAGTGAGTGTTGACATGACAGATCGGCCATGTTGGGATTAGTCTGGCTTTGATATGGGATAAGATATAAGATCTGATCCGATAGAAGATCCGGGGTTGGGCCTCACCCAGACCGCACTGCTAATTGGGACCAAGCGGCAAAGTTCCAGGCTAAACAATGAAGCCGGAAATGAAAGTTCTGAAGATGCAATACCTCTGTCGTCCATTAGGGGCTGGCTGCAGAAGCGAGCAATTCCACAGAGACTCCTATGTTAAAAAGTCAATTTTTATAGCATAAATAAACTGTATTATACAATATTAGTATTAGTATAAGTCGGGTCCATGATCGGGTTCTCTGAGGGGGGGTGGATTTGTTTTAGAATTCATTATTTTAATACCCAGATAATTAACACTGACATCAATAGAATATAGAATGTACTGACAGAAATTGCTGTGCCCGGAACCTTCAATTTAAGC
>CM059274.1:11296809-11299309 GCA_030347295.1 Setipinna tenuifilis
TTTTTTGATTAAGTTTAATGTTTGGCAGAAGACTTTTGTATTAGCTCCAGCCAGTCGATAGCCTCCAAAGTCTTTTGGAAGGCCTAGTAAGAGAACATAAGTAAGAAGACATAACTCTAGTCCAGTCAACTTAAAAAATACACACATGGATGTCTTTGCAGCATGTTGAGTTAAAAAAGAACATGGAAACTTTGAAAGTATTGAAATTGATTTGTTTTAAGATTTAAAACATTCAATCAGCATCTAAAATTACATCCAAACCTCTTCTGCCATTTCATTTGGCTGACCTAAGTGTCGAAGCCTTGTAGAGTGCATTTTCTGACATTAGAACTATATTGTAAGTGACATTTTAACTAGGATTGCTTCTGTGTTCATTTAACTTAGGAAAAAACTCTATACTGATGATAGAGGACTCTTATATAATGAAATCAGAAAGGGACCAAAACAGTGCTCTTGGATAGCAACAAATTAAATGCCATCTTTATTTGATTTGTGATCTGCAAGGCTAACATACAATTATAGGTTTCAGAAGATTAGTGGTTGCATGACACAGCAATAACAAGTATCTGTGCTGGCTATTGTGTGTGTGTGTGTGTGTGTGTGTGTGTGTTAGCGTGCGTATGTTTGTTTTAATGTGTGTATGTTTGTGTGTGTGTCTGTAAACAATGAAACTAAAATGAAGAAGAAAAAACTGTACAGGTCCTACCAGGCACATCTCCTGAAGAGCATGGAGGCCGATCTTCTGCCTGGGCCTCGCCTGAAGACTTTACCCCACGCAGGGGCTCCAGACCACAGGGTTGCTCCGGCCGAACGACCAGGCCACAGTCCTGCAGACAGACATGGGGTGGATTTAGGGGGTTAGGAGGTTGTGATGGGATGGGACAGGGCAGGTAGAGGGGAGATGTGACATCAGTGGGATGAACTTTGACCTGTGCTCTTCAAGCATGGGTGCTAAAGATGGATAATGCTCTCTCTCTGAGTCACCGACGGCAGACGCCAGAGCTTTGAGTGACCGCCTCTAGTGTCCCTGCTAAGTTTCCGTAGCCTCATTGACTCTGCCTGTATCTCATCTGTGTCTGTCCCACTTTCTCTGACCGTAAATCTGGTCCTAAATATATGTGTGTTTCTTTATCTGTGTACATAGGTCTGTGTGTCTGAATATGTGTGTTTCTTTTTCTATGTACATAGGTTTGTGTGTCTGAATATGTGTGGGCCTTTATCTGTGTATGTGGGTCTATGTGCACTCTCAGAAAAGAAGGTACAGAATTGTACTTTTAGGAGTAGAAAGCTTGTCACACTGGCAGTCACTGTTTTACAACTAGTTTGTACCTTCTCCAGAGCTGAAGAGGTACACATCAGTACCTTAAGGTCCAAATATGAACTTTTGTGGGTACATTAATGCTGATTTTACCTTAATATACAGTTGAGTACCACAACTGTCACATTATTTCTGAGAGTGTGTCAAAATATATATGTGCCTTCATCTATGTAAGGCAAGGGGAGGCAAGGCAAGGCAAGTTTATTTGTATAGCACATTTCATACACAAAGGCAATTCAATGTGCTTAACAAAAACAAAAGCAAAGAACAATATGTACATGGGTCTACGTGTCTAAATATATGTGTTTCTTTTAAATCTTTTAAAAACTTTTCTTCTTTCAAAGTCTTATAATCTTATATTATAATCATCCCATGGTAGACTTTTAGAAATTATTTCTTTACTGTATAGCTGTACAGTAAACCGTGAGATGGCATTATTGTTGTGTTTTCACTTTATTTTATTGTTAAGTTTCTATTCTTTCTCTATACAGTAAATTGTTTTTTATTATTTTATTGCTGAGCAAAATTGTCTCATTTTAAAAGTGTTTTGAGATCACAGATTTGTTGATGCTGCACGTTAAACCATACAATAGATTGATTGACTGATGTACATGGGTCTATGTGTCTAAACATGTGTATTTGATTTGAGTTTTTGTCTAAGTTCATGCTTGTGTGTGTCTACATATGTGTGTCCCTCAACTATGTCTACAGGTCTATGGGAAAATTCATCTGTCAACTGTTCTCTGTGATTTAGCGTTTACTTTAATTTGTTTAATGTTTTGTGTATTATTATTTTCATGTCCACTTCATGTCTTCCCCACCCTTTTTCTCTCTCACTATCTATCTATCTATCTATCTATCTATCTATCTATCTATCTATCTATCTATCTATCTATCTATCCTTGCTGTGATGATCATTTTTGTCATTTGTCATCTGCTCTGCTAACCACTTTTTTCTCTCTTTCTGTCTTCTGTCTCTTTCTATTCCTCTCTTCTCTCTTTCTATTCCTCTCTTCTTCCCGCTGTCTGTCTCGTAACCCTTTCTGTTCAAAGTTCTTGAGCGGAATCAAAGAACGCCGTCAAAGTTCTGTTCCATGCCGCCGCCTGCTCCCGCCAGTACAAAGGTCAGAGGTCAAACAAACCTAACAAGTACAACGCATACATATGGACACACACACACGC
>CM059274.1:11309309-11314309 GCA_030347295.1 Setipinna tenuifilis
GGGGTGGGGTGGGGGGTGCTACTTGCCAGAAGCTTCAATAACCTAGCAGTTAACACAGGAGGAGTATCACAATTTTGGCTGTTAGAGAAATGCTCAAACTTCAAGACTGTGTCTGTGTTTGTGTGTGTCTGTCTAAAGGATGTATGTATGTGTGTGTGTGTGTGTGTGTCTTTAAATGCTTCAATTCCAAGAGTGTGTGTGTGTGTGTGTAATATTTTCCACCATCATGACATGATACTTCTGCACTAAGGAACAATGATTAATTGTACTATTTTCTCATTCTGTTCCTCTCAAACCAGGATTCCCAGACTCTGACAAATGTGTGTATGTGTGTGTGAGTGTATATGAGTGTGTGCCTAAGTGTATGTGTGTGTGTGTGTGTGTGTGTGTGTGCGCATGATCTGTCCTACCACATTGAGGTGCTGATGTGATTTAGTGTTTTAGATGCAGTAGCGTGATTGAATGTGACATGTTTACTAAGTCACACACACATAAACACATAAACACACACACACACACACACACACACACACACACACACACACACACACACACACACACACACACACACCAGCCAAGCCTTAGCTAATATCAGTTTCACGCAGCAAACTCATCAATACACAGCTTTGTCATTCACTTTAAGTAACAACTCCTCCGATTCAAAAACCTCTTTCAATCATTCCAACATATCAGTTGTCATGGCTGTGGGTTTTAAAAAGCCGCAGAAAATAAATGAGATTGCGGTGCTTGAGAAGTACATTTTTAAAGATTATGTATTACTTTTGAGCAAGGGTAGCTCACAAAGACAAGTGAGAAGAGTTATAGAGAGACAAGGCAAACAGGATGCCATCTAAAGCACGAGTAACACTTTATTTGATGGTTAGTGTATGTACATGTAACAACATGTAACATTATATACATATCTAACACCCCCCCCCCCCAACCCTATAGTACAGTGTAAGTACATAATGTTACATATTGTTACATGCTTTGTTACGATGTATCTGATTGATGGAACAGGGGCAGTAAAAAAAAATGTAACTAAATCTCGAGCACTGAGTGTTCGGAAATCAAAAAGCTTGAAGACATGGGAGTGTACATACCCAACACTAACACTAACCCTAAACCTATGGTACAGTGTAAGTACATAATGTTACATATTGTTACATAGTCAAATGAGCTAAGTTGTAAGCAACTGGACTTCTTTTTATTAACATGAAGACATTTCAGAACTGAAGAAGCCTTTTGGATGAAAGGTGAAACGTCTTTAAGTGGACTACTAAAAAAGAAGCCCAGTTTCTTACAGCTTTGGTCATTTGACTAACATGACCTTGTTGAGTGAGGCTCTTCACAGACATATTGTTACATACTTTATTACGATGGATCTAATTGATGTATTAGGGACAGGAAAATAATAAAGTGTAACCAGAGCACCACAATAAATAACTTTAAAAAAAAGTATTCAGAGTGCTCCGGTCGGCCATCCTTGTGGTTAGTCCTTGAGAAGTCACCTGGCTGTTGGTTCTGATTCTGAGTTTGTTCTCCTGGACCATAAGCACCAACAAGGCTAAAATGCAAGTGACACCCTTCTTGCTAATTTTTAAAATGAATTTAACTTAATTTAATTTATTTTCATGTAATTATTTGAATGCAACTGACCTTTATTTGGTCTTTGGAATTCATCTGACTCCCTTGGTCATTCAATATCGAATGTTTTTTTATATTTAATTTTCCTTTGTTTTTTAAATGTTCTTATTCCCTAATTGACTTTGACTTATTGACTTTGACTTGGCAAATTTCTGCGGTTGTATGTTCTCATTCCTTCTGAACAGAGCCTTCTTATTGAGTGAGTTAGTTTGATATTTGAAGTCATTCAATGTGAAATGTATTAGTGTAATATGTGTGCTGTGTCTTTATGTGTTCCATATGAAGGTTAGTCCTCCCTTTGTTTGCTGTGTATGCCTCTTACACAGGAGAGGGACATTAATGTGTGTGTTTGTGTGTTTCTTCCAGACATCCCGTGTCCTTATTAGAAGAGGCATGGCACGCACACACACATACACACACACATGCACGCACGAACGCACGCACACTCACATACACACACACATGTACACACACACAAACACACACTCACACACACACACACACTCACACACACACACACACACACCTTAATTTCTTTATTTCTATCTCTGTGACGTCTTGGCCTTGCCCCGGTCCAGACATGCAACTTTAGTTCTTTCTTTCTCACTCACAAACACACACACACAAACACACACACTCATGTACACACACACACGTACACATGCGCATGCGCACATGCACACACACACACACAAACACACTCACATACACAAACACAGACGTACACAGTGATGAGTTGCAACAAGATTCATACAGTAATTTGTACAAAGACAGAAACAGTGCACGTGTGTACTTGGGTATCAGTATGTATGAATACAGTATGTGTGTGTGCTGTATGTCTTTTTTCTAAACTATTCATTGTTCTGTCTCCTCCATACTTTCTTTCGTTTCTCTTCCTTTGTTTCTGCTAATAACTTTTCATCTTTTTCCTCTTGTTAATATTTGTCCATCTTTTCTTCTGTCTAATTTATCTTTTCACTCTCTTGTGCTCTCTCTCTCTCTCTCTCTCTCTCTCTCTCTCTCTCTCTCTCTCTCTCTCTCTTTGTGAGTGTGGTATGGTGATGTGTAAAGATCTCGACGTGTCCAATCAATCATCTGCAAACACACACACACACACACACACACACACACACACACACACATACACACACACATACCCTCTCTTCTCTTTCTCTCTCTCTCTCTCTCTCTCTCCCTCTCTCTCCCTCTGTGTGTGTGTGTGGTGATGTGTGAAGTTCTCGACATCTCCAATCCATCATCTGCTCCTCACGCTCCTTTCAACGCCTCTCAGCCAGCCACCACTGAAAACAACCACACACAGAGACGAGGAGTGTGTGTGTGTGTGTGTGTGTGTGTGTGTGTGAGGATGTGTGTGTGAGAATGATAAAGAGAGTGTGTGTGACAGTGTGTGTGTGTGTGTGTGTCAGAGAGAGAGGATGATAAAGAGACTGTGTGTGACAAAGTGTATGTACACCATCAGACTGTGTGTGTGTGTGTGTGTGTGTGTGGGTGTGTGTGTGTGTCAAAGAGAGAGAGAGAATGATGAAGACTAAAGAAGAGAGGAAGAGTGTGTGTGTGTGTGTGAGACAGAATTTTTTCGTTCTTTTTACCTCTCTGTCTTTCACAAACACACACACACAGACACACACACACACACACACACA
This sequence comes from Setipinna tenuifilis, assembly GCA_030347295.1. Lineage (NCBI taxonomy): Eukaryota > Metazoa > Chordata > Actinopteri > Clupeiformes > Engraulidae > Setipinna > Setipinna tenuifilis. The sequence continues at coordinate 11,312,621 of CM059274.1, forward strand.
CACACACACACACACACACACACACACACACACACACACACAGTAATATTGGCATTGGAAAACTGCCACAAAAATGACACTAATCAGAAATAACAATAGAAATGTAATGGTCCATGATCCATCTAGAGTTGATGTTATGGGTGGTCTCGCACGCACACACACACACACACACACACACACAAACACACACACACACACACACAGTATATGCATGTATAGACTTGGCAATAAGGTTGTAGCATTCTTGCCAATAAAGCTTTTTTGAATTGAACTGAAAGGAGAGTGTGAGAAAGAGAAAGAGAGAGTGAGAGCCAGAGAAAGAGAGAAATAGAGAGAGAGAGAGAGAGAGAGAGAGAGAGAGAGAGAGAGAGAGAAAGAGAGTCCTAGGAGGTTGTCTATCACAAGGGAACTGTAAATAATCACCAGAAACAAAACAACATGTTGACACCACTCTTTGTCCCTGAACCCACACACACTACACAATAAGAACTCCCCACACGCACCCACAAGGCCTGCCTGCACACACACACACACACACACACACACACACACACACACACACACACACACGCAAAACAGACCGATACACACATGCACAAATACATGCAAAATATAGCACACACACACACACACACACACACACACACACACACACACACACACACACGCAAAACAGACCGATACACACATGCACAAATACATGCAAAATATAGCACACACACACACACACACACACACACACGCATGCACACACACACGCACACACACTTTCCCTTACCTACAGAATGCTCTACCTTTCTCTTGGCTGTTGTCACATGTCAAATATCTTGCATTAGAATGACTTAAATCGTCTGACTTATCTACAAACTACTTACAACCTATAAAACAAGCTATAAAACTAGCAAACATCCTATCATGAGCACCTAATGAAATCTAACTCCAAAACAACAGCCAAATCAGTGCTAATTCCTTATTTTAATAACAGCTATTTAGAAAAGGGGTCTAGAATGGGCCTTCACAGTGTACAGCTAGTTAGAGTCAAACATACAGGGTAAGGCCATAAAAAAGAAACTGGGTCACTTTTTAAATAACAAAATCTCCTCAATCCTTTAGGCCACCATCATTAAAATCCCAAAATAACATAACAATGAAAATATCACAAATAAAGCTCCAATTGTCAACTTCAAAGGTTACATTTGCCTCCCAAGAGGCAGGTAAAGAATGCTGGTGCCCTAGGTTGGCTGGATGTTCCACTTCCTTTTTTGTCATGCCCTTCTCAACTTTGTGGGGAAAAAAATGAAATTTGTTTGCGTTTTTTACTCATCTTCAGTGATGTGTTGAGTTGGAAAACCAATTGGCAATTTTTTTTTCATGGGTAGTGGTTTTTTTCTTTTTTGGAATGGCCATGGTGGTCATACCATCGTTAACTTGGTCCTAAACCATGATATCACTGGAAAGAGAACTGAATAAGCTTTACATTTACACGTAGCCTCATGGACTGAGGTGATATAACCTGTTTTTATATATTATGTATTTATAATCCAGTTTTTTTTTTGCCCAGCCTGTATTTGTAGTTACTTCGTAGATATGTATGGTTCGGTCTACTGTATATAGAAACTTTACCTGCTAGTGACTCTGAAAGGTCAAAGGTCACCTTGTGTAGCACGCTAGGAGTATATAGCGCTTGTC
>CM059274.1:11326809-11329309 GCA_030347295.1 Setipinna tenuifilis
TCAGTGTAAGTGTTACTAAGTGGGTGTGTGCAGTCTGCTGAAATGTAGTCTTCAGCTCAAAGGAACATGCTGACACACACACACACACGCACGCACGCACGCACGCACGCACACACACACACACACACACACACACACACAGCATTTTTACCCACCCTGTGGGGCTTTCCCCTGTTTGTGTTTACATTACCAGTAGAGCCCAGTAGGATCATTTAGGGACATCGATGGAATGATGACGTCCCTCAGTTCATTAACTAACTAACTGACTAGCTGACTGACTAACTAACTGACTGACTAACTAACTAACTGACAGACTAGCTGACTGACTAACTGATTAGCTGACTGACTAGCTGACTAACTGACTGACTAACTAACTAACTAACTGACGGACTAGCTGACTGACTACCTGACTGACTAGCTGACTAACTAACTGACTAGCTGACTGACTAGCTGACTAACTAACTGACTGACTAACTAAAATAACATGGTTTACATAATTCTAGTTCATTGTTTACATTGCTAACAGTAATACTACATCATTTCGAAAAAACATGGTCAAACTAATCCACATTTTTGACATAATCAATAATTCAAAGTAATTAATCACTGGCCACAATATTTAAACCACCAATTTGTACTAATAATTTAATAACTGTTAAGAACTATTCTCTTGCAATATTTGGTAACACTTCATTTTGAAAACATACCAAAACATGTAATATTATGTACTTACACTGTACATACCTAACACTAACACCAACCCCAGCCCTAACCCTAAGTTACAGTGTAAGTACATAATGTTACATATTGTTACACACCTTGTTACACTGAAACTGTATGAAATTGATGTACTGTAACAGGGACAGTAAAATAAAGTGTAACCCAATATTTCAAAAATGAACACTGTTCACATTATTTAAATTACCACTGCTCAAACTATTCCAACTTTTTTATTCATTATTCTGTTAATCAGCAGGAGTTGTGTTTTTTTTTGTATCACCATCGCTCCACTTTGCTGTGTATCACACACAGTCACACACACACAGTCACAGTCACACACACACACACTGTGTTTTGATTCTGTCGTCACATTTTCTTCTCACTAAAATGATGCTAAAAAGCTGTTCTGTGTGTCCTGCATAAAATGAACATCAACGGTTTTACTGAGGAACCGTGAAGTCTTCAGAGAATAACGTCACGCTCGCACTAAGAAAGGAGGCCCAATGTCCTTGTAAAAACCCCTTCGCTGGGTCCAATATGGATGGTTTGGAGTACGGTGATGACACCCTTGTTTGTGATAAATGTCGTATAGGCCTTTATATGACAGTTATGTAGATACATTGTCAGAAACATGTGCAGATTATTTTCTAAAACAGAGAAGATACACACACACACACACACACACACACACACACACACACACACACGCACATTGTGTCATGTATGCTGTCATGAATGTTAACATACACCAGTGATGTCCCTTCTCTCATTTTATCCATAAACCGCTCCATCCCTGTGTGTAGTGTGTGTGTGTGTGTGTGTGTGTGTGTGTGTGTGTGTGTGTGTGTGTGTCCTAGAGAGCGATAGAGAGTGCAAGTGCATATGTACACGAGCACATGTCCAACAAACTGTCGTCTTCTCCGATGTGATTTGCTGCCCATAATTATCCAGCAGAATTATTTTCCATCCCTCTCCTCTCCCTGCTTGTTCCCAGATCATTCATTTCAGACTGCCTTGCTGATGCTGGCCTGTATCGAGCTATATTATATTAAATGTACTATCAGAAATATTTTATTTGGAGGTCATTGTCAAGTGAATGGATATCTTGTTCCTCTTACACAAGGAGATAAATGTCAAAGAGTATGGTGAAATGCTAGCATTGCGCAAACATGACTGTATACTATAAAAAAAAGCATAAAACCAACTTCGAAGCATAAAACCGAACTTTTAAAAAAAAGTTTAAAAAATAACATGAACATGCTGCATGGATCTTTTTTTTATGTTGGTTTTACTTAAAGATCGTTAAAATATGTATTGTGGCCAAAACTGGCACTGCAACTAAATTTAAAACAAAAACAAAACAAGAAACACTCTGAAGCTTTGTTTCCCCTCTAGAGGGGCAAGAGCCAAAACACAACATCAACAAATAAGCAGAATTTGTGTGCTGCAAATAAGTTTTAAAATGTGAATATTCTGGCTGTGTGTTGTCTACTGTTGTCAGTGAAATTAGTAACATGTTTCCATAATCTTTGGTAATATATCAGGTGATATTTCTGGTGATATATCATTTAGATCAGATGATCTGATGATATATCTGGTGATATATCATTTATATCATACAGTATAATCATATGATGTGATGATATATCTGGTGATATATCATATATATTATATGATTACTTTGCTGTAAATTTCTTACATATACCACCTCTAACAATTCCACGTACATTACAAATAAACATTTGATCATTGTCAAGTTAAACTTTTGTAAAATGATCCA
>CM059274.1:11344309-11346809 GCA_030347295.1 Setipinna tenuifilis
AGTGATCTCTGATCGTGTGTGTGTGTGTGTGTGTGTGTGTGTGTGTGTGTGTGTGTGCGAGAGAGATAGAGAGAGAGAGAGAAAAAGACAGACAGGCAGACAGAGACAGAGAGACAGACAGAGACAGAGAGGCAGTCAGACAGACAGGGACAGACAGACAGACAGACAGACAGACAGATAGACAGGTACATAGATAGATAGATAGATAGATAGATAGATAGATAGATAGATAGACAAGTACATAGATAGATAGACAGACAGACAGACAGACAGATAGATAGATAGGTAGACAGACAGACAGACAGACAGACAGACACATTGATTGATTAATTGATTGACATGAGCTTTGGCCAATGTGTACCTGCTCTCTCAGGTCAGACTGGACCGGCTCCACCAATCGCAGGGCGTTCTGCTGTGTGCGATGGGCCTCAAACAGGAAGTGAAGGCCGTCCTCCAGGATGAACTCCTTCCTGATCTGACCATCGAACCCTGGGTCCCTCAGCCCTTGGAGGTCCAAGTCTGTCTGGACCTGTGCAAACAGAGTGGCAGAAATTAGTCAGGTGTGGTAGCCTGATAAACAAGCCAGCCCAGATCAAATTGTTGTGGTCTGGCAACGCAATGCCCCCGGGAGACACGGAAGAGAAAATGAGTTTGCTGACTAGCCTAATGAGAGATACAGAGGTAAAAAATACAGAAAAAATACTACTTGGGACTGACAACCTCACTCACTCTCCCTCACTCACTCACTCACTCACTCACTCACTCACTCTGCCTGTCTTCCTGTCACTTGCTGCATTTGCCACTTGTCCTAATTAGCTAAAGAAATTTGTGTGAGTCACTTAGGATGTCTGCAGTAGAGAGACAAAAGCCAAAGGGCCAGTCACAGTGAGAGAGACAGAGACAGAGTAGAGATAGACAGCAGGAAATGACTAGACTAAGAGGTGTGTAGAGGAAAGCAGGCATTGTAAAGGATGCGGTGACCCCTGGTGGCCTGGTGTCATTATTACGGGCAGAATGGCATTCACTTCCCATCCATGAGCCCTCTCCTCCCCCTCCACCTCCACCTCCCCCTCCCTTAAAGGTCTGGCAGATTCAGGAGGAAATATAGTGATGACTTAGGCAGAAACACACACACACACACATGCACACCAACACACACACACACTATCATAAACGTAGAATCATGGACAGAATTACACACAGAAAGCCTGACATGCAGGCGCACACACACAAACCACACACACACACACACACACATACCACGCACACATACCAAATACAGTAAATACACATACACCACACACACGTGTACACACACGCACACGCGCACGCATGCACACACACGCCCACACACACGCACACGCATACACACACACACACACACTTGATAAAAGTTGGAGGAGTAACCAGCACGAGAAAGGAGAACAGCACAGACATTCGATATCTGATGGGAACAGATGTGCAATCAAGGGAGATTTACGGCAGGCATTCCTGAATAAAAGAGTGCATCAAGGCCAAACGTCTTTCCTTTCTTCTCCCCCCCCAGATGCCAACACCCCTGACAGCACTGCCAAACACCTTCCAACTCACACTCACTTGCTGCAGAAGGGTGTGTGTGGTGGATTTATACGGTGGCCAGCAAGTGCCAAACACTTTTTACATTTCACACATTACACACATTAACAAGTTTGAGAACAATATTACATTTAAATTCACATTTACATCTTGAAAACAAATTTAGGTTTTATAAAAAAACACTTTTGCAACACGAAACACCTGTACAAGCACCAAAACAAATTTACACATGGCAAAAACACAAACAAATTAACCCACAAAACAAATTAACAAGCAGTTCTTGACGGAAAGGGAATGTCCTAAAAAGCATGGTGCGGGAAATGTGTGTTCTAAATGTAATTTTGCTTTCCATTTTTGCTTGTTAATGTGTGTTGTGAAATATAAAAGTGTTTTGCACTTGCCGGCCACGGTAGATTTATAGGTCCGTACCTAACTCATGACTGCCCTCTTGTGGTCATGTGGTGAAACCATTCAACTACTGACCACTGCAACTGGTTACCAATATATGGATGCTGGTCATATAATTAGAAAATCATGAAAAATGTGATTTATTTCAGTAATTCCATTCAAAAAGTGAGACATGTATATTATAACCCTTCATTACACACAGACTGATATATTTCAAATGTTTATTTCTTTAATTTTGATGATTATAACTGACAACTAATGAAAATCCCAAATTCAGTGCCGTCCTTGGGCAAGGTGTCAATGGTCGTCTTTTTTGGACATTTGTGAGGCCTTCCCCTTGATTGTGTAGCCTACAGAACTAGACTAAGAGACCATTTAAAGGCCTTTGCAGGTGTTTTCAATTAATTACCTGATTAGAGTGTGGCACCAGGTGTCTTCAATATTCAGCCTTTCCACAATAATCTAATTTTCTGAAATGTGGGGTTTTCATTAGTTGTCAGTTATAAACATCAATATC
>CM059274.1:11364309-11376809 GCA_030347295.1 Setipinna tenuifilis
TCTCTCTCTCTCTTTCTCTCTCTCTTTTTAGTCTCCCCAGCTTTAGTGTGTATGGCCTTGGGAGGGTGTGATATGGTACATGAGGTGTGGCCTGCTAGAGTGATGAGTGCGAGTGTGTGTGAGTGTGTGTGTGTGTGTGTGTGTGTGTGTGATGAGTTGTGTGTCTCTATGGTGCAGAGAGTATGAATGGGAGGCAGACACACCGTCCAAAACCACAAGGCTACACAAGGCTTGTGGGATACAGGCTATGTCTGACTTTACTGGCTGTGTGTGTGTGTGTGTGTAATGTATGTTTATGTAAAGTGTACATTGTCACTGATTTGCTTACAGTTCTAACATACATACAACATACATACTCTGATAACACACACACACACACACGCACACACACACACACACACACACACACACACACACACACACACACACACACACAAATCTTCCTCACATGAAACACACACACCTGCTTCTCTGTGTAAAGTCTTCAGCAGGCGGTGGGGGGTGTAACGACAGACAAGTGGTTGATTTATTAGGCAGGGTTTTATATATGCACATGTTGAAGTGTGTGTGTGTGTGTGTGTGTGTGTGTGTGTGTGTGTGTGTGTGTGTGTGTGTGCGTGGAGAGAGAGACAGACAGACAGAGGGATGGTGTACCTACAAGTAGTAAAGTTTGTGTGCACACATGCACTTATGTGCACCAGTTTAGTGTTTGTCAGTGTGTGTGAGTGTGTGTGTGTGTTTAAGTTCGTGTGTATGCATGTGTGTGTATGTTTGTCTGTATGCATGTGTGCATGTTTGTGAGTGTGTGTGCACGCATGTGTGTGTGTGTGTGTGTGTATGTGTTTGTGAGCGTTTGTACATGTGTGTGTGTTTGTGAGTGTGTGTGTATGAGTGTGTGAGTGTGTGTGTGTGTGTGCACACACTTGTGCTATATCTGTAATGGCAGTGAGGTTAAAGGTCTGTGGCCCCATCCTGTTAGAGTCATTAGACGGCCTTGTTGCCCTGACGACTGAAGACTCAAGTCTTTAATCATGCCAGCATGTGGTAAGCAGCAGGCCAGACTGCCAATCAACCATCACAGACACACCCACTTCTCTACAGACACGCCCCCTTGTGACCAAACCACCAATCATGTTCCTTAAAGTCCATACGGCCAATCAGCCGTGTTACAGACACAACCTATTATCTACAGACACACCCCCTGTGACCAAACCACCAATCATCTTTCTTGTGAACTGTAATACAAATCAGCCATCTTACAGACACACCTCTTCTCCATAGACACGCCCCCTGTGACCAAACCACCAATCATCTTTCTTATAGACCAGACTGCCAATCAACCGACGTACAGACACAACCGTCTGCCCGTCATGTTCCTTACAGACACACACCCGGTGAGGGGTACAAAATCTGCCACGTCAATTAATGGTTGCATGCTTACGCGTGCGCACACACACACACACACACACACACACACACACACACACACACACACACACACACATACACACACACACACACACACACACATACACACACACACACACACACACACACACACACACATACACACACACACACACACAGACACACACACACACACAAAGTTAACAGTGTGCCTGGAGGGCTGCACATGTGTGCGACAGGTGAAAACCCCATATTAGTTTGTTTGGTTCTGTTGTTTTGTTGTTGTTGTTGTTGTTGTTTATCAGACACAGACAAATTCCAGAGACACATGGTAAAAGCTGAATTCAAGCTGAGACAACTATGCCAACACCACACAACTTCCACACCACTCCACAACCGCACAACCACCCCAGACCCACAACCACACAACTACCCCACTGTCTCACTAAATTCTACCAACATGAACATGACGTCACCGATGCGCCAGACCCTTTATCCTTGTGCCCGACACAAGCACCAATCTTCTTCTCCTCATCAGAGGTGTCAAATGCCACAGTAGTTAGCCAGTTCGGAAAACTTCGGAAGGCTGAGCTGCAGATTTACATCTTGTTTTGGGAATTAAACAGGATAAATCCAAAAAGCTTTGGGTCAGTGTGTATATTTACTGTAATGTCCTGTATATTTACTGTAATGTGCTGTATAAGACATTATGAGTGGTAGCAGGTAAGCTTAATAAACGAATTGCAGGCTTGCACTTATGTTGGGTTGTGGATAAAACTAAACAAAATCCTAAAAGTTTTTTGTTAGTGTTTGTGTTTTTTGTGAGTTTCCAGCAATATTAGCCTTGTTGTAGCAATGGAAAAAAAAACATGTTTAGGCTGGTAGTTACTAGGCTAAAGTTAGCTTAAAAACACCCTCGTCATTGCCTGTTGTTTTGAATGGGCTGCTTTGAGTGGTGTGCATGCAAGTTACAAAAAAAATGAGGTGCACGACAGCCATTAGCCATTACAAAATTGAGAGCCATGTCCACTGAGAGACATGCCATAACCAATATTATAGGTATAAAAGTGGTATAAAAAGGGTATAAAAGTGGTATTAAACCACTGGGTAGCATTAGCTTTAGCATTAGCTATATTTTGATACTGGACACATGCTAAGGACTGATCGCCTTAAAGAGGGCCGCCTTAGAGGAGAGTGCATGACTAAATGACTAAAGGGCTCAGGAAATGACTCAGGAAATAATAGAACAATAACAAACCTAAAGTGCTAAGTGTTCACCCAAACAGTGGTATGCTAGAATAAGGATTGTAGTCAGGAAGGCTTAAATCTCTTGTCCCAAAGGTACTCTTCCTAGGTGCACAAGTATCCTGTGTTTTCTGAAGAAAAGAGACAAACATGTTCACTTAATGGTGCCATACCAACATTATCGATAGATATATTTCCTTAATGCTGCCATAGCAATATCAAAGACATTTACCTAATGCTCCCATACAAATATCATAGACAGATATGCCCATGTTATTCTCCCATACCAATGTTATAGAGAGGAACAGTCTTTGCAACATCATACTTTACAACATCATACTACTGTTACGGACAGAAATGTCCAGTAAATGCTTCCATACCAACATTACTGACAGACTGTCAGTCTAAATGCTCCTGTGTATAAATGCTACCGTCTCTGCCTAAGATACCTGCACACCCTGACACTAGCCTGACATAAACATGTCGTAAAGATGTCACGACAGACACCACGCCCTGGTTTGGGCCATAAAATCAGCAGATGCCAGTGTCAGTGTCCCGCGTTAGGCAAGGAGTGTGTGAGTGTGTGTGTGTGTGTGTGTGTGTGTATGTGTGTGTGTGTGTGTGTACTGGCGTAGCTCAGAGCCTTTTCCTAATTATGGGATGCCACATCAGCAGGCAAGCATCACATGCTACTGAGCTGTTAGGTCACCAGGCATTTGTGAACTGTCACGGCCGTACCTTATAATAATATCAACACGGCACTCTCAGATTCTCAACACTAATACTCACAAACTATAATTAATGGTGTCACATTGCTTCTTGCTATAACGAGTTCACGACACTGGTTATATTAGTCTAGCACAGGAGACTGGACTGTGTCCACACACAAACAAACACACACACACACACACACACAGACAGACAGACAGACAGACAGACAGACAGACAGACAGACAGACAGACACACACACACACACACACACACACACACACACACACACACACACACACACACACACACACACAGCAAAGCACCCAGTGACCATGCAAGTGCAGAGAACTTTCATGGAATTTCCTAATCCCTCCACCTCATGGCCATTATCCCTTACTAATATTAAATTACCTTGCAATATATTAAATTACTGTACTTTATATTACATTACATTATATTGCTTGACATTATATTGCATTAGATTGCATTAAATTACACATTACGTTCATTAACAATGTTTGGTACAGCATTCAGCAATTGACTTTTCATCAAGATGGCGTTGGCAGAAAAACAAACTTGAAGTGATGTACTGTACTGACTTCAGAAAAACACTCTTCTATCGAGTCTGTCCGTACTTAAAAAGTTAATGACACTTTGTTTTCTTCCACAGGAACCCTCTCCTCACTACCACAGAAGTGAAATATTAGCAATTTGACACATCTGTTTGTTCACTGCTATTAGAAGCTATTTTGGTTTGGAAATGCAGAGTATGTCTTCCTCAAAATACATCCAACTGACATGGTTTTGCTACCAACACAATATTTAAAGTCATTCTCATCATCTATAGTAACTCACACCAGAATGTTCCCCATTTAGTACCCCTTGAGTACGCCTTGAATAGTAATACATTTTTAAATGTATTATTAAATTATTGTGCAAAAACTGTATAATTAATGTGCAATATAACATATAAAACCTCATTTATTACTCTTGCCTCAGAATTGTGCACCCTACCCCCACATTTTTGTACCCTTTATCTTGTCTTACACTACTATTTATTCTATTGTAAATATTCTTCTTACATGTCTCCTCACTGGAGAAGGAGTTGCTTTTAATGTCATTGTACATCTGTATGGTGACAATAAAAGGCAATCTGTTCTATTACATTGCACTTAGCAGATGCTTTTATCCAAAACGACCTATCCAAACACACAAACATTTCCTAAGGCTAAAGCTTGAGAAAGATGAACCTCTCATTTAAAATATGAAATGGTTCCCACTCATATGGGTTTGGGGTCATGAGGGAGTCTCACATATGGTTTGCAGACTGAAATACATAGAGACATTAGGCAAACACAAACACTCACTCTTACATTATTCATCATTAGGAAATTATTTATAAACATAACTACGATGTTAAAGTGGACAGAGAAGATGAAAGGAGAGACGAATAGCAGATAGTGTCAAGACCAATAGACAGACATACAGTACAGACAGACAGCCAATACACAAACAGACAGATGAATGTTTCACTCATTAGAAATCATGTAAAAAATAATGTATAATAAATGATTAACAGAGTGTTACCTAAGACTTCACTAATGCTTAATAGATGCTGAACAAGATATTATAACGTGCTACCATGTAGGTAAATATTTTAGTCAAAGTGCCTTTGGGACAAACACTTTGTTAAAAATGATATAGAAATTCTACAGCTCCGGATTGAAAGAAGGTTAGCAATCTGCTGAGTGATATTTCATAGGCCAGAAGTGCTTGTTATGAACTGCATTCCAGTTCTCCTGTGGTGTTCATGACAGTCTCATGAAATGTAGGCAGCCTGCATACACATTCTTGGGATGGCGGGCTATGCTGTAGTAGGATACGATACGGTATGTTCAAATTTGAAATTCCACTCCAAGTTGCAAAACCTACTTCGGACTTAACACAGGATGTGGAGTAGCCCATTATAAGCTAAGAGCAACAACCCGTAAAAATGCCTGTGGATATGTCCGGTCAACACACACATACACATACACACTCACACACACATGCACACACACTCACTCACACACACACACACACACACACACACACACACACACACACACACACACACACACACACGCATGCGCACGCGCACGCGCACACACACACACACACACACACACACACACACACACACACACACACACACACACACACGCACACACATGCGCGCACACACACCATACGGCTTCCAGTGTGACTCCAATTATCTCTAAGTAAATGAAGGTCATAACCCCGGAAAGAGCTAAGGAAGGAGTGAGCCTTTCTTTCTCTCTTTCTCTTACTCTCTCTCTTTCTCTGTCCCTCTCTCTCTCTCACACACACACAATCTCTTTCTCTTTGTCTTTGTCTCTTTTTTTTCTCTGTCTCTCACTCTCTTTCTCTGTCTCTCTATATTCCCTTCTCTGTCTCTCTGTCTTTGTGCATGTGTGTGTGTGTGTGCATGTGTGTGTGTGTGTGTGTGTGTGTGTAACTGCCTGCTCTGTGCATATGCTGCAGGTGTCCAGCTGTGTGCTGAGGCTGTGTGTGTGATCATGCAAAAACATAAAGAAGTGTTCTTTACATGTTCTTTACATGTCAGTCATAAGTTCACATGTCAAATACCTAAGAAAAAAACGCACACACACACACACACACACACATACATGAACGCACAGACACAAACGCAAGGACACACACACACTCCAGTGCACACAAACTCTCTCTCTCTCTCTCTCTCTCTCTCACACACACACACACACACACACACACACTCCAGTGCACACAATCTCTCTCTCTCTCCCTCTCTCTCTCTCTCTCTCTCTCTCTCTAACACACACACGCACACACACACACACACCTCTCCTGTCCTGGCGGAGTGTGTTGCTGGTCTCGGCGTAGCGGGCCCGGTCCACCCAGTAGCCGTGCTGCTGCAGAAGTCTCTGGTACAGCTGCACCTCCGTAGCCGTGGGAACCAGCTGACCCGTCAACACGATGGCCACACCAGTCTTCCGCTTAGCATTCTGACAGATAGATAGAGGAAGAGAGGGGGAGAGAGAGGAAAAGAAAGAGGTAGAGAGAGATAGAGAGAGAGAGGGAGAGAGAGAGAGATAGAGGGAGATACAGAGCAAGAGAGAAAGAGAGAAAGGGAGAGAAATGAGAGGAAGAGAGAGATGACAGGAAGAGTGAGGTAGAGAGACAGGAAAAGAAAGGGAGACAGAGAGGAACGACAGACAAAAAGAGATAAAGGAAGAACAGGAGAAAGATAGAAAGAGCAACAGAAGGAGAGAGAGAGAATGAGAGAATGACAGACAGAAAGGGGGAGCGGATGTGTGGAGAGAGAAAGAAAGGAACTGTTAGAGTCAGCCAACACATAAACAGACACACACAGCAGTAATATTATACATAGATAAATTATTATAAACACACACAGCAGTTATATTACATATCTATGAAGCTATTGACCCATTCCTGGCTTAGACTGGACTTCATAAGTCGACCTCCGGCTGTTAATTGGCCCTGTGTGTGTGTGTGTGTGTGTGTGTGTGTGTGTGTGTGTGTGTGTGTGTGTGTGTGTGTGTGGGTGTGTGGAGAGATAAGTCCGACCTGTTCAGGATTAATTTTCCACAGACTTCAAAGCAGAGCTTCACCTCCGCCAGAACACTGACACACACACACACATGCGAGCACAGGAAATGAGTTTCAGATTTCAGGTGACACATATTAGAACTAAGAACATACATCTACACACACACACACACACACACACACACACACACACACACACACACACACACACACACACACACACACACACTGAGGCCTGTTCCTCCACTGTACAAAAGTGGACATGTGTTGAGCGCTCATTGAGAATGTACAAAATGAACCATACTTGCACAGCTACACCAGGGCAGCATGAAAAACACTGAGGCGAAAGAAAGTTAGGATGACTTTAAAGTCCCTATACTGACAGAAGGTCCCCACAAAGCATCTACACTAACAGGAGGTTCCCACAACGCATAACAAACATTATTATTATTTTATTATTATTATTATTATTATTATTATTATTATTATTATTGCGTAGTAAGTATGTTGGGTGTGCATACTAAGAGGAATGTTTTGTTTAGGAACCTTGTTTGTGTGTATTGGTTGCCCCTGCCTCAAGTGTGTGACGCCGGCATTAAACATTTGTACACTGTTAGCTGCAAGTAGATGAAGTTCAGTAAAAGTACCTGTGGTTCAAAGTTTGGATATCAAAGAATCAACTTTCAAGTCAACAAGGCCACAGAATGTTCTTAAACATGAAAGGCACACAGATAAGACATGGTACAACTTTGCAGTTTGAACATACATACAAGTTACACAAAGCACGACTTCTTTCATTAAATCTTGATGATTATACACATTTAATAAAGAATATAAATTTTATTCCCACATACCTAAACTGTTTCCCCAGTCTGCATGCGAATTTACTCACGGTTATACCAGTCAGTTACAACAACTATTATTATTATTATTATTATTATTATTACTATTATTATTATTATTATTGGATGCATAATGACCCCTGGGATTACATTAGATTACATTAGATTGCACGTAGCAGACGCTTTTATCCAAAGCCACTTACAAAAGGAGGACATAATAAGCTAACATTAGTGTAGAGGAACACAGAGTAAGCAGACTACCCTCATACACCCAAGGAGATGATGTTCCTCAGTAAGTTTCACGGAACAGGGACACTACAGACACACATACCCCGTACACAAGCAGACTTATACAAGCACCTAGGGAAAAAGAGTTGGTTAGATCATTTGCTTTTTGTTGCTATGATGTATCACCTGAAAGTACATCTCTCATTGGTTAGCACACCGTACAGCTCGCATTGGTTTTGTTTATTGAAGGAGCGTTTTGAGCCCTTGGGGCCATTTCCTCATGGCTGCATTCTTATAACCCACGTGCCTCCAAAGGTTACCAATTACAATCAATTTGCCATAATTATATGCAATTACATTGCTGTGAATATTGCACCAGCTGTTCTTTATTGACTTTGTTGATTTAACCATTTATCACTTTAATGACACAGCACACTAGCCTGGTAAACCAGCTCCTCTTACTACACTTTATTTTTCGCACAGAGAGTCTGGCTGTGCTTTCATTGACATGGTTGTCTCAGGTAGCATCTTGCCTAAGCAATCAGAGAACATTTTTTTCTTCCTGGAGGTGTAAACTCTGCTGAAGTTTAAAACGATTCGATCTGCCTTTACCCAATCGCCAACACTCCCCTCTGTTCGCTGATTGGTCAGGCGAGATGCTGCCTGAGACAACCATGTCAATGAAACTATAGCCAGATCCTCTGTACAAAATGCAGTGTCGTATAAGGGGCTGGTTCACCGGGCTAACATCACACAACAGCACAATAAAATGTCATCTCTGCATTTAACCCATCACACATGTGAGCAGTAGGCAGCCAATGGCGGGCGGGAGCACAGAAGGCGTTGTTTTTGTAGACCAACAGAGAACTGTGCCGGTGCCAGTTCCCCCACCTAATCTCAAACCGGCCGACATGTTCACACCACAAATCAGAGTGTCTGGGAACCAGAACCAGAACCAGAACTTTTTTTTGAGCATGTGTTTTTGGATGCGAAGCAAACATCCTCTGACAATGATGTGTCATGGGCTCACATAATGGTATGAATCATGTTAAGCCCGCCCAACAACAACAACTTTCTACAAGGATAGACCGATGTGATTGGTCCAACCAGTTTTGGGAGAATAGCTAATGACCTTCAATGGGTCATTACTAGACTGTAGCCTGGATAGAAATGTAATTTGCTAATGCTGGAGTCTAGATTTGTAGGCTATAGGAGCAGTAGTATGTAGTATAGAAGAAGTATCCCTGGAGGAACACAGATGTACATTTATTTATTTTTTATATAACAAAGACGCAGTCTTTCCCACTGGTGTTTGTGGTTATTTCAGTAAACCCCTCAGTACAGGTTCCCAACATAAGCACACATTGGAGTCTTGAGCCAGGACACAGCAGGAGGGTCCAGTGTTGTGTTTTTTTTGGCTTTATGGAGCCAAATATACCCTGGGTAGCAGATTGTAAACATACACAACAGCGGACCAAATGGCTAACAAGTACAACATGCTAGCACACACACAAACAAAAAAAACTACTGACAACTGAAAATCAAAAACAAAAAGTGCAGCACAAATTGACTTCCCATGACAAATGACAGGGTACCACATGGCATGACGGTAATTCTGTTGAGCACTTCAATGATAAACATATGCAGGCCAAGAATCCGTGTATGCAATTTTGCCAAACAAACAACAAAACAAGACAAAAGGTTAAATTAAACTCAGACTTAGACAGAGGGATTGTATTATAACCACTGTGGGGCCCGTGTCTTTCTTTCTGTCATTCTTTCTTCCCTCTCTCTCTCTCTCTCTCTCTGTCTGTCTGTGTCCCCATACACCCCCCCCTCCACTCTGTCTGTCTGGGAAGTTTCAGTGCTCCCTAATGATCACTATGATGTGACGTGTGTGTGTGTGTGTGTGTGTGTGTGTGTGTGTGTGTGTGTGTGTGTGTGTGTGTATTTTCGGATTAGTGGGCAGTAAGGTAACACTAGCCTTAGAGTCTGACCAACATCTTGGATGTTCCTTGAAGATGTACATGTACATACACGTACACACACACACACACACACACACACACACACACACACTGGGCCTCGGACAATAGGGACCATCCTCATCTTCTCACACTCACGCACACACACACGGACTACATGTATGTACTCTCTCTGTCTCTCTCTCTCTCACATACACACACACACACACACACACACAAATTACATGCACATGCACACGCACATACACATACACACGCACACACACACATGCACACACACGCGCACGCGCACACACACACACACACACACACACACACACACACACACACACGTCTGCTCCACCCTGGCTGTAAATGTTTCCATCTGGGAGTGTCGCCACATCAGAGTGGAGAACATGCCGGTACCCCAAACCAGCGCCAACCCCCCTCTCTTTCTTCTTCTCTCTCTCCGTCCTTCCCTCTCTCCCTTCTTCTCCCTCTTTTTCTCCCCCTTTCCAGCTCTCTTTCTATACTCATATCTTTCTGTCTCTTTGCCCTCTCTCTTCTTCTCTCTCTCTCTCCCTCTATCCCTCTCTTTTCTCCCTCTGTTTCTCCCCCTTTCCATCTCTCTTTCTACACTCATATCTTTCTGTCTCTTTCCCCCCTCTCTTTCCCTCTGTCTTTGACTTCCTCTTTCTCCTTCTCTCTCCCTCTCTCTTTTCCTTTCCATTTCTCTGTATGTATTCCTGTCTTCCTATTTGTCTTTTTGCCCCCCTCTCTTTCCCTCTGTCTTTTCTCTGTATTTCTTTTTCTCACTCTTCCTTTCTCTTCTCCCTCTTTCTGCCTTTCCATCTCTTTTTCTGTATTCTTATCTTCCTATGTGTCTTTTGCCCCCTCTCTTTCCCCCTGTCTGTTCCCTCTCTTTCTTTTCTCTCTCTCTCCCCCTTTTTTCCTTTCCACCCCATTTCTCTTTCTGTATACTTCTATCTTTCTATCTGTCTCTTTGTCCCCCTCTCTTTCCCTCTGTCTTTGACTTCCTCCTTCTCTTTTTCATTCTAACACAATTGCTCCCTCTCTCTCACTCTTTCAAATTTCCCACTGGTAAAAAATCTCCCTTTGTCTCTTACTTTCTATGCTTGTTGCTCTTTCTTTTTTCTTGTTTTCCTTTTTTTCAGTCGACCCCCCTCTGCATCCCTTCCTATCTCACATCTCTTCCGCTGTAATCCCTCCCCACTCTACCCTAGACTCTACCCTCTCCTCCTCTACTGCCTTTCATCCATCTCTCCTTGTATCACTTCTTCCCTTTGCTTCTGTTTTACTCTATTTTCCTATCTCTCTCTTTCTTCCTCTATCTCTGCTCTCTCTTTCTCTCTGTCTCTCCCTTTTATGCATCTCACTTTGTATCACTCCTTCCCTTTATTTCTGTTTTAATCTAGCCCCCTCTCTTTTTCCTCTTCCTCTATCTCCCTCTTTCTTTTGGTCTCTCCCTTTCATCTATCTCTCCCTCTCTCTCTTACTCTCTCTCTCTCTCTCCTTTCCTTCACTCTTTCTCTCTGTTCCTGCTGGTGCAGTAGACCCCTGGCTGCAGATTCTAATCTAAAACATGCAATTACTGCAGAGGCTCATTTCACTGCTGCCGGTGCAGCGGCCAACACACAAACATTATAATCTCATTACATTACTAGCCAGCCCTGCTCAGCTCTACACTAGAGCCACACTAGACCCACACTAGACCCACACTAGACCCACACTAGACCCACACTAGACCCACACACAACACACACACACATTATTACCTCATTACTACCCAGCCCTGCTCAGCTCTGACTAGACCCACACTAGAGCCACACTAGACCCACACACAACACACACACATTATTATCTCATTACCGCCCAGCCCAGCCCAGCCCGGCCCGGCCCAGCGCAGCCCAGCCCAGCCCAACTCTAGACTAGACGTGACTCTGACTAGAGCCACACAACATCAGCAGGCCTAGGAGTAATAACCAGAATTAACATCCCTGACTCACATGCCCACACAAACAAACAAACAAACAAACAAACAAACAAACACACACACACACACTCACACACACACAAAGCATGCAGTGCACACACTTATTCGCACACACTTATTCGCACACAAACACACACAAGCATACAGTGCACACACATATATACACATACAGACACAAGCATGCAGTACACACGCACACACACATACATATACACACAAACCAAATATACTGACACTTCTTATATGCACTTTCTGTTTTCTTCTGTTTCTCCCTTGAATGCACACACAAAGGCAAGGCAAGGCAAGGCAAGTTTGTTTGTACAAAATGTGCTGTACAAAAATAAAACCAAAGAACAATATGTAAAATAAAATATGTGTAAATGCTTAAAAAGATAAAAGCATAGTAAATTGAAGATACACCATTACCATCAAACAAATACTCTCTCCTCTCTCTTTAACACACACATACATACACA
>CM059274.1:11384309-11401809 GCA_030347295.1 Setipinna tenuifilis
AGAGAGAGAGAGAGAGAGAGAGAGATAGATAGATAGATAGATAGATAGAGAGAGAGAGAGAGAGAGAGAGCGAGAGGGAGAGAGAGGGAGAGAGAGAAAGAGAGCATTAGCAGGGAAGCCTATAGATGTGAGCTTAGTATAGAGGTTTGTTAGTATTCTTCCTGTCCAAACTGAAGTGGCTGTTTGGCAGTGCTGGCTTGTCTTTCTGCCTAGTAACTGCTCCAACAGTTGGCAACCAGACTATGTTGTTTTTTTTGTTTTTTTTCAAAACCCTTTTTTTGTCTCTTTGCCATCCTCTCCGCAGCTAAGGACCCCTCTCTCTCTGCCCTTTTGACACTTTCCTGTGGCATCTCTGGTTTAAAGGCCCGTTTAGACCAACAACTATAACTACAACTATGGTAACTACGTATAACTGTATCTTTGCAACAAATCATCCTCGCTTTAGTGAATGTCACTGTTTCACATATCAACTATAACGGCAACGACATGCTGAACGATATCTTTCGGATCATGATTAGAGCAATTTCATGAACTATAAAACAGTACCAGCCAATCAGAATCCTTTAGAATTTACAAGATGTCGCATTCTCTGGGGTTGTTGAAATCGTGACAAGATTGTTGCCATTAAAATGTTGTTCTTCAGTGTGGACACTCATATTGTTGTAGCTATGGTTAGAGTTGTTACAATTATAGTTGTTGGTGTGAACGAGCCTTTCAACTCTTTGAGGATGTGAATCACCACATGACAAAATGTTACTGACTGAAAATTCCATTTAATGTTATAATGACCCAAATCAACTCTAATGAATGGCAGCCAATGAATATTCTAGACTTGAATGGCAGGGGCGTAGCCAGAAATCATAAAATGGGTGGGCTTAGCCTAAAACACATAAGGTATCATTATCAATAAAACAATCAATCAAGCAAAAGAAGTCTTCTGATTGGATGAGTCTGATTGACAAGTCAGTGGGCAAAGGACCACCCCAGCCTACCCGTGGCTTTGTCTACAATTCTGGATTGACTCTAGGGGGAAAAAAATGTTAATCCCCACCTTAAACACAGTCATTCTCTCTCTCATTTAAAGGCTTTCTCTTTAAATGCTTTCTGTTCTTACCCCACATTTTATGTGAGTTCTTACCTTTTTCTTCACCTAAAAACATAATTCTCTCTCTCTCTCTCTCTCTCTCTCTCTCTCTCTCTCTCTCTCTCTCTCTCTCTCTCTCTCTCTCTCTCTCTCTCTCTCTCTCTCTCTCTCTCTCTCTCTCTCTCTCTCTCTCTCTCTCTCTCTCTCTCTCTCTCTCTCTCTCTCTCTCTCTCTCTCTCTCTCTCCTCCCATTTTCTCTCTCCACGTCTGTCCTTCTTTATCATACAAACACAATCGTTCTCTTTTGTGCCAGTGTGGGAGCTGTACTGTTTTTCGTGCCCTCTTTTTTTACATTCACTTTTCTTTTTCTTTCAGTGTGTCCTTTCACTGTCACACATACACACATGCACACACACACACACACACACACACACACACACACACACACACACACACACACACACACACACACACACACTTTCTCCCTCTCCCAGAATTCTGTTACCACTGGCTCCATGGATAGGGTTCAGCCAGTATGGCTGTCTGTCAAGAGGCCCTGGTTAAAAATACTCTCCCTTCAGAAAGAACACAGACACACACCCACACACACCCACACAGCCAGACACACACACACACACTTTTCTCCAGACACTCACAGTCCAATAGTACTTTCATAGAAATCACACACACAGACACACATCCACACCCACCCACCCACACACACACACAAACTCACACATACACTTTTTTTTCTTTAGAAAAAGTACAGACACTCACAGTCCAATAACAGTCATGAAACATAGCGCACACATGCGTGCACACACACACACACACATGCACACAAACACACACACACACACGCAGTGGGAGTCACCGCAACCAAGGTCTGCTTTCACAATGACAAACGCACAGCACAGTCCTTCACCAAAGCCATTTCAGTACTGCTACCCATCAACTACTCAACAAGTACTTTCATAGAAATCACACACACAGAGGCATGCACACACACATACATACATATGCAGGCACATACATATACAAACACACACACACATACACATGTACATATGCATGCACGTACGCATGCGCAAACGCACACACACACACACACACACACACACACACACGAACGCATGCCCACACGCTAACACGCTAAGACACACACACACACATACACACACACACACACACACACACAGGTCACGCAAACCTAACCACAGCCTTCCCTTGTGTCCTATTCATCAGTGTCACAGTTCAGCTTAAACATTCACACACACACACCACTATTTATGACACCGCTCATGGGTGGCCCACCTCTCTGAACACACGGCCCACCAACACTTTTTCACTTTTGGGCGTGACTACAAACAAACAAATACCAAGCAAAGAAAAGAAAAGAAAAGAAAAGTGTCCATTTTGGCACTGTAAAGCCAAAACACAGTTTGTCTTATGCTCTTTTTTAGCCAACTGTCAAAGCACTTCTCTGTATGAGCTACGTTCTCTGTATGAATTACTATTTGTGTATTTACTGTTAGGCAATAAAAATGAGACACTTATGCATAGAGACTGGGAATGGATAGAAAGCAGGGCAGAAAGTAGAACTGTTGGCTTACTCAATACTATCAATACAATTAATTGAACAATCAATTAAACAATTCAACAGTACTCACTCACTGAATAACTCAACTCAACTCACTCATTGATCAATACAACTAACCAATGTATGTAATATACTGGTCAATTCATTCATTCATACATTGTAAACACAAGAGTTGGTAATTGCGCGCATACACACACACACACACACACACACACACACACACACACACACAGAATGTATCTTGCTCAAATAAGGGCAGCATAAATGACATGTCTATGATTTATTAGCATAGCATAAACAATGAAGGATAAGTATCCTCTCACCTAATTCTAGGGTAGATGGCAAATATAATGATCTCCCCCAAAAAAATGTATTTTATTAGAATAAATAATCTGTTTTTTAAAAAAAATGGCAGTTAACCCTAATCTAAGATGGCACATGAAAAAAAAAGAAAACCAAAAAAAAAAGAAAAATTTGACCCTTGGCGGGTTCATATCTGGCTAAAATTCGGCTCACTTCTGGCCCACTAGCCCCTGGGATCCCCCCACGACCCCGAATACCCAAATAGGGGGGTCCTTAAATGACGTGTTTATGATTGATCAGCACAGCATAAACACATACTTAGCGTCTTTAAAAATGGCAGCCTTGCACAGCACTTGGCTGTCTATATAAAGACACACTGAAACCCAAACAGGCCACACTAGACTCCGTACGGAAACCACACATGTGAGTGCAGCGCCATGACGATCTGGGAGAGTGCCATGACTCACACATGGACACACACACACACACACACACACACACACACACACACACACACACACACACACACACACACACACACACACACACACACAGTTCTTGAGCAAGGGGTTCACATACCCACAGGGTCTTACTGTAGGTCCACACACACACACACACACACATCTCGGAGTATCAGCCATCGCATCCCTGATTTGGGACGGGCCACCAACTTTAGCACTAAATGTCATGCTTGTCCGAGGGCATTAAATTATAACCTACATCTGCAGACTGGCTGCAGGCTTCTCTTTCTCCCTCCTCTCTCTCTCTCTCTCTCTCTCCCTCCCTCTCTCTCTCTCTCTCCCTCTCTGGGATTCAGTACAAGGTTACATCACACTGTGTGGCACAAAAATCCTCAGTTTATAACCTGTAATCAAATCTATCCGTAATGCTGGCCGTACACTTGTTATATCTACTGTACATGTGTAATATGACTATGTCTAGTTTACAAACTCCAAAGGCTACAAACGCACATATGGCTGACTCCTAACTAAGGAAAAGTGTCGCTCACTTCCAGGAAGGCACAAAACAGCCTGACATTACATAACTACGGGATAATGGATGTCACAGTGTTCGTATATCAGAAAGGTAACGCACACTCGAGGTAGTAATGCGTTACGCCTCGAAGTCTGTTATCTTTCTGATATACGAACACCGTGAGGTCCATTATCCCATTATTATACCACGGTTACCACACTTGCCTGATGTTAATTCCAGGTAATACTTTTTAATCGCTAAACCAAACTTATTTGTAGAACTACTTCCCTCCGCCACAAAACTGCACCTTTTCTTCTTTTACTGGACAAAGTGCAGTTACAGTACTAATTCCAGCGGAATGGTGGTTCTGTTAAATTGGACCAGTCTTGCATTGGTTACATTCCAGTGGACAAGTGTTCAGCAAAGCAGCAGAGACAGCATTTCCTCTGCAGTTCATAGATTTTAATTTACCCTCATGTGGTACTCATTTATGTGGGACTGTCTTTTAGCGTTCCTTACTCCATAATGTATAACACAAGGAAACAGTGGATCAAGGAGTGGGGGGGGGGGAAAAAGACAAGTGTCATGTCACAAAGACAAATATGCTTCCTTTGACAGCCCTGAGAAGTCAGAGTCAGAGAGAGAAAACCAGAGAAGAGATTATACTTTCTTCCCGTTTAAAGGCCAGAACGTGTCGAAATCGTTATCCATCCACCACCGCTGCTGCTGCTGCTGATTCTTGCTCACTTCAGCACGGTCTCTCCTTCTCTCTGTGGGCTCCATGGAAACGTGTCTGCAAGGCATTTTGGGTTTGTTTACAACGTCCACATGTACTGTACACATGGCAACGCAGACAGGCTTGGTTCTGCTTCCGGCCCAGCGGGCCCACCCCGCCCTTGGGCCCAAATCCCCTAACGGTGGTCTCTGGACAAACACACACACACAGGCACACACACACACACACACACACACACACACATCTGGCGCGCCGCTGAGAGACTGTTGGGTAACTATAGCAGATGTGGAAACTGCTGGGTGTCATTGGCATGCATTTTTTCCCATGATTCTCCTCAAGTCTTCTACAGCAACAATCTGATGGGCTGGTCTTCTCAGAAGCCGCAATCTCAGGGCAATAGTCCTCATTCACACGATGCTTAAGTAATGTTTGGCAAAGTTTTCGAAGTGTTGTAGACTGGGGAGCAAAACAAGGCTCTGTGGTCGTTTCAGGCTTTTTTTAAAAACAAACAAACCAAAAAAATAACATATGTGTCTATTAATTTGGATCAAGGATTTTGCTGTCAGTCATGTTTTTCTGGCCAATAAGAAATCAGATAGAAATGCTTGGGGGAGGGTTTAAGTAAGAGCACCGCTTTATGATTGTTACTAAGCACACCTGTCAAGACAGCTATTGACGAGCCCTTAGAGAGGAGACACACACAGAACTTTCACAAGCCAAGATGGAGGATGATTGACAGCCTGTGTGCTCCACCCTTCCCCGGGATGGGAGTTTGGGTGGAGCTGAAGCAGCAGGGGAGAGTCTCTCTCTCTGTCTGTCTGCCTGTTTGAACTGCCTGACAGCCATCTGCTTTTGCCATTGAAGGCCCTCACTCACACACAGGCAGGAGGAGCAGCAGGTGAACAACATCAGCTGGGTAAGCACACGGCTGGAGAACAGCAACAATCTCTGCTGCACGGCTTTCTCACACAGATTTGTCTTAGAACTTCACAGGAATTTACCTTAGAACTTCACAAGACTTTGCCTTTGAACTTCGATTAGAACTTCACAGGACTTTCCCTTAGAACTTCACAAGACTTTGTCTTTGAACTTCGATTAGAATTGTACAGGATTTTCTCTAAGTTTTACTTAGAACCTCACAGGACTTTCCCTTAGAACTTCACAAGACTTTCTCTTAGAACTTCTTTTAGAACTTTACAAGGGTTTCTCTTAGAGCTTCTTTTAGAACTTCACAGGATCTTCTCTTAGAACTTCTCTTAGAACTTTCTCTTACAATAGTGGTTCTTACACTTTTGTCTACCGACCCCACAAAAAAAAAAAACTGATGATATCTGGTGACCACATGTTTTCCCCAAACCTTTCTAATTGCATTGGGCAGGATAGACCTGTCCATTTTCCAGGCTAGCTAATAGCACAAGATTTTGACACAAGAATTTGGCTAGTAATGTTGTTTTGATTTGATTAAGTGGGAAGAAGTGGAGTCTGGGCAGTGGGAGCAGAAATGACATTGTTTTTATCGGAGGAGCAGTAGCCCTGGCCCTGGCTCTGGCCCTATCTATATGCTAAACAGCGCCTATGAATTGAACTCTATTTACATTTACATTTTTTCTTAGATTCACCTGGTGAAATAACATGCTAGTTTCAGACAGAAAAATGTATTTGTCAACCCCACAAAACCCCACAGGGGGTCGCGGCCTCTAGTTTAAGAATCACTGTCTTGGAACTTCAAAGGACTTTTTCTTCAACCTTCTTTTTCTAAACAGTTTGAAGACTCTTCTTTGAGGGCCATCGCCTTCAACCTTCTGAAAGACCTTCACATTGCTTTCTTTCAAAAGTTTACTGGACTTTGACTTGGACCTTTCCCATATGTGTGAATTTAACAATGTTTTTGCCCAGACCATCTTTACATCACTACATGGTTTTGCTAAAACCTTCACTTAGAGTTTTACTAGGACAAGGCTTGAACAGACAGACAGACAGACAGGCAGACAGACACACAGACACACACACAGTAATTCTTCAGCAAGGATAGACACACACCCACAGGAAGAAGAACAGTCCAGCAATGTGACAGTAAACAGCAATTAGTGGGTCCATTTAGATGTCAAGCTAACAAATAACAGATAGACGACAACATCCAGTCTGGGACAAAATGAAGCTGAATAAAGGTCCTCTAGTCCAGCCACTCACTCAGGTCCAGTAAGGACATCAGTTCCAAGAACATCAGTTCCAAGAACAACTCATGGCAGGTTGGTTGCCGTGGTGACAGCAGCTCATATCTGTGTCCCTAAGGAATGGGTCTGAGTGGAACCATGGCACTGGGTTTCGGTCTGAAAGCACTGGGCCCGTTTTCAAGGGGGGCGCTGAGTGGGCCTGCGACACTGGTTTCCGGGATGAATGGACTGAGTGTACCCACAGTGGCGAGTCCAGTGTGAGTCCAGTCTGAAAGGGTCTATCAAAAGCCCGGCTGCGTCCAGCAACCAGCTGAGCTCTGATAGAGGACACGGAAGCAATGGCTGGACTAACATCACCACAGATCAGTTCTGTTTACAACCTAAAGTGTGTGCGTGTGTGTGTGTGTGTGTGTGTGTGTATGTGTGTGTGTGTGTGTGTGTGTGTGTCTGGTAAAGCTACACATATAGGGCACAAATGTCCCCACTAAGGTAGCAAAACCAAACAAGGGGTGATTTGTGGGGAATAAGTTGTGTTCCCCACTAATCTAACTTTTTTGGGTTATTTTGTTGTTACTGATAAAAAAGTGCCAAACCATTGCTTTACTGACAGGTTATGTTTAGGAATGGGTTTGGTCTGGGCACAGTTTAGCATTCTTCAGTTATATTATAATGGGAGTCAATGGGAGTAACTCATAAAGATAGAAATACACAGGTGTGTGTATGTGTATGTGTGCGTGTGTATGTGTGTGTGTGTGTGTTCAGAAGTGTGTATGTCTCTCTCTAATGGATAGCAGCCAACTGCAAAATGCGCACTATCACAAAGAGAGACATATACTACTTGCATGAAATGCAAAAGATTATTGGTGTTAGTGTGTGCAAGCCACACACACACACGAGCCCACGCACACACTCACACAGACAGATCTAAGGAAAGTGACCTAAGACTTAAGACTTCTCAGACATCAACACCTCAGTTGCAAGTGGGTTTCATGACATAGAGCCAAGTGTGTCCATACACACACACACACACACACACACACACACACACACACACACACACACACAGCTATAATGGAGTGAGAGTGCTCATTATGGTAATCCGTGGAGAGTGATAAACATTTGTTGACACTAGCCAAATTTTTGCTGCTGTGAGGCAACAAATCCAGCAGGAAGGAAAGTGTGACTGATGTGAATTTACTCTAAATCACCCCCCCGACCCCCCCTGACTACCCCCCACCCCCTCCGCCCCATCCAACCCCAACCCCAACCCCAACCCACACACACACACACACACACACACACACACACACACACACACACACACACACACACATAGCAGACCTCTGTGGGAATGAGTGGTGTTTTAAAGACAGGTGTCACTGGTTGCTAGTAACTGTGGTTTGAATCAGGAGATTCCTTGACCCTCGAGTCACTCATCCGTCCAACAGGTGACACAGTTAGGGGCCTTAGAATATCCCCCCCCTCCCCCCAGCTATTCTTGACCCAGGCAGACATACACATTGTAGTCTCTTACAAATAATATCCAAGGGGGTGTTCAAGCCCCAAAATAAGGTGTGTGTGTGTGTGTGTGTGTGTGTGTGTGTGTGTGTGTGTGTGTGTTAGGCATCCAGGCACACTGAGGGCTCAAGGCTCATGCAGGTGTTCCAAAATGAACTTTTTATTATTACCCCATAGCAATTTATTATAACTACTCCTATGAAGAATTAATTTTTTTATTTTGTGATTGTTAACTGATCGTTCACTGGTAACTATTAGGTAACTAATTGTTAACTATTAGTTAATCATTTGTTAACCATTACTTTTACATGACTCGTGAGCAAATCATTTACAAACATATCTACTCTTCTGTCTGTTTGTTGGCGGTCTGTCTGTATGTCCATCTCTTGGTCTTCATTTGATCTGCTATTTATCCGTCAGTCTACTGTATTTTCGTCTGCCTGTCTTTTCATCCTTGCTGTCTGATTTAACATTGTAGTTATCTTTATAAATCATTTCTTTATGATCAATAATGTAAGAGTTATGATTAACAAATGAATAAAGTGTTCACTGAGAGTTAACACGTGCAAAAAAAATAAATGCTTCATATGGTGTAGTTATTATAGTCAAGTCAACTCAGGTAGGCTAAGTTTTTTTTGTTGTTTCAGCCATATACACAGTTCATCAAAAGACAAAACAACAACAGTTTCACCAGTAACACTTGGTGACACACGCAACTGTTAAAAGACAGTAGAGACAAGACAGATTGATAGGCACTATTAAGAACCACACACACAAACAAAGTGCGCACACACACACAATCAGCCATTCCTGTTAGGTCTTAGAACCCTTCAGGGTTTTATCTCAGGCCACCCTTACATCACTACATTGCTGATGCTTTGACCTTCGGTTAGGATTTCACTACATAACCTTCTGTTAGATTGGTCACACTTGCTATGAAGCTTATATTCATAAGACTCTACAAACATATTCATAAAGAGTTATAATGCCTTACTAACACCTAAAAATGATTTAACCTAGTATTCATAACTATTAACACTGTATCACTTGAAGCTGGAATAGGGCTTATAACACAGCATTATAACGCTTTAGGAGTACACTCATGAGTATGGACACTGTACGTACATACATTATAAATGCATTATAAGCCTTTATAAATGTGTCTATGGAGTCTTTTGACTACACGCTTCATAAAGAGTGTTACCATTAGATCTTCTCTAAGAAAGTAACTCACTACAGGGTTTTCCATGGAACCCTCTCCTTCAGAACCTCAGAACATGGGCTTCTCTTAGAACTTCATCACACAGCCCTCTTAGAACTCTAGCACATCACTTCAAATCTAGTACTCTAATCTGTTCCAGAACTGATTCTGTTTTGAGAAAGAGTGTATGTGTGTTAGCCTATATTTACATGCTCTGAATGGTGTCTATCTGTGTGTGTGTGTGTGTGTGTGTGTGTGTGTGTGTGTGTGTGTGTGTGTGTGTGTGTGTGTTAGGGCATCCGGGCACACAGAGAGGGAGCCAGTGAGAAGGAGGAGAGGAAAGGAAAGGCAAGGAGACGAGATGCCAAGGAGAGATGGAGTCTGGAGAGATGGAGGCCGGCAGGACAGAAATAATCCCACTGACAGATATCTGACTGAGAGACTATCTATGAGAGGCCGAGGCGCCACCGGCACACACACACACACACACACACACACACACCCACACTCTTAAACAAACACACAAACTCGCGTAGGTGCCCACACACACACGCGCACAAACAAGCACACACACAGGCACAGACACACACGCACACAAATAGACACAAACAACATATGCACGTGTACACTCACATACACATGCGACAGACAGACAGACAGACAGACACACACACACACACACACACACACATACATACATACACACACACACATTAGTAAACCTAATAAACTCCAGTCCACAGCAAACCTTCACACACTGAACACTGAACCCCCTCTTTAAACACCCGCACATAGACACAGGCCTATGCATACACACATATACACGTATATATATATAAATACACGTACAGTATACAGGCACACACACAGTAATACTTCAGCAAGGGGATACACACACCCACAGACACTCCCAGCTGATCCCAGACAGCTGTCACCCGCCGCGTCACCACACACTTCCGACAGAGAGCCGGTAAATAGCAAGATTATCGCCACAACCGTCTCACAATGAAAAGGTTAAACCCCTCGTTCTCCCGCTCTGGGTCTGTGTGTGTCCTACCAACCCCACTGTAGCAGACACGTAACTACTAGCTTGTGTTAATTAAAAGGTGGAATATACGCAACAAAGCGAAAGAAGAAATAAAGAAGAGTAATGTGCTTTTTACTAGTACTTACGCCCACTGTCATAACCACATAATCACTTGGGTGTGTGTGTGTGTGTGTGTGTGTGTTGGGGTTAAGAATTCCCTCCTCCACGCACGTGGCCTCTCAGCCAATAAGCATTCGGCCTTGACTTGCTCCTCCAAAAATACTCACACAAAGACAGCCGTCATAAATATAAAGATATTTGCTCATTGTTTTTAAACAGGTTGCTTGCCTGGTGGAGGGGAAACCGTGGTCTATTTTTAAGGTGAATAACAGGATTTCATTTTAGTGGATTACAACTAAGGCTGCCAAACCAAAGTATCTCTCATTTAAGAGTTTTTAAACTTTAAACGAACCCCTTTTGTTAATCCTACCCTGCAGGTGTGTGCGCGCTCAGATAAACAGTCATTTCCTTTAACTGCCACTGGTACAAATATAGCTCTATTATGAAACAATCCCAAGAGACTATTACAGCGGTCGCTGCAGAGAATGACAATAAAGTATTTTTGCGCGCTACTTAAAAGAAAGAAAAAAGCTCCCCCACAACATTTTTGTAAACACAAACTGGGTCACCTCTCAACTCAAACAACAGTTTCTGAAACATTATTAATTACTGTCTGATAATGATATGAAAACGCCTGAAGGCTAGGCTACTTACCACTTTGTCCACCTGAAATGCATCCAGAGCAGACACCAGCTTTTCGGGGTCCCTCAAGAGGCGTCTGTGGTCCAGGAGGGTCATAACGGACCTGTTTCTCTGGTGTGGAGTCGGGCCACCGGATTTAAAGCCGTTCCGATCGACCACCAGCATTTGGTAAAGCAGACATACCGTTACACCTATGAGCAGCACGGGAGCCGTGCAGTACCTACGACGGAGGGTCCAGGTCCGCCGCAAGAGCATCCCCGCTTCAAGGAAAAGCCTCTTGACCGAAGACACGGGGCATACCATTTGAGATGTTTATTTGGCAGCCGCATCCCACTCGCACAAGAAGCCGCCAGTCTGTTGCGCTCCTACGGCGTCCAAAAATGATCCGCGTTGGTTCGGGAATCTGCGGAGGTTTAAATGACAGAGCATTTCACTGCAACAGCGGGGTGAGAAGGTCCTAAAAGAAGAAATGTCATCATCGTCTGCCCTCCGCTGAGAGAAGAGCTGAACGTGGGCACATTAGAGACTATAAAGAAGCCAAAACTTTGACGAGTGAGCGTTTGGAAGCAGCCCCCCAAACGGAGAAACTTCAGTCGACTGTGTTGCTATGAGCTATGGGGGTTTTCTGAAATTCAGCCTTGGAAAAAAAAAGTTTCCCTTTGCCCTCCTCAAGAGAGTGCCCCTCGGTTGATTAAAAACACTCCGTGTAGCGGAACCGCATGACCATGCTGAAGTCTGAAGCCTACGCCTCCTTCGTGTGCTGTCAGAGAAAAAAAAAACGTTTTGCTCCTTTTAAAGCTGCGCTGATAAAGAAGACGAACGTCTGTTACTCTCTCAAGTATTCACCCAACTTTATCCAAATCATTGTAAGACCTCCCTCTCCGAGCAGGGGAAAGGTAGCACACAAGCACACACACACAGCGCGTCTGTCCCGTTATATTCAAGGTCCACCTGGTTTACGTTAATCCGAGGGAAAAAAAGTAAACAGTGACTTCCTCTCTGAGCGGACCGCTGGATTACACACGCAAAGAGCGCTACTGCTTCCCGAAATTAATGATCCCAAGGGGATGGGGTTTCGCTCGCTCTCTATCCTAGGCTACTTCAGAGAAGTTTGAAAAGAGCGAACGGCGTTGAGGAAGAAAGAGAGAGAGATAGAGAGAGAGAGAGAAAAAAAAAACGCAGAACCTTGCTGAAACCTTTTATAGCCGGAAAATTCAGCCTATTTACATTCCAAGTGCCGCACGGAGCAGACTATATTCGCCCACATGCCTTCTCGGTCGCACTCGCAGGCTCGACATAGGCGTTCCTGTCTTCAGGGGCCGAGAGTACAGAACAGAAGCACCCATGGTTATTTGTGGGACGACAATCCGTCCTCAGGGAACACTGACGGCTACACGTCACTGCGTGACAGGAATGAACGAATCAACAGATGGTTTTCGTCGACCCGCTCATTCACTTTTCAGTTTAGGATGTCAGGTTATTAGGCCAAGGCTGATAGCCGCCATCAATCAATGGGTCTTGTCATTAGTCCCGGGCCCAGACGCTGCTGTTGCTCTAACATTCAACATTATAATGAATTTGGCATGCAAATTAATTCAACTTAGCTGCTTGCTTGTCTTCACATGTCATCAACTTTCCTCGGCTACATAAGCTTTAAATATTACATTAGTATGTTTATAAATTATAAATAGGGTATAAAATGAAATGCATAGACCCTACATGTTTATGCCTCTGGTATCACACTTAATTTGAATCTATACAGTGTACACAACATGTGGCGATATACTACCCTGAGGGCCTCCTAAGACTGCAGTTGTTGGCTGCAACACTGAGAAGTATCATAAAATATATAATGTATACCCAAGCAAGAAAGCGCAAAATTTCCAGCAAACATAAATAGATAAAAGAGAAACAAGACAATGGACAGATGTACATTGGTATGATGTGAAATGTGAAGGAATCCAGTGTGAAATGTATGGATGAGAGGTGAGCTGTAGATGACAGTTAAAAGGAAGACTGTGTCAGTATTTATTTATATAGTGCATTGTTCATGCGTTTGCGTTATAGTAATAGTCAAAGAAGTGTAAGGTGACATGGTGTAGCAGCAATGTACACAATGTACCGACATAGTTCAAACTACAGGGGGGTACGGTACCCCCTAATCAAGACCCAGTAGCCCAAATAGACAAAAATGGCAGGATTGGGGGGTACTGATATATTATTGTAATTAATTACAAATATAAAGGTAGCACCCCTTGTTAAAAGGTGGTACCCCCCAATTATGGAGGAGTAATTCACACACTGCTAACAGATCAGTTATGTTCAAAACAGCGTTAAGTATGATGTCCATTTAGTGCTATGGACTCATGGTCCATGGACTCCTTTTCCTAGAGGGTGGTGTGGTGCAGTTGTTAAAGCACCTATACCTGTAGAACACCTGAAGACCTCACGGCTCCAGTGGCCCAGATACATAGCTCCTCCTGGTTCTCCATCATCAGGCCAGAACTGAAGAAGCCTTTTCGATGAAAGGTGGAACATCTTCAAGTTTCAAAAAGAAGTCCAGTTGCAGACAACTTAACTCCTTTGACTACCATGACCTGGATGAATGAGAATCTTTACAGATTATGGCCTGGGTCATTTTCCCACCCCTACTACCCCCAGCTCTCTCACCCATTCTTCATTTCCTGTCTCATCTGTACTCTCATGTAAAGGCACAAAAGGGCAAAAATATACACTTACTTACAGAAAAAAAAACCCAGAATAGTCTTTTCCTGATTAAGGAGACTTACGGCCCAAAGACAGGAGCTTCTCTTCAGTCTCACTATCCTTACCATGAGGGCTTAAGTTCCTAAAATGTATATTTAAGGACTGCTTTCTAAAAAATTTAATATGGACAACATGGAGTACCAAAAAAAAAAGTTTTATTGTTTTTTTTTTTTCTTCTCACATCTCTGAAAACGTTCAATTACCATTTCAGTGCAGAACAGGCTAGCAAACACAAACACACACACACACACACACAACCCAACGTTACATACAGTCCAACATTTACATCAGCATCTCACTCACACACACACACAAAGAGACTCTTGCACACACACTTACGTAGAAACATACACACCTCAATAATCACTTTTGTTCTATACAGATTTTTTTTTTCCTCGTAGGTTTGTTTGTTTTTAAACGGAGCTCTCACCGTACCGATGAGGGCCATTGGTCAAAACAGAAGATAACAAACACGCCACTTTTTTTTTTTTACCATGTACCACCACAACCTGCTTACATTTAAAAAAAGGAAGAAAGGAAACAAAAATAATTCTTTCAACCGGTGACGAACATTGAGCACTTTTTTTTCTTCTTATCCGCATGCCACTTCAATGTGGCTTTTCTGACACTTTCCACCACACATTAGTCTCTGACCCGACCCCCCCGCCCCCCCCAAGGCTGGGGGGCCGTCCATGTCAGTCACTGGAGCCTATAGCTGGCTTTTTTTCAGGTCCAGTCCTGTGAAAGCTACTGTGTGTGTGTGTGTGTGTGTAGCGGCTTGTGTGTAGATGTGTGTAAAGAGTGTATGTGTGTGTGTAAATCTGACAAATTGTCAGAGAGAAGTTGTTCAGGCCATTCCCTCTAACAAGTGTACGTGTGTGTGTGTGTGTGTGTGTGTGTGTGTGTGTGTGTGTGTGTGTCGTAAAGGTGGTGTTTAGCGGGAGCCTGTTCTCTGAAGACGGATTAGAGGAGGTGGTTCACACTGTAACGTACTCCGGGGTCGCGACCCCCCTCCTCACACGTGGCAGCCTCAGGAATGTCTTAGTGTGTGTGTGTTTGTGTGTGTGTGTGTGTGTGTGACCATGCATGGCTGTCCCCACCGCCCACCTGTTCCACCTAACACACACACACACACACAGCTGGGGCAAGAAGACATGGCAGAGGTACGGATAGGTCTTTGACAAAAAAAAAAAACGGAAAAAGGTCACACTGCCCATAGAGTGATGTGTGTCTTACTGTTACACACACACAGACACACGGTGGGGACGTAGCACGTAGCAGAAACTGACTTTGAGGGGGTAGAGACGGACAGCAGGTTGATCCGTATGTATAGTGTCTGGAGGAGGTTGGGGCATGTTGAGGGGGGTACGTCCATAATGGGTTGGGGGTGGGGGTGGGGAGTACTCGCACAGGCAGGCAGAGGGCAGAGCTTATGTGAAGGGGGGGGGGGGGATATTTGTGACTGCTCGCCCTGTATTGGGGGTCAGAGGTGGGGGCTGGTTGGGCCATAGAGAGGTACACGGGGGGGGGGGGGGGGGGGGGCTCTCTTTCTGAGCACAGGTATTTGGGCCATATGAAGAGGTATGGAGGAGGGGATGGGGGCATCCGTTGGGGTGGGGGTGGGGGGCTTATTCCATGTCAGCTGCGCGACGATCAATCCGTGTTGAGGTAAGGGAGGGGGGGGGGGGGGGGGTATTTGGGGCACATGAAGAGAGGTATGTAGGAGTAGGAGGAGTGGATGGGGGTATCGTTTGGGGGGGGGGGGGTAGGTAGGTGGGGGGGTTTATTTGTGCCTGCTCCCTCTCCTCTTGAGCGCGGCGGTACACTGGGGGCAGTACCATTTGCCCTTGGGGGCCTCAGTCAGGCCCACACAGCCATAGTGGAACCACTCGATAGGACACTGCACACAGAGAGAGAGAGAGAGAGAGAGAGAGAGAGAGAGAGAGAGAGAGAGAGAGAGAGACAGACAGACAGACAGACAGACAGACAGACAGACAGACAGACAGAGGTGGGGGTAGTGAGGGGAAGAAAGAGACAGAGAGATACAGAAAGAGAGAGACAAAGAGAGAGAGAGAGACAAAGAGACAGACAGAGAGAGACAAAGAGACAGACAGAGAGAGAGAGGGGAGAGAGAGAGGGGAGAGGGGGGAGAGGTAAAGAGAGATGTAGATAATAGGGGGGGGGGGGCAAAGGAAAATAGAGGGGGGGTGGATTAGTGAAAAGTCTCTATCCTGTAGCATCTTAAGTTTAAAAGGCAGCGAAGTGGAAACAGTGTGATGAGTGAGAGGAGTGTGTACTTACATCTGGATTATCACAGCCCACCATCTCACCATAGGACACCTGAAACACACACAGAAACCAGTTTACACACACACACACATATGCACAAACACTCTGATAATCACTGGTTTAGAGGTGAGGAAAGTTGTCAAACTGGGGTACGAGTAACCCTAGGGCTGCCTGGATCAACTCTAGGGGGTACTCAAAATAAATCTGTGAATGAGTTCTCAGCTTCTACTAGCATGAAGATTAAGTACACATACTGTATGTGGAAAAAGATCTTACATTCAAGCCATCCTTCACCACCCAAATGGGACTACATGATTACGTACCATATAATATGAACAATTATTATAACGAAAAAATACTCGTATCAAGCTGGGGATACTTGGTAGGACAGAGTCTCTCAGGGGGTACAAGACAGTTAAAGGTTTGGGAACCACTGTCTCCAGGTCAAAGATCAAAATCATATGTTCACAACTCTCAAGATGCCAATTACAACAGACAGACTGACAGACAGACAGACAGACAGACAGACAGACAGACAGACAGACAGACAGACAGACAGACAGACAGACAGACAGACAGACAGACAGACAGACAGACAGACAGACAAGCAGCAAACACGCAAACACCAGTTGGGATGAACTAAAACATTTCAAATGTCAAAACAGTATTCCCTCTTCTTTCCCCATCTCTCTCCCAAGCACATCTACTCAATATCTTCTCTTGTGGTTTCACAGACCCACTAGACTAGACCCTGTGACTTTGGCAAAACAAACCCAAACAATAGCACGATTGACTCAGGACTTAGGAAATACTAGAATGATAACAAATCTAAAGTGCCAAGTGTTCTCCCAAACAGTAGTATGCTAGAAAAAAAGACTGCAGTCAGGAAGGCTTTAATCTCTTTTCCCAAAGGTACTCCTCCTACGCCCACAAGTATTTTGTGTTTTCTCAAAAGTCTTACTGTTGAAAATGCTTTTTTGTGGTAACACTTTCTATGAAGCCTGTACTCATAAGACTTTACAAACAACATCCAAAGCTTATATGCAAAGCTTATAATGCATTTGT
>CM059274.1:11406809-11416809 GCA_030347295.1 Setipinna tenuifilis
CACACAAACACAAACGTGCACGCACACAAACAAACAAACAAAAAAAAACAATCAATGTTAATTAATGTTGACTCAGGACACAGGTATATAATAATAATAATAATAATAATAATAATAATAATACTTAAAGTGCCAAGTATTCTCCCAAAGAATAGTATGCTAGAATAAGCATTGTAGTCAGGAAGGCTTAAATCTCTTCTCCCAAAGGTGCACAAGTAAGTTGTGACACTAAAGATACAAAGTCCATTGACGAGCACGAATCAATAAGCAGGATAGGACAGATTGTGAAAAATGAACCATTCCCTTATAGGCAATCACCAGATACAGTCACCAACAGATAGAATGCATTGCATTTGCAGGAAATTAATTTGTAGAATAAATCCTCCTATCCTGTCGATTGGTTCATGTTTCTTGTAGGGACTTACTTTCAACATGCTGGCGACTGAAAAAAAAAACTACCTCGAGGTACTGCCTTGTGTAAATAGTCTTTTTGATAAATGATTCTGAACACTTGCAATGTTCTCAATGCCTCGTTTTAAATGTCAGTGCTCTTGTTATACTACTACCAACACAGCGTGGAGCTACTGGTTCAATGGTTTAATAAAAACAGCCATTTCTTTTCAGGCTAACTCTTAGCCCCCCCACAGCTAGCATTGTGAGCCTTGTTTTGGAAGCACACCAGATTTCTCCCTTTTAAGAGTGCTCTAAAGAGCTGTGCAAATTAAAATGTAAACAGTAACTTGCTCAGGGACACAGCTGAGTAATCAGAGAAAAACCTGAGGCTGTCTGAACGCTGTGAGTGTAGAAGAGTTAAGTGGCTTCGATAAAGTGGTACTGCAGCAACAAAAATATGCTGATATGGTAATATAACCTCAACTACATATAACTACAATATATCGATATTACAATGAGATAGATATATCGCCCATATCTAGTGTGTGTGTGTGTGTGTGTGTGTGTGTTTCAAGCTGTAGACAGATGTTTCAGTCTGTAGAACTATTCTGGTGTGTGTGTGTGTGTTTGTTTGCGTGTGTATGTACATACGTGTGTGTGAATCTATGTATGTATGCATGCATGCGTGTGTGTGTATGTATATGTATACATGTGTGTGCGCATGCATGGGTGCGCGCATGCATGTCTGTGTGTGTGTGTGTGTGTGTGTGTATGTATGTGTGTGTGTGTGTGTGTGTGTATGTATGTGTGTGTGTGTGTGTGTGTGTATGTATGTGTCTGTCTGTCTGTGTGTGTGTGTGTGTGTGTGTCTGTGCGTGCGTTGTGGACCTGTGCGGTGGCCTGCACGGCTTGTGCGGCGGCCATGGTGATGGCCCCTGCCCCTGTGCCGGGGCCCGCGGGGAGGGACGTCAGGTTGTAGGAGCCCAGCGGCTGCGAGGAGTTCACGTTGTACACGCTGTTGGAGGAGGTGGAGGAGACGCTGTTGGCACGGCAACCTGGGGAGAGATTTGGGGGTGGGAGTAGAGAGAGATAGATGTCATGGTGGTCAGGTGTCATGCATGACTAATGCCATTATTACAGACATGAGCGTGAGAGCTGACAAACATGTGATGAATACCAGCGATCATTACAACGCTAAGACAGAGAAAGAGAGAGGGAGAGAGGGAGAGGGAGAAAATATGGGAGCATCTTGTACATTTGTAAAAGGGTACATTAAAAACTACGATGAGGCCAGTTGTTGAATGTGTGTATGATGCTGCGTGTGTGTGTGTGTGTACCTGGTGTGTTCTCCTTGGAGGCGTCGGATGTGAGTGTGGAGAGGAGGGCCTCCGACTTGAACTTTTTCTCGGGCACGTGCTCTGTTGTGTGGTGGGCCGGCGTGGTGTACTTGCGCTCTGATGGTTCCACACACAGACACAGACACACAGACACACACACCAATAACCAGTCAAACACCAGTATGCTGAATTCCCCAAATTTCATGACATCTGACATTTTGTAATAATGGTGAATACATGTTTTCTGCTTACTCGCTTTTATTTCTTCGCCTTGTCAGCATTTTAACATACTGTATGGTCTTTGTTTTACGATTCTTGCTGTTTTATTTCCATGTCTGTATTGTAAAGCACTTTGAGGCAACTCTGTTTTTTTTTTTAATATGCTACATAAATAAAATGACTTGACTTACTCTCCACGGTGGTGTGTGAGTGGACGTGGTGGTTGTTGACAGGCTGAGAGGGGCTGTCCATCTCCAGTGATCCTGCCAATCAGAGGTGCAGTCATGGTTACAAAAAGATTCCACTGCCATAGCAACCAGCCCTTCCATTACAGGAACGTTCTTCTTACAATGTACACACCTAACAAACACTAGCCCGTATTTAAACTCTTACGCATACAGCTCAAGTACATAATATTATGTTTTACACACTTTGTGACATTGTACCTAAAGATATATATACACCATCACAGGGACTTGTACAATAAAGGGTAAGACTTTTTTTTTCTACTACATGTAACAACATGTTAAATTATGTACTTAGACTGTACATACCCAGCACTAACCCTAACCCTATGGTACAGTGTAAGTACAGAATGTTACATATTGTTACACACAATTACATCAATATGAGGGAGAGGGAGGGAGGGCGGGAGGGAGAGGGAGAGAGAGAGAGAGAGAGAAAATTGGCTTTTGAACCTTTGGCTGTTTTTGTGAGGTATAAATCGAGTCTGAACGTAAGAAAAATTGCATCACATCATTGATTTGTTAAAACTTTAAGTAGGGTGTAAATTAAGGATTAGATTTTCAACGCTCCAGGATCTCCCTGATTCTGTCACTGTGTGTGTGTGTGTGTGTGTGTGTGTGTGTGTGTGTGTGTGTGTTTGTGTGTTTGTGTAAGACTCACGTCGCTCCAGGATCTCTGTGATTCCGGCATTATCGGCCTCTAACTCCATCTTGAACTTGGCCAGCTCCTGGTCCAGCTTACGCAGGTGACGGTCAACCTGCACACACACACACACGCACGCACACACACACGCACACACACACACAGTCACGTTTCTGCTGTGTATGACAAAAGTCCATCTCTGCACACACAACACATCACCACCAACTTGGTCTCTACGACAATACCCCCTATGCGTCAACACAACATCACCTGTCTAATATTTAGTCAACTTTCCAACATCTTAATTAGCAGCTCCTCTAGTTTAAAAAAAAAGGTCATGATTATTTTGGTGATGGTCATTCTCAGTAAAACACAGTGGAGCATCAGCTAGTTACATTTGACAGCGCTGTGCTTCCACCTAGTGGTGTGTTGTGGAAATAAAGCAACAGCTTCCCGCCAATGCACTTTGACATAGTCCGGTCTCAACTTTGACTCATTTTAAGGCAGGTCAAAAATGATACAGAACTACTTCTACTTTTGCTGTGCAGGCCTGCAATAATATTAACAATATCAACAATAACAATAATAATACATAACAATAATAATAATAAATAACAATAATAATGTCATTCACTAAGTGTAACATTCTGCTCCATTGTAACGGTCATAACAGAGCATGACTAGACAGCATGTGATGATTTCGATATTAGCCAGAGATTAATACCGAGGCCTTCATCAAAATATTACACTCACCAGATCATAAATCTGATTGGCCAACTGCACTTTCTCATCAGCATCCTCCAGTGCCTTGTAGTAGTCCTGAAACCAAAGCAAAACACAAAATTATATTTAAAGATTATATTTAAAGAACAAAATAATTGTTTCTTTGACAGTAGCTATTAGTTGGCTACCGTTATGTGCAATTAAACACGCCAATGTCTGAATGCATACACAGCGACCTACACAATATCAATATGTACATTGACAAAACATCTACACTATATCAATGTCTGACACTTCCCAATGTGTTAATCTGCATCAAGCCATAGTCCACAGTTTTAGTAGATTATATGATAACTGTGATAAGCATATATATGTATTTTGGCGTTCTTATAAAGACAGCTTAAGTCTTCATATAAACCCACTGATGCCAATTAACATCCCAAAAAATACCAGTAGTCAATATTAAGAATCATTTCATGATTACGTTTTTTTTTGTCACCCAGGCAAAGCTGATACAGTAGCTCACACAAAAGGAGCAAAAAAAGGATCAAAATATAACTTCAGGGGCAAAATAAACACATTAAAGGGAGACAAAATAAGATAAATAACCATATAATAAGATATTTGCACCTATCTCTGTACTGCGAGAGACTATGGCAACTGTAACATCACACCAAGTAGTGACTGGTTCTCAAAGTTACCTTTTTAATGACCTCCATCTGCTCCTCTCTCCATTCGGGTTTATTTTTCTTAGCGTTGATGAAAAACTCATTGACGCGTTGCTCCAACTGGTCCATAGCGTCTAACAGAAGGACACAAGTGATTAGCTTGGACCTTGGCTGCCTGGCCGTGAACAAAGATATGCCTATTGTTCGGACACAGGGAATTGCTTATTGATCGCATCTGATTGCCTTCCTTCCCATCAATAGGCTACATAATGTACTGAGATTCACCAAGTTTTATGTAAGACTTGTCAGGTCTGACAACTTTGATTGTACAATGTATAAACCAACCCATTCTGTTTCTGCGTGGGTACAAATGTACAATTACATTAAGATTGTAAAGAAACGTTATACAGACAAGCTAGAGACAAAGAGATGCCGGTAGCTCAATTTACACCAGCGCGCTACGCACAGTTAGCAAACTAGCTTGCAAGGTTTATTGTTGTATAAAGTGCATCATGTTTGAAATGTGTTTTCATTCCAGATGGTCAACCTACAGAGAGCGACTCCTTAAAAAATGGCTTTAACTTCAAAAGTCGCTACCTTCTTTATCACATACAGAACAGTGACCAAAGTTTATTATAAGTTCAATGGGCAGTGGATAGCAAGAACAGAACAGTAAAGGAAGCTCAACTTAACAACCATCTTAATTATTATCAGAGAACACTTGTGAGTGTGATTGTAAAATGATTACTGTAACGTTATTATAACAGCGATGCTTTTCTAATTCTGGCAACATTTGGGGTGATGGTGTGGTGTTTGGATGCAGTCACGCCGTTGTGATGCCTACTCTGTACTTGCAGGTCCATCTCTCTCATTTCCGTAAACCTGTCGCGGAGATCCATGGGTAGCTGCTCGATCACTGCCAGAAAGAAGAAAAAGCCAAATCACTGGCTAGCACGGCTAGCAAGTAGCCTTAAACCGAGCCCACGTTTATTGAGCCCATCTAAAGCATTATCTAAGCCAACGACAGCGTCAACGCAAGTCAGAAACATCATACTTACTTTCGAGGTAGTCCTCTAAATACAACATCTTGGCAGATTTGTGGATTTGCGCGTAAAAGGAAAGGAATTATGTCCTTCAATATGGCGCCGTCAGTCACTGAATGCCGAAGGAAAAAATGTTTTTCTGAGGTCAGTGACGTATCCGACGTGAGTTTGGATTGGACGACGGCTGCGCAGAAGCCCATTCATGTTTGGCCCTGCCCTCTGGAACTTGTAGT
Source organism: Setipinna tenuifilis (assembly GCA_030347295.1). Classification (NCBI taxonomy): domain Eukaryota; kingdom Metazoa; phylum Chordata; class Actinopteri; order Clupeiformes; family Engraulidae; genus Setipinna; species Setipinna tenuifilis. The sequence continues at coordinate 11,412,314 of CM059274.1, forward strand.
CCAAATGGGTTGGATTACTGCACCCGATAAACTACGAAACGTATCATCTTTATATAGTCTGTGCTTTACACCCAAGATAGACTACCGTAGCACAATAATTATCAATTAATAATCATTAGCCTATTATAGAGTCACGCAGACAATGTGGGAAAGGGCGGACAGCCTTAATACGATAAAAAAAAGAAATAAATGCAATAATGAATAAAGGCAATTTTCTATTATAATAAAAATAATATAGGCTAAATATAATATTTATTTTTCATATTGACACATTAATTTGAATTATCCTATTGTGTTTCCTAAAGCAAACATGACACACCGTAAAACGTAACAAAATGTAACATAACACTGAATGGCATACAATAATTAATAATGAACAATAACTTCAACAACTGCTTCCTAACTTACAGGCCTACTATTACCAAAACAATAACAACAAGTAATAATAATAATAATAATAATAATAATAATAATAATAATAATAATAATAATGTTCTCAAACTAATGGCTGAGGGATCAGCTTCCCAGATAGGCAAAGTATTTCTTCAACCGGTGGGGTGATGACTACTGAATATTGTATTCTGAGCATGAAAAAGGTTGCAGGCATAATCGTTAATGTAGTCTGCAGTTACAAAAGTTACAACTGTGTCAACTTGCATGTGTGTGTGTGTGTGTGTGTGTGTGTGTGTGTGTGTGTGTCTGTCTGTCTGTCTGTCTCTCTGTCTGTCTCTCTGTCTGTCTGCCTGTTTAACATGTCAACTGAAGACCAAAACATCTTCTCAATCACTGTAAGTCACTCTATATAAGAGTGTCAGATAAATGTAATGTAATAATACTAATGACATAACAACATCTGAATAGCCCTCTTCTATGCAATCCAGGGTGTGTACAGTGACATTGAAGGTGACAACAGATTACCAATAACATTAGCAGAAGAAATGATTAACCAGCTTAAGTAACCAGAAGGTTAACTGACAACTTGGAAAGTCATGCTCAAATACAGATGACCCCTGTGGTGTTAGCCCTTCAGGAAATGACCGGCCGAATCCGAAATGTCCACTTGTTCACTTAGTAAAGAGAACAAAACAATGTAACTCACACCCTATGTACGTAGTTATCTGTAAACAAATGAATATTCTGTGCTGATGTAAATTCACACTTTTTTAAAATCACAAAACTTTATTTAAAGATGTAGAGACTGCAAACATGTAGGGTGGCTATATAAAAGTGGTTGAAGGTGAAGGATCACTTTACATAGAACTTAACTCTCCCTGGCTGCAATGTGTTTATTAATGTCTAATGATAACTACCTCAGGGTGTGTCTTGTGGGTGAAAGTATTGCGCCTGTGTACTTGTTTGTGCGCTTGATGTATGTTTTTAAGGCTGCTGAAACAATGGAATTTCCCTTTGTGATTATTAAAGTGTAGGCTATCTAATCTAATAATCTTATCTAAAATCTATATAAGCATTAAGTTGGACTGAGGACCACTGGCTATATACACAAAATATTCATACAGAAAGAGGATTAGAAGTTTCATCAGAACATTGAGACAATCAACAGAGATAAGAATCGGTGTTAGTTTTTCAGAAACCTAACAGAAGTAGCCTTGAGTTAATCTGAAGCACAAACACCCCTCCGCAAATTTGACCTCTTGAACCGGTGCATGCTATCTCTCGGAGGCGGATATCTGCATTCCTGACCCCCCCATCGGAAAACGCCCCCCCTCCGACATTATTGCGGTTGCCCATATAATTAGCTACGCTCGTCTCTAGGACCCTGAGGCATCGTCCGGCCGCATGACACAGACCAGGCTGCGCGTTAAGTTACCGAAAGTCCTTACATGCAGAAGTTCCCTGTGACAGCCCCTCAAACTTCTCTCGGCGTATGCAACACAAGACATTACACAGGACATCACTGAACGACAGGGTGGGCCTTGCGTGTGATAGGAGGAACTTTTTCTTCAATGAATTGTACGAGGCGGATTCTTTTTTGGTGATTAACGTACACTTGATACGAAATTACCAGTGTATGCAGTGCGCTTGCAAGATGTTTGGATTTCCTCCCATGGACGAAGTTTTGTTTGGACAGTTACTCGATCTACCCTGGACTACCGATAGAGATCTACTTTGAAGCTTGGGTTTGCCGCGGCAAGCTATTATGCACAAAACAGAAGACACAGGTTCGGGAATTCTCTGATGGATGTGGCCTTTTTTTCTTGCTTTTTTTTTGCACTCGCCTAAGTGAGTGATGATTGATTTGGATGTGTCAGCACCGCAGCGCGCTCATCCGCGCAGTCCACCGTCCCGAAGGTCGACAAAGTAAGAAACCACCTGTTGCGAATGCTTTCAAAAACTTCCCACGGATATAACATGCCCAAAGAAGACATCCACTTGGAAATATAATCATATGGAACTGTAAATAAACGGTATGTATATTATTAGATTTATCGGATACACGCCAGAGTTTAAACTCCAGTGTTCTTTTTTTAATCTGAATATTTTTTCCCCTCAATCTTTTTTCGTAGTGGAGTATGTTGCCATGGTGGCGAGAGTTAAAATGAGGAGTCTTGACCAACAGTTGGTGCTCTCAGAATGGCTCGTGAGGATTCGGTAAAGTGCTTGCGCTGCCTGCTCTACGCTCTCAATTTACTCTTCTGGGTAAGCAAGGCACAGCTCCCGGAGCAGGTGGCCGATTCGCGCGGGCGCTCACGTTACACACGGCCGCCAACTTTACCCTCTGCTCACTGAACGCGTGCTCACGAGCGTTCGGGACGAGCGAGACAAGGGGACCCCACACAACTGACCACTAACAAGCGCCAGCGCCAACCGGCATCCACCCGTGGCGACGGCTATCTAATACGGTGTTTCCATTCGAGACATACGCAACCGGCATGTTTCGGATTCTTTGCTATTTACAGGAAATTAAACACGATAAGGTCCCGGGTTGGCATTTTAGACCTCGGCATGTGAACGTTATGCAAACTGTAGCCTACGTCCGGTGGCCTACTGTGTGCCACCATGACAAAGTCGGCCAAGTATTTAACATTCACCTCATGCCAAAGATAGTATTTTATATTTTGTTATGGTCTCTGCACTCACACTGCTCATTTGCCAATGACACTGAATGTTCATGAATGAAGTGTGTGTATCTTTCAGGATGTAAACAAACATACAGACACACACACACACACACACCCAGCCACCCACCCACACACACATACAGCCACCCAGCCACCGACGCACACACACACACACACTCACTTCAGTTGAATTACTTCAGGGCTTTAGGTGCCAAACAGATTTTTTCAAGTACTGATTTGTACCAACAAATCTCTCCATCTCTCTCCCTTGCTTTATTTCTTTCCACTCGTTTTCCCTGTTCTCTTCTTTCCATCCCTCCCTCCCTCTACCTTTTCCTCCATCCCTCCATCTCTCTTTCCCTCTCTCGCTCTGTCTCTTCCCCTCCCTGTCTCTCCATCTTTTCTCTCCCTCCCTGTCTCCCACTCCATCTCTCTGCCTGTCTCTCCTTTCACTCTATCGCTCTCCCTCTGTCACTCCCCCTGTCCCTCTGTCCCTCTTCTCTCTCTCTCTCTCTTTTTCTCCCTCTGTCTCTGTGTGTCCCAGCTGATGGCCATCTGTGTGTTGGGGGTGGCAGCCTGGCTCCGAGATTACCTGAATAATGTGCTCACCCTGACTGCAGACACCAGGTGAGTGACACAGAGCAGGTGTGTGTGTGTGTGTGTCTGTGTGTGTGTGGGTGTGTGTGTGTGTGTGTGTGGGTGGGCAGCTGGGTGTGTGAGTGAGTTGATACTTAAGGAAGAGGGAGACACATACACACAAACAGAGAGACAGACACATTGCGCAACCTCCCACCCCCCCAAACACACACACACACCCACACACATTGCGCAATTAGTACGAGAAGAATGTATTCCTCTGACAGCTCAATCATGCACTGTGTAGTACAGTCTCTAGTACATCAGAGACAGACAAACAGACAGCAGAGTATAGCCCCTGAGAGATAGACTGTAATATAGCTCATCACAGACAGACAGACAGACAGACAGTATAGTCAGACAGAGACAGGCAGTGCAGTCTAGCCCAGCAGAGACAGACAGATAGACAGACAGACAGACTGCAGTTTAGCCCATAAGAAACAGGCAGTAGTATACAGGGGCACCACTAATGAGGGGCAGGTCAGAATGATTTAGGGGCCCAGAGCTTCACAGGGGGCCACAAAAGGACTATGATATGTTTGGGGTGGGGGGCCAAAATTATTTCCTTTCAAGTGACCCACAATTATAAAATAAAATATAGCTCATCAGAGACAGATGGATAGTATAGCTCGTCAGAGACAGACAGTACAGTGTAGTCTACCCCAGTGATGGTCAAACTGGTACCTGAATCAACTTTAGGGGGTACACAAAATACATCTGTGAATGAGTTCTCAGCTTCTACTAGCATAAAGATTAAGTATACATACTATGTATATGTGG
>CM059274.1:11426809-11431809 GCA_030347295.1 Setipinna tenuifilis
GAAGTGCTAGGGGAAAAGAACCATCTTCATTGCTTCTTAAAGGTAGAGAGGGGTGGCCTTACTCTTGTAGTAACTGGTAGCTTGTTCCACTATTGAGGGACAACAAAGAAGAACAGTTTTGAGTTATAATCAAGCACTACTATTTAGTAACACTTTATTTTATGGTTCCTTTTTTAATGTATCTACATGTAACAACATGTAATAATATGTACTTACACTGTACATACCTAACACTAACCATATGTTACAGTGTAAGTACATTATGTGACGTATTGTAAAAGGGACACACACACACACACACACACACACACACACACACACACACACACACACACACACACACACACACACACACACATTTCTGCTTTGACAGAGTGATTTCTAGATGTGTGTGTGTGGCCCTTTCACACTCTTTTGCATTCTTCCTTTAATATTTGTATATTGCCTATGTTATATTATTATTTCATTTATAATACAGGCCCACTTCTCATGATCTCCTTCTTCCTCTCTGCTCTTTCTTCCTTTCTTGCTGCTGTGTCTGGGTCACCCTCAGTGCGTTGTGTTTTATTTATGGGTTGGGGAAAGTCTGCAGTCTCAAAAAAGGCCAATTTAAGAAGCAGACAGCACATATTTGTTAAGTTAACATCAGGTCAGCTGAGAACACTGCACAGAAGCTGTAGTTCATGCACAATACCCATCGCAACACACATACACACACACACACACACACACACACACACACACACACACACATACACACACACACACACTGTTTTTCCCTCCCTCTATCTTGTTAACTCCCTCTTTTGTGTAAATGGTGAGGGAGATTAGAGGTGTGATGATGAGTGCTGTCTCATCGTTTAGGAAAGACATTTCCTTTTACTTCACACACACACACACACACACGTGTGGACAGACACACACACATACACACACACACACACACACACACACACACACACACATACACAAAGGCTCGCACACACAGACAAAGACAGTGTATAGATAAATGCACACTCTTGTACATAAACACACTTTACTTTGCTGATCTTTTAAAACCTTTTTATTAGTGTAAACATTTCGCACCTCTTTTTTACCAAGTGTCTGTCATCAAATGTCTTCTTGCACACATACACACAGACACACACACACAAACACACACACACACACGCACAGTCTCTGTCCTTGTGTGAGCTAAGTGAATGGGTACATAAATCATATGCCCTGGTGGTCGTCCTCACTCCAGAAATATGCGGAGGGGCTACATGCTTGTGTGTGTGTGTGTGTGTATGTGTGTGTCGGTGTGTGTGTGTGTGTGTGTGTGGGGGGGGGGGGGGCAGAGAAGGGTCACAGACAGGGCTGTCTGTTTTTTTCACCTGGAAATGCGCCCTATACAACAAGAAGCTGTGTGTGTGTGTGTGTGTGTGTGTGTGTGTGTGTGTGCGTGCACACATGTGTGTATGTTTGTGTATATATACCTACGTATGTGACAGGAAAGGGTAAAAAGTTCACAGGGTGCTTCTTGGGCATGTGTGTGTGTGTGCGTTTGCACACATATACACACTACTAGGGATGCACCGATACCGATACTGGCATCGGGCATCGGCCCGATACTCCACTTTTATCTCGTACTCGTACTTGCCAAACAGTTGCCGATACCATAAACCGATACCAGTGCCAATCCCATGCGCCAAATGTTTCCTGCAGCGCAGAACAGAAACTGAAGAATTGTCGAGCTCAGGTTTGAGCATAATCAGATGCGCCAATATAGTGTTTAGTGAAGCGCCATTTGCCAGCGTCCGTTCGAGGGGAAAAAGCCTCTCCCATCTGGGGAAAATATAGCCTAACTCTCAAGGTTAGACTAATTTCGTCAGATAACAAAAAAAAAAATCGTCAACAACAACCCAAGGCCATTAGGGCCTACCCATTTTTCTATGGCGAAGATGTTATCATGAAACATTGCCGTCCCTCATTACATTTTCCCCCAAGGCTGTCATTTTAAACATCTCTCCACACTCCGTCCCCTTTCGCACATATGCCTACGCTAAGATCCCCAACGTTGTCTGTCTTTTTTAAATGTCGGCTATTCGCCTTGTTAACAGTTTTGTATGAAAGGCTACTCACTAATAAATTATTATTATTATTACTATTATTTTTTAAAGTGAATCCAACCGTTGCATGTGGTAACTCACTGTCCTCCCTTCAACAATCGGTATTCTACATGTCCATATCAGCCTTGTCCAGACATTTTAGCTGCTAAATATGCAATTCTTTGTGTAGGTTATTTGCAATGATTAGTGTAATTTTCTGGGATTTAATATTGCGCGACAATGGAGAGAGGTTGCGCACAAGCGCAGCTCAGTAAACGTTTCAATGCCAGCAGACAGTCCCCCGAAGAGGCGCTGTCTGTGCTTTGTAACGTGGTCTCAAGGCTACTCTGTGCGATTGTCAATGTAAACGTGCATGATCATCAGTATGGTTGGAAAACAACGTAGTCCTATTACATATTCCAAATATTGCAATTTGTTTGTATAGGCCATACACAAACCATAGCCTGGGCGTGTTTATAAATGTGTCAGTAAACACCAGACCAACTCGGACATCAGGAGTTCGTCGGCCTAGGCATACCACGCATGACGTAAACGTGAGTTCATAAATGATTTATTTTTCGCTAGGCCTACAAAAAAAATACCACTATGACTGTCAGAATTTGTGGTCACAGTTAGCCTCATTTCGCTCCGTTGGTCGCTTACCCTCTCCATTCCACCACCGGTCTTCCGCAACATTTTGCTTGGTTGACTTCAGTGTTGTTCACAGGTATTGCACTTTTACAGTTTTTTTTCCTAACGAAATTAACACTTGCCTCAGTTCCTGACAGGAGGATAGATGCAGGTAGACTTTCTTTTAATGTCATCATTCTATCGAAAATGGGATCGCCATTACATAATGCTGCTAGCGTTTATCATTTTTTATAATCTAAGCTACAGTCTTACGATATTTTTTGTATGTAGTGATCGTCAATCATACAACCTTGCACGCAAATAGTCTACACCTTTCGGCCATATCACCCCGGTAGAAAACTACATAATTTATGGCAAAAAAAATATGGCAAAAATGACAGTACTCGGTATCGGTAGTACTCGGTATCGGCAAGTACTGAAAATGGTAGTACTCATACTCGTATCGGTTTTCAGAAATGTGGTATCGGTGCATCCCTACACACTACGTCTGTAAATCTAGATATGCTTTTGTGTTTATGTAAAGTGTGATGTGTATATACATATATTTCTGTGAATGTGTGACTATATATATATATATATGCATATTTCACGTGTTTCATGTGTGAGTGTTCAGGTTAATGAGTCTTACACTAACATTTCGGGCTGTGTGTTTCTGTATGTGTGTGTGTGTGTGTGTGTGTGTGTGTGTGTGTGTGTGTGTGTGTGTGTGTTTGGATTAATTTATCCAAACTAATATAGAGAGCTATTTGTGTGTAGATGTCTGCCTATGCATGTGTATCCATAGTTATGTGTGCGTGTGTGTGTGTGTGTGTGTCCATGTATGTGGATGTGTGTGAATGTGTATGTGTGTGCATAGGTGTGTGTGTGTGTGTTTGGGTTTATCCATCTGACACTAATATTTAAAGTTCACCAAATAAACACACAGACAGCCAGGCCCCCGCCTCTCCCAGCCTATCTAATAGAACTCCTGACACACACATTCATCTTCGCAAGGAGGGTGTGTGTATGTCTGTGTGTGCTGGTGTGCTTGTGTGTGTGTGTGTGTTTGTATGGCTGTGTGTCTTTGCATTTGTATTATGAAGGTTTTATTTAATCAGAAAGCCATTGCATGTGTTTTCAGAGTACTTGAACATGCATGTGTGTGCATGTGTGTGTATGTGTGACTGAGTGTGTGAGTCTCTGGGTGCATCTCTACATATATGTATGTGTGTGTGTGTGTGTGTGTGTGTGTATGTGTGTATGTGTGTGTGTGTGTGTGTATGTGTGAGTGAGTGTGTGAGTGTCTGGGTGTATCTCTATGTGTATGTGTGTGTGTGTGTATGTGTGAGTGAGTGTATGAGTGTCTGGGTGTATCTCTATGTGTGTGTACATGTGTGTGTGTGTGTGTGTGTGTGTGTGTGTGTGTGTGTGTGTGTGTGTGATGAACACCAGTCTCTCTGGCGAGGCGGTGAAAGCATTCTTTGTTCTGTCATGGTTGCCGTGGTGATCCATCAGGCAGCATGTTGCGATGATAACACTGTCCAGCATATAATAGGCAATCTTAACACTGCCTCCCTTTTTCTCTCCCATTTTACCTCTCTCTTTCACCCCCCTCCCTCTCTCTCACTATCTTTCTCCTCCTTAACCTCTCCGCCTGACTCCCTTTCTCTCTCCCTCTCTCTCTCATTATCTTTTTTTCTCCTACTTTACCTCTCTGTCTCACTCCCATTCTCTCCACCTCTCTCTTTCTCTGTCTCTCACTATCTTTCTTTCTCCTTCTTCACCTCTCTGCTTCACTCCCTTTCTCTCTCTCTCTCCCTCTCTCTCTCACTATCTTTCTCCTCCTTTACCTCTCTGCCTCACTCCCTTTCTCTCTCTCTCTCACTGTCTGTTCCTTTCTCTCTTCCTTTCTTTCTCTCTTGCTCCCTCACTCACTCTTTTTCTTTATCCCTCTCCTTCACTCTTAATTCCTCTCCCTCTCTCTCTCTTTTTTTCTTTTGCACCATCTCTCCATTGCTCTCCCTCCCTCCCTCACTATCTGTCTCTCCCCCTATCCATGTCTCTCACTGAGTCATTCTCTCCATCTTGGGTGACCTTTTTCTCCCGCTATCTCTGTGCTGTAACTCTTTTCCCACAGGCCTTTTCACTCACTCACTCACTGTGTCTCCTTACTATTCTCCCTTGCTCTCCTCTCGTTTTTTATCTCTCTCTCTCTCTTTGGTAACACTTTCTATGACGCTTGTATTCATAAGGCTCTATAAACACATTCATAAAGGCTTA
>CM059274.1:11436809-11439309 GCA_030347295.1 Setipinna tenuifilis
ATAAGGGACCAAGTTAGCACGTTAGCATTGCTGAACATTTCACACCCAATGCCACAGGCAAGATAGGCTAGTATCATAATTGATATGGAGGACGGTTAACATTTCCACCACAACTGGTGGCTCGTGTGACTGGACTCGTGAGTGTGTTGACTGTTTGATGTTTGACCTACTGCCCAGCACACTGACCTGCCCTGACTAACAGGCTGTTAGCTATGAGCATTACACTTGCAATGGGCTTTTCTTTAGAAGGAAAAAAAATGGCCTCTGTTGTCCAGAGCAATATTATGGTTTGATTTAAACTTTTGTAGCATTTTATTGCCTGGACTTTACAGGAAGATGATGGCATATTTTTTAGCATTTCTGGTTGGCAATTTTCCTTAAAACTTTAGGCAGGGTTTTGGTAAGTTGTCTTCACTTTTTTGGCTCCGTATTTAACTTTCCCCTCAACACATCATACATCAGGCTTTTAAATGTCCTATCTTCCTTGTGACATATTGTGTATACTGTACATCCATGACCTAAAACACCAAATTTAACCAATGAGTTAGATTTGAAATATGCAATTGGCTTAACAACTTTCCAGTAGATAATTCTGAAAATCTAAGCTTACAACAGTATATCCTGTAATGTATATCAATACCAGTGTAAATATATTCCAATAAAGCTGTAAAACGGACTGTCACAAACACAGAGCTTTTAGAGTAGATTTGTTCCTAACCTCACTAGCACATGACTAGAAATGAAAAACAAAAAAGCACTGAGTGTGTTCAATATATACTGTGTGTTAGTTTATGTGAAGTGACATTAAACAAATTGCTGTGTTGTAGGCTTAATTGTGAATTGGTCACTATCCGTAGGATGTTTTTTCAAAATTAATCTCAATTAAATGTAATGAATCCTAATTGAGTATGAATTACATCTTCTCTGGTGTGTGGGCGTGTTCCAGTTTAAGTGCTGCGGTGTGATCTACTTCACTGATTGGCTGGAGATGACAGAGATGGAGTGGCCACCTGACTCCTGCTGCTCCAATCAGTACCCTGGCTGTGCTCGCCACGCCCACTACCGGGACCTTAGTGACCTTCATCAAGAGGTGAGGTGACCGAGACCGTGACCTTGACCTTTCAACTGTGACCCCACACACTTTCACCTTTCAGTTTCACCTAACACAAAATGGCAGCCATTTTATTTTTCACAAAAGGGGGAAAAGCAAGTGTCTTGGGCATTAAACATACACACGTACATTCTCAACACAGTTAGTCGTAAGTTATTTATTTATAGTCTACAATTTGCAATGAAATTGAGGCACTTTATGAGTCCCTAGGTCCAAAAGCAACAAGAACAACACCCTCAGCCCAGAGACCCCATTTATTGAAAGTGTTTTGCCTATTGCCGTCCTGCCCTTGAATTGCCATTTTGTTTTCACAATCCCTTAGCAATTTGTTTTTAATTTCAGGCAAAACAATACGCGCCGGCTTTAAATGGGGATTGATGCCCATGAAATTTATTGATGAGGGAAAGAAAGAAAGAATGAAAGAAAGAAACAAACAAACAAAGAAAGAAAGGATGGAAAAGTGTGTGGGGGGGGTCTTTGCAATATCCATTTTGGGCGCAGTTTCAGGGTTTGTTCCATGGAAAAAAATCTAGTTCCCGCAGACTTTGGCATGAAAACATGCATGCATGGATGGGTGTGAATGTGTGTGTGCGCATGTGTGTGTATGTGTGTGTGGCGAGGGGGGGGGGGTGGCTTTTTTCTCTTCTCCAGTTTGCATTCGTTTAGCTCTGAGCGACCTTCAGCGGGGCAAAACAAGTGTGGGGTATTAGCGGGGGTGATTTGATTTATCTTACCTATTTGGCCGCCACAATTAGCCATTTCATGGCTCGTCTGCATTCGTCGGCTCTAATGGGGAAATCGATTGGTTTTCAGAATACAACCACCTGTTCCCTAGTGCCCCATATTGTGGCGTGTGTGTATATATGTGTGTGTGTGTGTGTTTATTTGTTGTTCGCATGCCCATGTGTGTGTGTGAGTGTATGTGTGTGAGTGTGTGTTTGTTGTAGGCATGTGTGTGTGTGTGTGTGTGTGCACGCGGTTGGCACTGCATAATGCTTAATTCCAAGGACGTGGGTGTCAGTATTGGGACGGCTCCAGCTGACTGGGCTGATAGTGTGTGAACACGGCCTCATGCTGCTTCCAGGGCTGCCACTCTCACCTGTGCTCGGGGTCCCATTGCTTAGAGATCAACACACTCCATCCATCACACACACACACCCACACACACACCCACACACACACGCTCTATCTGACACACACATACTCTCTCTCTCGCTCTTTCTTTCGCTCTCTCTCTCTCTGTCTCAATTTCTGTCTCTCTCTCTCTACCTATCTTTCTTTCTCTATCTTGCTCTTTCTTTCTTTTGCTCTCTCTCTTTTTCTCTATTTCTGTCTCTCTCTCCATCTGTTATTCCCTCTCTCTGTCTCTCCATCTTTCCCTCTCTGGTT
>CM059274.1:11444309-11446809 GCA_030347295.1 Setipinna tenuifilis
TCTGTCTCTCTTTCTCTCTCTCTCTCTCTCTGTCTTTCTCTCTCTCTCTCTCTCTCTCTCTCTCTCTCTCTCTCTCTCTCTCTCCCTCTCTCAAAGTTCTGTCACATGCCTCTCTCCTGTCTCTACTCCTGATGCTCTCTTCCTTTGTCGTCACATCTATCTTTCAGCATTTTCAGCCACTCTTTGTCTCTCCTTTTCTGACACACACACAAACTCTCACACACACAAGCACACACACACACTGTTACTGTTATTCACTACTTTTCAACATCTTCAAACAGTTTCTGTGTGTCTGTGTGTGTATGTGTGTGTGTGTGTCTGTGTGTGTGTGTGTGTGTGTGTGTGTGTGTGTGTGTGTGTTGATGTATGTGTGTGTGTGTGTGTGTAAGTTGTTACTTCTCTTATACTTCTTATACTTTCCCCCCTGACAGCCTCAGCTGTGTTTGACTAGGTTTGAAGTTGTCATTCCCTCTCTGCCTCTAAAACATTCTCCCATTGGACCAGCTGCAGTCATCTATATATCTCTCCATGTCTACCCCCCCCCTCTAATTCCCCCCCCCCCCCCCCCCCCCCCCCATTTGTCTCCCTCTCTCCCTCTCTCTGTCTCTCTCTGCCTTCCGCTCTTTCTCTCTCTCCCTCTCTCTCACACACACACACTCTCTCCATTTCTCTCTCTCTCTTTCTCTCTTTCTCTCTCTCTGTCTGTTTGTCTGTCTGTCTGTCTGTCTCTCTCGTTCTCTCTCTCTGTCTGTCTGTCTGTCTCTCTCCCTCTTCCTCCCTCACTCCCTTCGTCTGTCTCTCTCTTGCTCTCTTCCTCTCTCTCCCTCTCTCTCTCGCACACACACTCTCTCCCTTTCTCTCTCTCTCTTTCTCTCTCTCTGCCTGTTTGTCTGTCTCTCTCGTTCTCTCTCTCTGTCTGTCTCTCTCTCTCCCTCTTCCTCCCTCACTCCCTTCGTCTGTCTCTCTCTTGCTCTCTCTCGCATTCTCCCTCCATCTCTCTCTCTCTCTCTGGCTCTCTCTCTCTCTCTTTCTAAACTATCTCTTCTATTTTTCTCTGCGATACCCCTCCCCACCCCCTTGCTGAGGGGATTTGGCTGGGATGTCTCTATCTGGCATGTTGCACTAGGGAGTCAATCTGACATTGCCAGGAAGTTATAAAGTAGCAAACACACACACACACACACACACGCGAGCACAAGAACTCTCTCTTACTCTCTACACACAGTCTCTCTCTCTCTCTCTCTTGCGCTCTTTCTCTCTTTCTCTGTCTCTCACACACACACAAACCCACACATGCACACACAAACACACACACACACACACACACACACACACTTGTTTGACGCAGGCAGGAAGTAATGAAGTAGCCCTTCTTTAGCTTGACACTCCTGTGTCTGACATTCCAACGGGAGATAACCTCATCCCCCCCACACGTGCTCACACACACACACACACACACACACACACACACACACACACACACACACACACACACACACAGTTTATGTTATTTCAATTACAGACCTGCTGCAGATGTCCGTGCTGCTAAGGCCATGAATGTGAAGAGTGAGACATAAAGTAAAGATCTTTATCTGTCTGTGTGTGTGTGTGTGTGTGTGTCTGTCTGTCTGTTTATGCACAGGCTTTTAACTGTTTTACATCAAGCTTTATTCTGTGTCATGTCAAATCTGTTCTTTTTTTTACGTGTCATTGTGTTTCCGTGTGTGTGTGTGTGTTTTTTGTGTATGTGTGTGTGTGTGTCCTTGTGTATGTGTGTGTGTGTGTGTGTGTGTGTGTGTGTGTGTGTGTGTGCATGCATGTGTGTGTATGCCTATCTAGCATCTGCTAAGGTTAATGTAATATAATGTCTATCTGTTTGTGTGTGTGTGTGTCCTTGTGTATTTGTTCATGTGTGTGTGTATGTCTATCTTGCATCTGGCAACTGTAATGATGTAATCTAATGTCTATGTGCTTGTTTGTGGGTTTGTGTGTGTGTGTGTGTGTGTGTTTTTAGGGATGTGGTCCAAAGATGTACAGCTTCATCCGGGGCACCAAGCAGCTGCAGGTGTTACGCTTCCTGGGTGTGTCCATCGGCGTGGCCCAGATCCTGGCCATGACCCTCACCCTCACCCTCCTCTGGGCCCTCTACTACGACCGCAAGCCCCCCGACCCCCCCTCGGCCACGGCTCCCACTAACGCCACCACCGACCCCCCCACAGGGGACCCCCCCCACACCACCCTCCGCCTGGCCGTGCCCGAGGATGGCCCCCCCAAAACGTCCCACCTTCGCCCTGCCCCCCACGAGGCTTGGCCTGGTCTGGCAGCCCTGCCCAATGGACACACACAGTTCGAGATGGAGCAGTTGTCATAGCGACCGGCGAGGCAAGGTCGAGGCGAGACATGGGACCGCTTGACGTCATAGCGACAGGACTAATGTGGACTGAGGTGCCTAGAGACTGTCCGGTTACCTAGGTTACCTGACATCCACCACCACCCCCTC
>CM059274.1:11451809-11456809 GCA_030347295.1 Setipinna tenuifilis
AGTTGTCAAGATATAGTCTTTTCAGGCACTATGCATAACAGGCACATTCAGTGTTTGTAATGTACTTAGTGAGGTTGAAGTCTGATTTCATTCCAGTAACAACATTATTACTTGAATGGACTAAAAAGGTAATTGTGTTTTATAGTGTTGAAAAAGGACAACAAAGCCGTTTGTTTTTCTCAGTATTTTAATAGGACAATGACTTAATCTATTTATTCATAGACACTTCACCGGACTAAACAATTGAGTTGTAATTTTTTTTTTTTCATAGCTTTTCTGTAGGTCATATATTTTTTTGTCCATAACACAAGCTGTAACAAAGTCAAAGTAATCATTGACACTCATCCTGATAATGTACATAATCTCACAAAGAGGATGTGACAATTTCCTAAAGCCACCCAGAGTCTCACATATATACCCAAGAAACCCCAAAACAGCGGGGTGTGAGACACACCCACACCGGCATCTGCCCTAAAAAGGAATCAAAAAGCGCCGCCACCAAGAAGAAGAAGAAGAAAAAAAAATCGAAAAACATCGTTCCGTTGTGAACGCATGCAACCTCCTTCTCCTGCTTAGCCTTCTTCGGTTTGGTCCTTTTTTGCGTCCAAAGACAGTTTTTGACTCCTTGACCTGACCACAAAGTCCCACCAGCAGCCATTTCGCCGTCTCGGAAACACTACAGAATGAAACGTAAAAGGACACTAGAAGAAGAACCAGTCAAAAGGGTGAAAAAATGGCGAGAAACAAATGCTGAAAAACTGAGAGAAAGATTTTACTACACTGAAGAACGCTTTACTGCACATGTGCACTAGCAACAGCCTTGCTTTTTCTCCACACTTCTAAGTATTTTTTGTTGTATTTCTTTACACCCGGAATACAGTTATAAGATATAATCAACACATTTTTGTATTTTTTAAAAATATGTATTTGTGTGATTCTATCCCCCCCAAAAGACCCCTTGATAAGTTTTTTTTTTTCATCTTTTGTACAAAGCGTCTTTTTTACAAAAAGAACATTGTTGCATAAGTCCCATGATGACATTATTTTGGGGGGTGGGGGGGTTGGAGTGGTGGTGGGAGGGGTACAGTAGTGTGCTGTGGTATGTGCAGAACAGTGTAGTTGGGGTGGGGGTGTGGCTTTCATTTGCCCCCTTTCCCCCCCAAAGAAAAGAAAAACAGATCTGCACTGACATCTTTTGAAACGTAAGTGTAAAATAACGTTAAAATAACGTTATTTCCCTCCCGATATGGATAATGCATCTCTTAAAGGTTTACACAAGACACAAAGAGAAACACAGCCAGAAAGTGAGATGGACAAAAGAGAGATAAAGAGGAGAAAAGAGAGATAGATAGAGAGAGAGAGAGAGAGATAGATAGAAAAAAGGGATGGTGGATTTTTTTTAATCATTTCCTTTTGGATCAGAAGAGTCTGTGATGTGTTGCGATAAGGAGGATGAACAAGATGGAGGCCCATGGACACCCACACTGAGCGACACAAGAGTCTAATGGCAGAGTCACACTCCATGGGTGTGTGTGTGTGTGGTCACATCCCAGACATCTGTGTATGCAGAACACATCCAGGCTACGCTAAATTAGTGTCTTTTTTAGTTTGTGAAATGTCTTGTCTGGTCATATTAATGAAAACAATCCCACATACTGTATGTTACCAGGTAAAAACGTACAAACAAACAAACAAAACGAATGCTAACAAAGGTTCTACGGTGGCCTGTGAGGGTACAACATTGCATGCACCAAATCTAGGAACGGAATGGAGATAGTAGTTACATTAACCTCATCACAGTTTTGACCCTTTGAATATAGACTCATATTTACTCATTTATTTATATATACTTCTGTACGAGTAAAAGTTTTGCATATAAAAATGGAATGACTCAAATTTTGTTTGTGACGCTGTTCTAACCTCTGAACTTTTGACATTTGACTCTCGGGATCCGAAGGAATCCAGCATGTCCTTGAGCAGTGCGAAACAGAAATAAACAAATCAAGACAAGGAAGAGAGTTTCGCAGCTCAAACAGCCTTCTGCAACATTTCTGGAACCTGTCAGTCTCTGATAGTCTCTAAATGTTTCAACTCACATGATTAATAGCACACATCCCTACCAGGCATCAAGTGAGAGCCAAAAACAAGAAACCAGGAATAGATAGCGAGATAGCTAGTTAGCTAGCTAGCAAGATAACTAGCTAACTAGCTAGGTAACTAGCTAGGTAACTAGATAGATAGATAGATAGATAGATAGATAGATAGATAGATAGATAGATAGGGGCAGAGAGAGAGAGAGATAAAGATAAAGATAGAGAAAGAGAAAGGCAAAAGAGAGAAAAACATGTCATAGTGGCATCTAAGGTATTCACAGATGGCTAGTGGACAAGACACCTTGTAGCAGGAACCAGCTGATTTCTAAGTCTCAGTGTTAAGGTAAGAACTGTTGCCATACCAGGTGCTTTAGCTCAAGAGGACTAGGCTACAAAGCGTGCCAACACACACACACACACACACACACACACACACACACGTACACACTTGCAAATATGGACGCATCTTTATTCAGTTGCTCACTCTCTCTCACTCTCACACACACACACACACACACACACACACAGCCACAAATATTTGTGTATAAACACCAACATCTCTCAAATAAAATCGAAAAACCAACCCTTATTGCTCATGCCAGTTGCGGGGCAAAAATATATTCACAATCGCAGAACATGCAACAGGTTGGTTGTTATTCTTTCTCTCTCTCGCTTACACACACACAAACACAAAGAAACATACACACACACACACACACACCTATATAGCCGGTCCTCACAATGATAAGAGCGCAAGTCTTTTTAATCTTGCAGTGTTGTAGTAGGTCATAAAAAGCCACGATAATCCCTCCAGCACAAAGCAACCTCCCCACCACCACCACCTCAAGACAACATCACCCCTCCCACCCCGCCCCTCGAAGACCACCCAAGGAACCCCCCCACCCATCCCTTCCCAACCCACCCGCCACCACCAGTTTCAGACAATGAATTAAAGACACAGAATATTCAGAAAAATAGTTAAGTATGGTAATGATAACATCTCCTCTACAAGTTAAAAGCCTAATGAGGCCCATCACGCAGCTGCACCAGGGGGCCCTTGTAGGCTCCAGCACAGAGCTGCACCAGGGGGCCCTCGCAGGCTCCAGCTCAGAGCTGCACCAGGGGGCCCACATAGGCTCCACCACAGAGCTGCACCAAGAGGCTCCTGTGCAAGGCATGGCTTTGTACCACAGATCCCAGCACAGAGCAGAGCTACGTGTAGGAAAAGAAAAAAGGGTCCATCTCCTCCTACTCTTCCTTCACCTCCTCTTCCTCCTCCTCCACCTCCTCCCCCTCCCTTCTCTCATTCTCCTCCTCCTCCTCTCTCCTGCCCTTAGTGGAGGTGGGGTGTTGTGAGGGGTTGTGTGTTAAGGGAGGAGGGGGGGGTGTTGTTTTTGTTTGTTTTTAAAAAGTTTCTCCTCCTCTTGGTTTTGAAAAACTCAACTCCCCTCTCCTGGCGTCAAGGTATGAAGGGCCACAACAATATTTTTTTGTTTTGTTTTGTTTTGTTTTGTGTCAAAAAAGCTGGTTTGGAGAGACTGTAGCGCGGGAAAGCGTGACGTTACGAAACAACAGCGTGTGACGTGTGTGTGACACCATATGTGACGTAGTAGCACGGCGTGGTTTTGGTTGCGGCGTTGGCGTTGGCGTGGCGTGGTGTCAGTTGAGTTGGTGGCCTGGAGAGAGAGAGAGAGAGAGAAGGAAGGAGTGTCGCCCGCCCATCGTCGTTGTCCTCTCTATAGCGCCGAGACGCGCACGATGTTGCTCTGCGCGTAGTCGGGCGTGTTGGCGGACTCGTCGGTCTCCGGCGTGGTGACCGGCGGCGTGGGCATGCTGATGACCGCCGCCGTCAGGTACGGCTGCTCCGAGTTCAGAGGGACCGTCTCCTCGAACTTAGCGTTCAGACTGGAGCGACTGCAGAGAGAGAGATAAGAGAGAGAGAGAGGGGGGGGGGGGTCATAGAAAGAGAGAAACAAGAGACAAAGGGAGAGAAGGAGAGAAGGAGAGAGTAAAATGGAGAGAGAGCGGGAGAGGGAGAGAAAAAAGTTAAAAAAGTAAACAAAAACAATTTGACTGACTGACTGACCGACGGACTGACCCACTGACAGACAGACAGACAGACAGACAGACAGACAGACAGACAGACAGATAGATAGACAGATACACAGATAGATAGATATATAGATATATAGATATATAGATAGATAGACAGATAGATAGATAGATAGAAGCGCACTTACTGTATGAGGACATTGTGAGCAATGAGTAGCACATTCCTGATATAATGTAATTCTAATTTGTACACTGCCTTGTGCACCTTAATATCCGTTATACTACTAATATTCACTGAACCTAAAAGTCCCCAAAGTGTCCAATGAACATACAGTGTCACATATGTGGTAGCATACTTAAACCATACACAGTGCTTGTAAGTACATGCTGATTTTTTGTCATCAGTACTTGCAGACTGTGGATGACTTTAGACTGTGTTAATCTGTGTGGAGATTGGGGCCATACGAGAAGAAAACACGTCTGTGCTCTGACAGATCATTTAAATTATGGAATATTTTAGTGCCGTTATTTTTAAAACCACTCAGTTTTTTGACATTACAAAAGATGATTGGAAAGAGAGTGTGTGTGTGTGTGCGAATATGTGTGTAAAGATAGATAGAGAGATAGAGAAAAAGAAAGAGAGAGAGAGGGAGACAGAAAAAAGACAGCGAGAGAGGGGGGAAAGAAAGAGAATAAGAAGAGGGATCAGACAGTGTCTGGGTCTTTTGATTCTTCGCAAAGCTTTTAGAATTTGGGATTAAGCTAGTGTTTTTGCCCTGCATGTCAAGGGGGGCCATGGCTATTAGTAGAGTTGCGGTAAGATTAAACTCAGACAGCTACTTGGAAAGTTACGTA
>CM059274.1:11461809-11471809 GCA_030347295.1 Setipinna tenuifilis
AAAGGTTCTTAATGTTGGAAATGGTTCTTCAGAGCCTCAGATCATAATAAGCTATGTGATGTCATATCAGCATCAAATGGTTCTTTAAAGAACTGTTGCATCAACACTTCTTCGAAGCACTGAAAAAGGTTCCTCCATGGCATCACTCTGAAGAACCTTTTACTGGCCCCATTAGTTTTTAGTATGCTTTTTAAGTGTATGTGCATGTGTGTAAGATCATGTATGATGTAATTTTGTCTTACATGATAAATTGCCTGTATTTAAGGCTACATGTATCCCCTTGTGTGTATGTGTGTAGTCTGTTTACTCTGTGTTCCTCTACACCTCTGCTAGCTTATTATGTCCTCCTTTTGTAAGTCGCTTCAGAAAAAAAAAGCATCTGGTAAATATAAGGTAATGTAATGTAATTTCTAAACCAATATGTTGACTACCTACTACACCCACTACAGCCCTGCTTATACACACTAACACTACATTACCATAGTAACTAGGAGTCAGATGCGCTTCCACCTCGATTGGTGCTCACGGCCCAGGACACAATGTACAGTATAATGGAAAAAGGAGCAAGACCGGAGCACTCCGTTTACAGTGTTTTAATGGTGCAGAAACAACACGACTGGCGTTTCGACGCCACTGCGTCTTCTTCAGAGTCAAACGTTTAAAAACAACGTTAAAATCAACGTTTCCCCACTACACCCCTGTGTGTATACACTAACACTACATTACCATCATTTAAAATCAACTTCTACCCTCTCAAAACTCCATACTCACTGCCACAGCAGTGTATGTGTGCGTGCAAGAGTGAGTGTGTGTGTGTGTGTGTGTGTGTGTGTGTGTGTGTGTATTTGTGTGTGTACTGGAATCTGCTGCAGAGGCCTGTGGCAGCCCTGCTACCAGTGACAGATGGAGCAGAAGGACTTTGGCTCAGAGCTCTACCAGCATCCACCCAGACTACAATCCTCAGGACCCCGCCAACCTAGGCTGACCTTGCAGTGCCCGACCTTATAAAAACATCAATACCCATACTGCACTGGGCAAACAGCTGCTGGTGTGGTAAAGAGAGTCCAGTGCAGAGAATATTTCTACAAAGAGAGACTCATGAAGTGGTCAAAGAGGGAGGGATAGATAGACAGACAGACAGACAGACAGACAGACAGATAGATAGATAGATAGATAGATAGATAGATAGATAGATAGATAGACAGACAGACAGACAGACAGACAGACAGACAGACAGACAGGCAGACAGACAGACAGACACATAGATAGATAGACAGACAGACATATAGATAGATAGACAGACAGAAATATAGATAGACAGACAGACAGACAGATAGATAGACAGACAGACATATAGATAGACAGACAGACAGATAGATCCACTCATATCTCTCTCTCTCTCTCTCTCTCTCTCTCTCTCACACACACACACACACACACACACACACACACACACACACACACGTGTGTGTGGCTCTTACCGTGGTCTTCTCCAGGCAGTGCAGCAGGTGATGGTGCTGGGTGTCGAAGGTGGGGTTGGTCTTACACACCAGCGCCTGGCCAGCCTCCTTGGACGCCTTGCAGAGGAAACACACACACACACACACAGACACACACACACACACTGTTAGTCCACATACATCAACACAAACACACTCCGATGCAGAGCACGGTCGAGAGAGAGATAGAGAGATAGAGAGGGAGGAACTGAGGATATAAGGAAAAGGAAAAGAAGAGGAAAAGAGGGATATCGAGAGATAAAGAGAGATATGGAGAGTGGATAGAAAGTGGATAAAAGGATGACAAAGGTATGTATGTATATATTACATATATTATATAATATATAACATTTAACATACATATACAGTACAGGCCAAAAGTTTGGACACACCTTGTTATTCAATGCGTTTTCTTTATTTTCATGACTATTTACATTGTAGATTCTCACTGAAGGCATCAAAACTGTGTCTTAAGTCTTAACTTTTTTGTTAAATACATAATGTGTTCACATGTGTTCATTTATAGTTTTGATGCCTTCAGTCAGAATCTACAATGTAAAGTCATGAAAGTAAAGAAAACGCTAGAATAAGAAAGGTGAGAAGGTGTGTCCAAACTTTTGGCCTGTACTGTGTATATATAAAGGGTAAAAATTAGGAAATATTGTAAAGGTGAAAGAGAAAGGTAGAGAGACAGAGAGAGTGATAAAGAGAGAGAGAAGCTGGTATGGAGTGATGGAATGAGACAGATGGAGGGTTTAAGAGGGAGAGAAAAGTGCAGAATGTTCCAGAGCGCTGGAGCTCCATGAGTGTGTCAGAGTGCTCACACACGCACACACACACACACACACCCACAAACCTCGCCTTCACTGATGTGTGTCACAGAGCTGTCACATCTCAAACTCGGCTCATGGAACTCTAAAAATGCTGTGTGTGTGTGTGTTTGTGTGTGTGTTTGTGTGTGTGTGTGTGTGTGTGCATGCTGTAAGCCTCGGTTGAGCCGTGAGCAACTCTGTCTCACACTTCATCATCATTATGTTAGTTAATCTGAGCAGGACTCAACGTGAAGCAGAAAACAACAGCCAAGACAGTATTCACTGTGTGTGTGTGTGTGAATGACCCTCTTCTGTCACACACACTCAGAAAACACCGCCCTTTCTCTGTGCTTGTGTGTGTGTGCGTGTATGCAGGCATATATATTTGTGTGTGTGTAAATAGTTCTCTTGTGTGTATGTGTTTGTGTGTGTGTGTGTGTGTGTGTGTGCGTGCGTGTATGTGTGTATGCGCGCATCAGCATGGTCACACACGTTGCATCACATTGACTCCGCCCCTGCTGGAGCTTGCCAGCCAATAACATGCAGCCTCTGCGACAGGTGTCATTCCTTTGGGACCAATGGGAGAGCAGCATCCACGGCGCAGTCTGATGATGTCATGAAACACAAAAAAGGCCAGGCCATATCCGCAGCAGTGGACCAATCAAAATGCATGTTATATATATATAGATATAAAAACGCATGTAGCAAACCAGGGCTCGCCAGCAGAAGTAGCACTGGTAGTGATGAGAGCAGGACCGGCAGTCAGGTTAGAGGTAGGATTACAGTAATAGTAGTAGTAGTAGTAGTAGTAGTGGTAGTAGTAAAGTTAGAGGAAGCAAATAGGTAAATAAACAAAAAAACAAATCAACAAACAAAACAAACAAACGAACAAAGAAAGGAGAGAAGAGATGGAGAGACTTGACGTGTGAGAGGGCGGGGTCCTTGTTGTCAGAGGCGAGGGGGCGAGGGGGCAAGGAGACAGGGGCAGGGCGGGGCCCCCATGCGGTAGGTGCATTGCCATTGGTCACGGAGGTCACGTGACTGGGGTCACATGACTGTCCAGCGCCCACGTGACGGACGCACGGTCTAGGTGGGAGAGAGAGATTGAGAGAGAGAGGGAGAAGGAGAGAGAGAGGGAGAGAGCGCGAGCGAGTGAGCGGTGAGAGTTTTGTTTACTGCATCTGGAAGCCAGGCGGAGGAAGGGAGGGAGGCAAAGGAGAGAGGGAGAGACAGACAGAGAGACAGAAAAGGAGAGAGTAAAGGAGGAGGCAAAGAAGAGACAGGTGGAGTTGCATAGATAACAGAAAGGAAACGAGAGAAAAGATGAAAAGAAAAAAGAAAAAGAAAGAAAGAGACGTAGAGACAGAGAGAAGAGAAGAGAATATGGGAGCACCATAATCTGGAGAAAAAAAGAGAGATATAGACAAAAGGGAAATAAGGAGTGATAGAGAGAGTGAGAGGGAGCACCATAACGGAGAGTTCAAGGACGGAGAGAGAGAGCGAGAGCGAGAGAGCGAGAGAGAGAGAGCGAGAGAGAGAAAGAGATTAGGGAACGAGGGAGTGATAATAGAGAGAGAGGAAAGAGAAAAGAGAAAAGAAAGATAGCACCATATTTGGAGAGAGGAGGAGGCATGCCGCTTATGCTGGGGAGCTGAATCTGGAAGCTGAGGAAGAAAGAGGGGCAGGAAAAGAGAGATAAGAGGGAAAGAGAGAAACAGAGAAACAGATGGCGAGAAAAAGGTTCGAGGAGAAAAGTTAGAAGATAGAAATAAAACTGTCATGAAGAAAAGGTGTGTGAAACATTAAGAGACAGGACAGAATGAATAACTTCTTACATCTCTCCAAAGTACACTGCAGTTGCTAAAAACACTTTGGTAACACTTTCTATGAACCCAGTATTCCCTATACCCTATAAGCAGATTTATAAAGGTTTATAATGCATTCATAAAGCTTTATAATGACTGACATACGTTCACCACAATTTATACATACTCATGACTGCACCAATAAAGCATTATAATGCTATGTTATAAACCTTTAAAACTTTAAGTGACACAGTGCATTATAAAGCTATTTTGACCTCTTGAAAAAGGCCAAAAAAGGTTTATAATGCACTGTGTCACTTAAAGTTGTAAAGTTATAACATAGCATTATAATGTCTTGCGAATGTAGTCATGAGTATGTATAAACAGTTGTGAATACTTATGTCAATCATTTGAAATCTTTACGAATCCATTGTAACCCCTTATGAATGTGTTTATAGAGACTTATGAAGACTGATTTCATTCTGTTACAGAACACTTATCTCACCTGTCTCAACAAACCCTCTTTCAAAATAAACCAAAATATGCCACTAACATAACAATTACAGTATATACCATTACTCAAAACATACTGTCTCTCGGAATAAAATAGAAATCCAAAATTTTTAATTTCTCAAAAATCAAATACCATCACCCACCTAAGATATCTTACACTGTAAACCCGGATTGTCAATACAACTCAAAACTTTTGATGTAACTGATTACGTCAATAGTTTTGAGTACATTAACTATATATTTTAATTAAAGTTAATTTAAAAGTTTAAGTACAAAATTCATGTACTTAAAATTTTAAATTAACTTTAATTAAAAGATATAGTTAATGTACTCAAAACTATTGACGTAATCAGTTACATCAAAAGTTTTGAGTTGTATTAACTTATCCGGGTTTACAGTGTATCTTGGAATATACCATTTTATAGAATATATCTCAAAAGATCCCAACACATTTCTCAAAACATACAAGCTCACAAATGTACTTTCTCTTAGTCAATAAAATGCTGTCCTTCAAGCAATGTCACAAAAACTTCACACAAAAACACTAGTGCATAGTCTAATACATACACTGTAAAACTGGATAAGTCAATACAACTCAAAACTTTTGATGTGACTGATTACGTCAATAGTTTTGAGTACATTAACTATACATTTTAATTAAAGTTAACTTTAAAAGTTTAATTATATGAATTTGTACTTAAACTTTTAAAGCTAACTTTAATTAAAATATATAGTTAATGTACTCAAAACTATTGACGTAATCAGTTACATCAAAAGTTCTGAGTTGTATTGACAATCCGGTTTTACAGTGTACACTGTACAGAGCCCATTTTCCTCTCACTATGTATTATGTATTATGCCCTTGTATATACTCCCTTCTTTTCTTGTTTCTACAATGCTTCTTCTCGACACTTTGACACTTTTACCTTGCGTCTTTGTGGCCTTGCTGTCTAATTCCGTTGTACAGGCAAACTGTTCAATGACAATAAAGGTTTTGAAGTGTTGAAGTCTAATCTATCCCTCACTATGAATGTTGGACTCAGGTGATACAACAACAGATACACTTTCTGTCTCCAATTGCAGTTGGCAAAAGTACTGATAAAAATGGCTGCCTTTTTTAGGGATCATCTTCTCATCTTGTCAGTCATCTACAGTAATAAATATCATCAAATGTTTCTCTGAGAGGACAAAAACACATCCTTTAAACTAGTGCATCTCTAAAGAGAGAGAGAGAGAGGAACAGTATACTTTGCTATATTGCTATAGTTAGCTCTTAGAGTCCTTATGTCCTGAAACCGAATGACCAATGAAACCAAAGTGATGAAACAGGAGAGATGGGCAGAGAACAGGAAATGGAGACAGAAACAGAAAGAGAGGTTGAACAGGAGAACAACTAAAGGACCAACAGAGGAAGAAGACAAAAAAGTTAAAGAAAAGTTAGGGCAGACTGTTAGGAAGAGAGAGGAATAGAGGAAGATATGCATAGATAGATAGATAGATATATAGATATATAGATAGATAGATAGATAGATAGATAGATAGATAGATAGAAAGAGAAAAAGAGAGAGAGAGAGTGAGACATAGAGAGACAGAGAGAGAAAGAGAGAGAGAGAGAGAAAGAGAGACAGAGAGAGACAGAGAGAGAGAAAAAGAGAGAGACAGAGAGAGAGAGAGGAAAGAGTTTAGCAGTTAGATGAACACATACACAGCAGAAGCGCTTAAATGAAAGAGTGAGCTTGAGGGGAGGGGGGCGGAGGGGGTGGAGTGGGGTGGGGGGGGGGGGGGCGCAGGCAATAGCGTCACCTCACCTGCCCCCCCCCCGCCCCAGTCTCCCATCTCCCCATCCCCCCATCCCTCCATCCCCACCCGGTACGAAGGTGAAGAGGGTCGAAGAGGAGGTTGCCCCATGCAGCAGCTGGAGGTGTCACGCCCCCCCACCCCTCCCACCCCAGAGAGAGAGGGAGAGAGAGAGGGAGAGAGAGAGAGAGAGAGGGAGAGAGGGAGGGAGGGAGAGAGAGAGACAGCGAAGAAGAGAGATAGAAAGAGAGAGGGATAGAAAGAAAGAGGTGGAAAGAGAGAGAAGGAGAAAGATAGAAAGAAAGAAAGTGATAAAAAGAGAAGTAGAGAGAGAGAAGAAGAGAGATAGAAAGACAGAGGTGGAGAGAGAGGAAAAACAGAGAGAGGGAGAGAGAGAAAGAAAGGCAGAGCAAAAGAGATACAGAAAGAGTGTGGGAGAGAGACAGAGGTAAAGAGAGAGAGGTAAAGAGGGAGAGAGAGACTGTAACGAGAGAGAGAAAGGCAGAGAAAGACGTCAAGAAAGAAGCAGAGTGAGAGGGAGAGAGAGGGAGAGGAGAGAAGTAAAGAGAAAGAGAGAAATAAGACAGAGAGACAGATTGAAAGGGAGAGAGGGGAGAGGTGAGAGAGAGAGAGGGAGAGAGGAGAGGTAAAGAGAAAGAGAGAGAGGGAGAAAGAGAGAGAAATGAGAGATGGAGAAAGAGGGAGAGAGAGATAAAAGAGAGAGATAGAGAGAGGGAGAGGGAGAGAGAGAGAGGGAGAGAGAGAGAGAAGAAAGCTGGAGAGAGAGAGATAAAAGAGAGGTAGAGGGAGAGGGAGAGGGAGAGAGAGATAGAAGAGAGAGAGATGGAGAGAGGAAAAGAGAGATAAAAGAGAGATAGCGAAAGACATAAAAGAGAGAGGGAAGAGAGAGATAGAGAGAGAGGGAGAGAGAGAGATAAAAGAGAGGTAGAGGGAGAGGGAGAGGGAGAGAGAGATAAAAGAGAGAGAGATGGAGAAAGAGGGAGAGAGAGATAAAAGAGAGAGAAAGAGAGGTAGAGGGAGAGAGAGATAAAAGAGAGGTAGAGGGAGAGAGAGAGAGAGAGAAGAAAGCTGGAGAGAGAGAGATACAAGAGAGGTAGAGGGAGAGAGAGAGAGAGAAGAAAGCTGGAGAGAGAGAGATACAAGAGAGGTAGAGGGAGAGAGAGAGAGAGAGAGATAGAAAGAGAGAGAGATGGGCGGCTGGTAGTCCGTGGTGGTGGTGGTGGTTACCTCCTCGTGAGGGTTGCTCAGGAGCCCGTTGCGTTTGTACTGCATATAAGCATTAGCGCCGCCGCTCTTCGCCGCACGAATTCTAGCGAGCCTCGTTTTCTGTTCGGTGAACAAACACACATTTACGGCCATTTTACTGTCAGCCCGCACTCTCGCTGGCTCCCATCCTGCGAGTGTGTGTATGTGTGTGTGTGTGTGTGTGTGTGTGTGTGTGAAGGAGTAGGTACCTTTTCACCTGGTGTGTTTGTCTGTATGTGTGGAAGTTTCACCAACCTACCTTTTTCTTAACTGGTGCAGTATGTGTGTTTGTGTGTGTATGTGTGTGCATGTGTCAGTGTGTGTGTGAAGGAGGAGATGCCTTTTCAACACTTTACACTCTTCCTACCCAGGGATTTTGTCTGTATGTGTGTAAAAAAATTCTTTCTTACCTGGTGTGTGTGATTATGTGTGTGTGTGTATGTGCGTGTGTGTGTGAGGGAGTTACTATGTTTTTGCCAAGCTACTTCTCTTACCTGATATGTTTTGTGTGTGTGTGTGTGTGTGTGTGTGTGTGTGTGTGTGTGTGTGTGTGTGTGTGTGTGTGTGTGTGTGACTTTGTGGTTGAAAATGATTAACACTGCAAAAGTTGTTGACTTATGTGAGATGCGCACACACACACACACACACACACACACACACACACACACACACACACACACACACAAACACAAACACACAGTGCACAATGCACTCTTACACAGAAACCCAGTTTCTGACACAAAGCAAGAATAAAGTATAGTATGTTCTGAAAGCTTTTCCCCATGGGTTTAGTATCAGGGACAAAGAATTTCCCATTGCAGTCACACACACACACACACACACACACACACACACACACACACACACTCACACACATTGCTCTCCCCTATCTTTCTCTTCATCTCTAAATCAATATCTACTGCAAAAAACACAAAGAGTTAAGAGTAAAAACTTTTACCTAATTTGTACTCTTGGGGTTCTTTCTCTCGCTCTCTCTGTCTCTCTCTTAAGCTTTCTCTCTCTTATTCTCCCTCTCTCTCTCACTGTTTCTCTCTCTCTTTCACTCTCACTGTTTCTCTCTCTCTCTCTCTCTCCCTCTGTCTCTCTCTTTCTCTCTCTTAAACTTACATACACCATCTGTACTGATTATCTCTCATTTTATATATTTTTTTATGTATTCATCTATCTCTTCTTCTTCTGTTTCTTCATCTTTTTCTTCTCCTCCTGTTCTCCCTCTCTCCTCTCCTCTCCTCCCCTTCAGTGAGTAAGGGGAAAAACAGATTGTTGTTTTTGGGAGCCCTTGTCATGCTGCTTTTTCCGTTCCGTCCTTGGCAGGCCGAGTGGGGATTGAGATATCTCCAGTGTGTGTGTGTGTGTGTGTGTTTGTATGTGTGTGTATGTCTATGTGTGTGTGAGCATGCGTGTGTGCGCGTGTGTGTGTCTACGTGTGTGTGTGTGTGTGCATGTATGCTGATATATGCTTATATGTGTGTATGTTGATGTATGTTGATGTATATTTGCGTACATGCATGTAGGTGCTGATGTATGTTTGTGAATGTAGGTTGATGTATGTGTCTGTGTTTGCATGCGTGTGTGTGTGTGTGTGCATTTTAAAGCACATGTGTGTGTGTGTGTGTGTGTTTGTGTGTGTTTGTGTCTATGTGTTTGTGTCTGTGTGTGTGAAAGTACGTGTGCTTGTGCATGTGCATGTGTGTGTGTGAGTAAGTGTGCGTGGGTGCGTGCGTACATGCAGGTTTCTGTGTGTGTGTCTGTGTGTGTCGGTCTGTGTGTGTGTGTGTGTGTGTGTGTGTGTGTGTGTGTGTGTGTGTGTGTGTGTGTGTGTGTGTGTGGACCTTCTAAATGAGGAGCAGGAGGGAGTGACCCAGTGAAGCAGCATGTGATGTGGCATGTGGCATAGCCAATGCATTCAGATGGGCCACCAAGGAGGACACCTCAAATAGAGACATGGCATGTGACTCTCACTTCACTGTCCCTCTCTCTCTCTCTCTCTCTCTCCCTCTCTATCTCTCCCCCTCTACCTCTCTCTCTCCCTTTTCCTCTCTTTCTCTCTCTCCCCTTCTAACTCTCTCCCCCTCTCTATCCCTTTCTCTCTTTCCCCCTCTACCTCTCTCTCTCTCCCCTTTTACCTTTCTCTCCCCCTCTCCCTCTCTATCTCTCTCTCTCTTTCCCCATCTAGCTTTTTCCCTCTCTCTCCCCCTCTACCTCTGTCTTTCTTTCTTCTCTCTCTCTCAATTACTCTTTCCCCCCTCTCCCTCTCTTTCTGTGTCTCTCTCTTTCTCTTTTTCCA
>CM059274.1:11496809-11499309 GCA_030347295.1 Setipinna tenuifilis
AAATATTAAGCTTAAGTGAAACATTGACCCCTTCTGTGAAATGAAAAGAAAATAGACAGAAAAAGGGTGAAAAAGTGTATGTGTGTGAAAGAGAGAATTGAGAGAGAAGAAAAAGAGAGAAAGAGAGAGAGAGAGCAGAAGAAAGAGAGAGATTAAACAGCTGTAAATTTGAATCCCTTCTGAATCTATAAAAAGAGAAACACCTTGAAGCTATTTTTACCACGTCTTCTCATCTTTTTTTCCTCATCCCTCGTTCCCCGCCTTTCTCTTTTACATCCATCGCTTCATCGGGGTTAGTGCGTTATTACAGCCCCAGTACGGCAAGCGTGAGAGGTCACACAGACCGAGCGGCTGTGACATTATCAAAGAGGGAAACTGTCTTACTGACACGCAAAGGGCAACCTGTGCAAATAATATCATCTACCGTGGAGAAAGAGAGAGAGAGAGGGAGAGAGAGAGAGAGAGAGAGAGAGAGAGAGAGGGAGAGAGAGAGAAGGAGATAGAGAGAGAGAAAGAGAGAGGGCCCAAGAGAAAGATAGAGCCAAAGAGAGTGAAGGAGAAAGAGAGAGAAAGAGAGATGGAGAGAGAGAGATAAGGCCAGAGAGAGAGGGAGGGAGAGAGGGCGAGAAAAAAATTGAGTGAATTAGCGAGAGAGGGAGTGAGACAGAGACAGAGAGACAGAGATAGAGAGAAAAGATGGAATGAATTAGAAAAAGAGAGAGAGAAAGATGGAGGGAGGGAGGTGGTGAGAGTAGGAAAGCAAAGAGAGAACGAAGAAAAGATTAAACATGACCAAAGGCGAAAGGGAAAAAAAACGAGGGAGTTACACAGGGAAGGAGAGAGAGGTAGGGAAAGAGAGAGAGACACATAGAAAGAGACAGAGAGAGAAAGAAGAAAAGATTAAACATAAGCAAAGGTGAACGGAAAAAAGAAAGAGATACAAAGAGATGGAGAGAGAGGTAGGGAAAGAGAAAGCGAGAGACAGAGAGAGAGAGGGAGAGAGAGAAAGAGAACGAAGAACAGTGAGGAAGATAAAGAGATGGAGAGGTCACCACTGACACGATGAAGGACAATACGAGCCCTGTGTCCATTTGCTCAGAGGTCACATGGTACGGGAGCATATGTTCAATGTTATCGTTAGCTGTCATGGAGACCCCAGAACCTTCCCCTGACGTCATGGCAACGCTGTCGGAATGTTAAACGCTGCTCGCCCGCCTGCGTGCGTGTGTGTGTGTGTGTGTGTATGTGTGTGTGTGTGCACGTGTGTGTGTGTGTGTGTGTGTGTGTGTGTGTGTGTGCCCCCTGCAGGGGTGATGGGAAGGTGACCCTGGCTGGTTTCCACGGCGACTGCCAACCTCTGAGTCTCACATCTGGAATGGTTAACCCCGCTACCGGGAAGGATGTGTATGGAGGCAAGAGATAAAAATAGCTGATGTATGCTGGCGCACACACACACACACACACATACGCACAAGCGTGCATACACACACACACACACACACAAAAGCGTGCATACACACACACACACACACACACACACTAAAGCGTGCATACACTCACACACACACACATACACACACACACACACAAGCGCACACACACACACACACACAAGCGTGCATACACACACGCATAAGCACACACACACACACAAGCGTGCATACATATATGCACAAGCGCGCAAACACACACACACACACACACACACACACACACACACACACACACACAACCGTGCGGGCATAGACACACACACACACAAACACACACACACACACACACACACACATATACATGTGTGCATATACACACACACAAGCACACACACATATGCACACAAGCAAACACACACAAAAACACACACACACACACAGACACACACAATTAGGACTGTGTAACTATAAATGAATCTGAGATGAAACAGTGTTGCCATTCATTGCCTGTGGCAGCCCTCATCTCTTTCACAAGAGCTTCTAACGGGATTAAAAAACCACCACATCCAACACTCTCCACTACGGCCACACGGAAGGGACAAACAGCACTGCATCGAACCCTCAGCACTACGGCCACAAAGAAGGGACAAACAGCATTTTTCACTCTGAAAACCTGGTAGAGATTCCAGATAGAGGCTACAAAACACCATGAAATGAACCAAACAAGAAGATGCAATCACCAATACCACCACCAAAACACGTACACACACACACACACACACACACACACACACACACACACACACACACACACACACACACACTTGGATGCAAATGTGCTTGTCTGAACACACCCACAAGTAGGCAGACTCACCAGATGACCATAATTCATACTTTTCAGTTTCTCATCCTAAAGCAAACACACACACACACACAAACCTTGCAAAACAATCCATTCCACACCACACACGTAAGCCTTCTCCCCAGGTCTCTGCTGACAATGAGTCATTGTGCTATTGATCCTGTGTGTGTGTGTGTGTGTGTGTGTGCTGTAGGTGGAAAGGTGT
>CM059274.1:11506809-11511809 GCA_030347295.1 Setipinna tenuifilis
ACACACACACACACACACACATACACACACACACACCCCAGCGCTTCGCTCATTAAGACTGGTATAAATGACTTCTGACTCCTCTCTCATCTCATCACAGCAGTGTTTCTCTCTGCCTCTCTTCATCTTACACACACCTCCTCTCTCTCCATCCCTCGCTTTCTCTCTCTCTCTCCACATCTTTCTCCCTTTCTCCATCTTACCCAGGCCTTCTCTCCCAGCTTCTCTTTTTCTCTCCCTCTCTCTCTATCTCTCGCTTTCTCTCTCCATCACTCTCCCTCTCTTCATCTTACACACACCTCCTCCCCCCCTCTCTCCATCTCTCTCCCTCTCCATCTCTCCCTCTCTCCATCTTGCCCAGCCCTTCTCCTCTCCCAGTCTCTCTCTATCCCTTGTTCTCTTGTATCTTGTATCTCTCTATCTCAATCTCTCCCTCTATCTTTCTCTCTCTCTATCCTCTCTCTCCCTCCTCCTCTCCCAGCCTCTCTCTCTCCATCTCTCTTCCTGTCTCTCTCCATCCCTTTTTCTCTATCTCTTGCTTTCTCTCTCCACCCCTCCTCCTCTGCCAGCCTCTCTCTCTCCATCTCTCTCCCTCTCTCTCTCTCTCTCTATTCGTGTTTGCCTTCATCACTTGGTCTGATCTAATCACAGTACTTTTTCTCTCTCCCTCGCTCCGCCAAACCCACCACTCCTCCTCTCCCTCTCTCTCTATCCCTCACTTTCTCTCTTTCACCATCCTTGTTTGTCTTCATCTTCACCCCTCCTCCTTCTCTCTTCCCCTCTGTCCACCTCTCCCTCTCTTCCTCCATCCCTGTTTCTCCTCATCACTCTCTCTCTCCCTCTCTCTCTATCTCTCTTTCCCGCCCACTGTCATCACTCATTTCAGTAGAGCTCCAAGAAGGTGTGACTGCACAGATGGAGAGGTGTAAATAAAACACAGAGCTTATTAAACACACACACACACACACACACACACACACACACACACACACACACACACACACACAAATTGATGCAGGTACACACACACACACAAGCATAGAGGCCCACGTGCACACACAGACACACAAGCATAGAGGCCCACGTGCACACACAGACACAGACACACACACACAAACACAAACACATACACACACACACAAACTTACATATATTTTCCATTTACACATCTCCACCTCGATTATGCATTAATGTCTTGGTAACTAAAAAGTGCATCACACACACACACACACACACACAGAAAGTGCGATGTCACCCACACAGGCGATGAGAGTGCGAAGTGTGTTTAAAACTGTGGTGTGTGGAGCCACTGCTTATCAGCTTAATTTAGACCGATGCCAGATACACAGCCACCAGCCTTTCTCAACACATTACACACACACACACACACACACACACACACACACACACACACACACACATTACACACATACACACTAACACCATAACAACTCATTAGAAAACAAGTGACAGAGAGAGAAGGAGGGACAATGGCAAGAGAAATAAGACCTAGAGGAGAGAGAGAGAGAGAGAGAGAGAGAGAGAGAGAGAGAGAGAGAGAGAGAGAGAATGATAGAAGAAAGAAATAGAGGTGTAGAATTTTATATGATTTTCTATAAATTCTTGTACTGTTTTAACTGTCTGTTCAGCAAGGGTCCGTACAACACTACAAACATTCAAACATTCAGCAAAATACACGAGACTAAACTGAGCTGGCACCCTGACCAGTAACTGATAGCATGCACAAGCGCAGGTGTACGGCCTTGCAGATGCTCCTATTTGGGTTATGGGAATGTTTACTCTATCCCAAACTGAGCGCTAAGAGTGTCAATGAACCATGTTCTTATATGGTATGTCCTTCCTGATGGGTTTTTTCCACTGTTTAGACAGATTTACGATTTGCATTTTGGGTATAGCGATCTCACATTGTATCGTCCTAAACGAGACGGCTCGAACCAGCAGAGAGACAACATCTTTCAGAGAGTTCAGCCTGCCTTAACCTTGCGGGAGAGGCAGGAAAGTAACATAGGACTCAGAGTAGAGATAGACGTTTAGTCTTAAGACTTTGCTCTGTTACTTTGTTTATTTTATTTAATTTCATTTATTTTCAGATCAGAACAACCTAGCTATTTGTAATTCAGTTATTGTAATAAATCATCGATCCTGATCTAAAACAACTACATGTAAGTGTCCAGTCTTCTATCCTCACCAAAAAGAACACAACGCAGTTCAACAGTGTCAACTAGAGACTTTGGGTGTACAGTCAACAACAACATAACAAATCGTGTTTGCACAACTTGGATACCTGAAAACAGACGAGACCTGCAACTAACAAGCCCGTGGGAGAGCTGAGACGATTTCTGACCTGGAGCTGCACTCT
The DNA here is from genome assembly GCA_030347295.1 of Setipinna tenuifilis. Classification (NCBI taxonomy): domain Eukaryota; kingdom Metazoa; phylum Chordata; class Actinopteri; order Clupeiformes; family Engraulidae; genus Setipinna; species Setipinna tenuifilis. The sequence continues at coordinate 11,509,190 of CM059274.1, forward strand.
TTGCCCTGGTGTGACTTAAAACCAGCAGAGAGAGAGCCTTAACAACTCTTCATCTGAAACGGGTGAGGGACAAGTCTCTGAACTCTTCACGGTGATAAAGAACTAAAAAGCTAAAGAAGTAAAGCTGCATTAAATAAGTAGAAGCTGGACATAGAGTTAATGTACCTATGTCATTGATTTTTGGGCTCAAGGAGTTAGTGATGTAAGAATTTAAAAGGCTCAAGTTATTACATTCGTACAAATAAAAAGAGGGGGTTCCCACGGACTGAGATGTCTAAAGTTGAAAAAAGTGCATACAGCTGATGTGATAGCAAGTCAAGAGTAATGTGCGCTAACTGAATGTTTTTAAAACATTGTGGGTATTCCAATATTGTATGTAGAGTCAAAAGACTGCAAGACATGATTGATGGTAAAATATTTTAAACAGTTCAGTTACAGTGAAGCCTGAATTAAACAATCAAAACTGTTGTGAGTGTCAGTTCAGGAACACTGGAGGGAAATAAATATGCCTGAGTGTTAATTTGGTGCTTTTTATGATTTACTTGAAGAGGAAAGGAGTTCTGACCTGGAACTGCACTCCTTGCCCTGATGTGACCTGAAGAGAGAGAGCCTCTTCATCTGACTCTTCATCTGAAACGGGTGAGGGACAAGTCTCTGAACTCTTCACTGTGGTAAAGAACTAAAACTACATTAAATAAGTAGAAGCATGGACATAATTTATGTACCTATGTCATTGATTTTTGAGCTCAATGAGTTACTGATGTAAGACAATTTAAAAGGCCTAAGTCATCAAATTCGTATGAATTAAAAAGGGGGGGGTTCCCACGCGATACTGACAGTAAAGTTTTATGAGGGGTATTTACTCTGTGATTCTAGTCCTCTGGGGTAGGAATTCTGAAGGAGTAGTGTGTGTGTGTAATCTGAGACCTTGACATACAGTACTGCACACCTGCCATGGTTAAAATTAACAGACACTGAAACGAACAGAAAAGCAGACAGAATATCCTCCGTTGTGTGAAAAAAAATTATTAACCATAAAGTTACGCTAAACGCTAAAAGCTGTGTTTATTTGTTCAGTGATACAACTTTTTTGGAAATAAAATAAAAAGAGAAAGAAAGTGTTATGATGGCTGAAGCAACGAAAGTTTGTTCAGATGATGAATGTGATCAAAACACAGAGCAGAAGGCACGCACACGTGCAATAGATGACATGATTGAAGAGTTGTCTCAATATATAAACAAGGAGTTTAAATTAGATCAACTTGAAAACAGATTAATTGAAGAGGAAAATTTGACACTTGATGGTTTGATGTGGACATTTGATGGAGTTCAAAAAGTGTTTAACAAATGGCAGGGAGTCAAGCATGACAAGATTCCGACTGCCGACGAGACCGTCAGGCTCCAGCAACAACGGGAAGGTTTTGACCTTGACGAGGGAGAAAAACAACAACAATCCACCTACGTCTCCTATGTACCAGCAAAACCTGAAGATGTTGACCGATGGATCAAAGAGGTTAGGCATCCAAGAGAAATGGGCCTACAGACTTGGATTAAGCTTAAGCGGTTAGCTTGCATACACGGTCTACACCCCCTTGATGGATATCGAATTCTCTCATTTCATATGACGGATCTAGAAGCCGAGGTGCTTAAAGACACATTGGAAAGCAAAATTAGCACCGGAGCTCTAGACGAAATTACCAAAGCGTGGGATGTCATCAAGAAATGGGTCCAAGATCGAGCCCGAGCCAATCTGAATTGGAACAAGATCACCTCGACCCGACAGAGGGCTAATGAGTCTGTAGACAACTTCTACAGGCGCTTTGGAGACATCTACGTGCTTCACTCCGGTCTGATTGACAACCCTGATGACCTGGGGTCTACAACCAAACAAGTGGCCAAAGCGATTTTCTTGGATGGATTACTTCCTGAGATTCGACAAGGGGTGAAGATGTCCATGGCAGGAACCTGGATGAAGGAGACCACGTCTCTCGATAATGTGGTAGAAGCTGCTGAGATAGTGTCAAGAGACTTGGAGGTGATGATTCGTCAAGCTGAGCTCGATAAGCTCTTTCGGAAAGATCAACCAACGCCTGCTCCTGCTCCTGCACCGGCGCCCGCCCCTGCACCCACCTCAACATCTGGCCAGAAGAAAAAATTCAAGAAAGGGCCATGCCACTGCTGTGGTAAAATGGGACATTGGGGTAAGGACTGCAGATGGAGGTTGTCCAAAGAGTAGGATGGGCCTCCTCACTGGCAATGCAATAGAGAATGACAGCCTCTGAAATGGCTGTGCAAAATGGAGGGGAGTGTATGAAAACGGACGGATCACAAAGTGGTGACATTTTTTTCAGAAGAAGACGACGAGAATGGTATATGACAAGTCAAAAAGGATGACGAAAAAGCTTGAGCTGAGAGATTGTCAGACATCAAGACAATGCAAGAAACCGCAACTTTACACAAGCCCCAACGTTTGACTCTTGAAGCCAAATGGGAAGGACCGTATGAAATCTTTCTTGTCACAGAACCTGCTGTTAAAGTGAAAAATAAATCAAAGTGGATCCATGCTAGCCACTGCTAATTAGTAGACGCCCCTTGAGCTCAAAAATCAATATAAGGGCAA
>CM059274.1:11531809-11534309 GCA_030347295.1 Setipinna tenuifilis
GTGTGTGTGTGTGTGCGTGTGTTTCTGTGTGTGTGTGTGTGTGTGTGTGTGTGAGGGTGCCCACACTAGTGATGCTGTGAGTGTTTTGTTGAGTGTGATTTGGTGTGTGTGCTTTGTTCTCAGTACTTCAGATAAAGGCCTATACATAACAAAACCCCACAAAGAAACCAGTTTAGATAATAACAGATTTGGGACCCAAAGCCCTCGCCTGGATGTGGCCCTGATGCGGCCCTGATGTGGCCCTGATGTGGTCCTGATGAGGCCCCTGATACGGCAGAGGACGTAATAGCACCTTCCAGAACAGGAAATACAAATTATCACCATTCCCATCGCCATGGCAACGCCTTGAATAGTGACAGCAGGTTAGAGTATGTGTGCTGATCGCTTTACAGTATCTTTTTTTTAAGAGCCGAGAGTCATCTAGGTGATATCTTGCTTGACATCACTGTTGAACAAGTGAAGAGAGAGAGAGAGGGAGATGAAGAGAGAGTGAGAGAGAGAGAGGGAGGGAGAGAGGGAGAGATACATTAAAGATTGAGAGAAATGACATGAGAGATGAAAGGAAAACCTAAGAGAAAATGTGGGAAGGGGGGAAGAAAACATGACAGAAGAATAGAGAAAGTGAGAGAGAGCTAAAGGGAGAGAGGACCTAAGAGGATGGGGGGTGGGGGGGAGAGAGAGAACATGACAGATGAAAAGAGAGAAAGAAACAGAACATGGCAGACAGATAAAGAGAGAGAGGGGGGAGAGAGAGGGGGGAGAGAGAGAGAGATAGAGAAAGAGAAAGAGAACAGGCCAGAAACAGATAAAGAGAGAACGATAGATAGATAGATAGATAGATAGATAGATAGATAGATAGATAGATAGATAGATAGATAGGGCGTAGAGTGAAGTCTCATTTAGCACTTGAGGAGTGAGAGAGAGAAAGAAAGAGAGAGAGAAAGAGGGAGAGAGAGAGACAGACAGAGAGAGAAAGAGAGAGAGAGAGAGAGAGAAGAGTGTTAAAGAGGGCGTAGAGCGTAGTCTCATTTAGCCCTTGAGGAGTGAGAGCGCTGGCCAGGAGAGGAGAGGAGAGGAGAGGAGAGGAGAGGTGAGGAGAGGAGAGGAGAGATGAGTGTCACTGATGGCAGTAAATACTGGAAGTGCAGCAGGGAGGGGAAAAAAGAAAGAAAGACAAAAAAGAAACACATGACTTCAGAGAGAGAGATAGAGGGATAGAGGGAGAGAGAGACAGACAGACACAGAGAGAGAGAGAGAGAAAGAGAGGGACTTCTCAGTAGCCTTGTCTTGAAAATGAAAAGAAAAAAAAAACACTTGACTTCAGAGAGAGAGAGAGAGAGGGAGAGAGAGAGACAGAGAGAGAGAGAGAGAGAGAGAGAGAGAGAGAGAGAGAGAGAGAGAGAGAGACTTTTCAGTGGCTTCAGTTTTGTCTTGAAAATAAAGCTAAATGAAAATTACACTAAATGTTTTAAAACTGCCCTACTACCCCAACTTTTGCACAGCTCAGCACTTTGGCATGGTGTGTACGTGAAGGTCACAGCAAATTGAATATTACTTAACCTTCTTTTTATTCATTGATCATATTTTATTTTGTTTCATTTTTTATCTTCTTTTTTAATCTTACACACCTCTTTGCTTATCAGAAATGCATGTGTACCTGTGTATACGGTACCATTTGTGAATGTGTGTGTGTGTGTGTGTGTGTGTGTGTGTGTGTGTCTGTGAGACTCCTGGTGGATGTGCCTGTGTGTGTTCATTCAGTCTAACAGAAACTTAGTTTACACATATGTACGTGTATGTGTGTGTGTGTGTGTGTGTGTGTGTGTGTGTGTGTGTGTGTGTGTGTGTGGGAGAGCGATTAAGAGAGACTAAGGAGAGAAAGAAAGAAGAGAAAGACCCATGGCAAAGGCGGCTAAAGAGAGAGAAATAAAGACAGGGATGAAGAGAGGGATGAGGAAAGAAGAGTAGAGAGTCTGAGTCTGAGAGAGGGCTTTGCAGAGGACAGCCAGCGTGTTAAAGGCAGAGATAGAGGCAGAGTGAGAGGCAGAATAGAGGCAGAATTATGAAGTTTGATTGAAAGCGAGAAGAGGGGTTGCGGAACCCTGCCTGCAAGAGAGAGAGAGAGAGAGAGAGAGAGAGAGAGAACCCTTCTGCGGAACACGAGACACCTTCTAGAATGTCGGCCATTGTTGCATCACCTCTTCAGCTTTCCCTGGAAAGGAAGAAGGCCTACGGGAGGGGAGAGAGGCCAAAAAGCCTCCACCTGAGGACTACACCTCAGGTGTGTGTGTGTGTGTGTGTGTGTATGTTGTGTGCATGTATGTACCTGTGTATATGTGTGAGTGTGAGTGTGTGTATGTGTGCGTGTGTGTGTGTGTGTGTGTGTGTGTGTGTGTATGATAGGATGAAACCTATGCAACTCACCTGACTTCATTACACAGGGTCAGCATCAGGTGAACACACCTCTGTCAGTCAAATATGACCTTCTCTGTATCGCTCT
>CM059274.1:11539309-11544309 GCA_030347295.1 Setipinna tenuifilis
TGTGTGTGTGTGTGTGTGTGTGTGTGTGTGAAAGAAAGAAAGTCAGCCCTGTGGCCTACCAAATGGGTCTGAGTGTGTGACTCTGTGTGTGTGTGTGTGTGTGTGTGTGTGTGTGTGTGAAAGAAAGAAAGTCAGCATTGTGGCCTACCAAATGGGTCTGAGTGTGTGACTGTGTGTGTGTGTGTGTGTTAGAGCAAGTGTGATAACTAGAAAATGGTTCTTTAGAATAAAAAAGGCTTCCCCTAACCGTTCTACACACAGCAACACTGCTAAGACTTGCTACACACACACACACACACACACACACACACACACACACACACACACACACACACACACACACACACACACACACACAGTCTGTACTTATAGCTATGAATGGTGCTGGGGGATTTTGTGCTGAGCTGCTGTCATGTAACTTTATGTCGTCAAACATGGCAGGTGACGCCACACACACACACACACACACACACACACACACACACACACACACACACACACACACACACACACACACACACACACACACACACACACACTGGATTGCTTTAATCCACAAAAGTACAGCCCGGGACCAAACCAGCCGCTTGAGTAATTGAAAAAATGGCCACCCTGTGCCCACTAAGCTTAGTCATCTACACACACACACACACACACACACACACACACACACACACACACACACACACGGCAGAGTGGCGTGAGTATAAAGAATTGCGACTAGACCTTTGTGTAGTTTCAGGTACCAAGTACTTACTTCCTGCATCAGTTATTTGTGACATGTGTGTGTGTGTGTGTGTGTGAGTTTGTTTGTGTTTGTGTGTCTTAAGATGTCTGTGATTCACCTCAGTCCCCTTACAGCTTGCCTATTTATTTGTTATAATTAATTATAATTATTATTTCTAGTTATTAATAACTATAATTTATAAATCATTCTTGCATATTACAGATCACATGTTCCACTTGTGGACAATTAATTTTGTTATGTTCGTATTCATATTTGTAAGTTGAGATGATCAAACACAGTCACAGGTTTACTGATAAAAATTTAACATTTTCCAACAGACCACAATCGTATGCAAATCTACGTACACACGTAAGAATGACAAGGCACAAACACTAACACACCTAAGACCTGCGTTCAGAGCCATATTTAAAAATAAACATAATGTTGTTAACGAAGACGTTCTTAATTAGAAGGAGAGGCTAAATGTGTTTGTCATCGCCATGGTTACGGCACAGCGTGAGAAGAAGCGTTGAGGTTGAGAAAACACTTTTTACCATCTGAAGATCTGAAGCACCTTCTTCTCTCTCTCTCTCTCTTTGTGTCTCTCTTTCACTCCGTCTGTATCTCTCTCTCTCCATCTCTTCCTTTGTGTCTGTAGCTCTCTTTTATTCTGTATCTCTCTCTTTCTGTATGTATCTCTTTCTCTCTCTCTGTCTCTCCTTCGCTCCTTCTGTATCTCTATCTTTCTGTCTCTCCATCTCTTTCTTTGTGTCTCTGGCTCTCTCTTATTTTGTATCTCTCTCTCTTTCTGCCTGTATCGCTCCCTCTCTCTGTGTATCTCTCTCTTTCTGTCTGTATCACTATTCTGTCTATTTCTGTATTTGTCTGTAAATTCAACTTCAAATTCAGAAGTACTAATTAGTTGATTGCATGACTGTTTTGATACAGTGTTGCCAAAGCAAGGTCATATTTAACCAATCATGTGAATACAGTACAAATAACAAAAGGATAGGAATACCAGCAGGAGGATAACAGTGTGGTTAAACAGCAGTACAGTAGTTAATATTGTGACTGTTGGGGTGTGTGTGTGTGTGTGTGTGTGTGTGTGTGTGTGTGTGTGTGTGTGTGTGTGCCTGTCTGTGTCCACATACACATGTACATGTTTGTATTTGTTTGTCATAGATTTGCTTGCACGTTTGAGAGTTTAACTTAGTCTGTATCTCTCTTTCTGTCTCTCTCTCTCTCTGTATCTCTCTCTCTTTCCCTCTACACTCTCCCCCTATAACACACTACCCTTCTTCCTTTCTCTTTTATTGTCTTTCCCTCTCTTTCTCATTCTCTCTCTCTCTCTCTTTCTCTCTCCCTTGCTCTCTTACTTTTTTGCCTCTACTATTTTCTCCAACTCCTTCATCTCTCCATTTCCCTCTCTCTCTCCCCACTTATCCTCTTTCTCCTGCCCTCTCTCCTTTTTTCATATCTGCACATTTTCATACTGCACACACGCACACACACACACACACACACACACACACACACACACACACACACACACACACACACAGATTTAATTCCATGGTGGCATGCGGATGATTCCATATATGAATAAAATAAATAATGGAATAGACCAAAAATAGCTGGCTCTTTCTTTTAAAAGCACACACTTATGGGCACACACACACACACACACACACACACACACACACGCACACACACACACACACACACACATACACACACACACACAGACAATTATGGGCAGAGTGGTGGTGCAATACATTCTGGGAATAGGAAGAAAAAGACTAAAAAAGGCTAAAAATAGAAGCGTAAAAAGCAGGAACCTAAAATCATATTTTTGGGCACGGTGTGTATTTCTGGAACAGCGTTGACAGAGAGGGATACAGGGTCAGGTGAAGAGGCTGCCGCTGTCAGTTGCCGACCCAATTCAGATGTGCTCACACACACACACGCACACACACACACACACACAAACACACACACACACACACACACACACACACATGTGCATAGGTGTGCACGCGCATACACACACCCAGGCATGCACACACACACAGACACACACACATGCATGCATCAGAACAGACACACACACACACACACCCACACACACACACACACAGACCCTCCCACCCCACCTCACACACACACACACACAAGCACACACCTGCACACACACACACACATGCATGCACGCGCACGCACACAGACACACACACACACACGTAGACACACACACACACACACACACACACACACACACACACACAGACTGTCTGGCCTGATTCAGGTTCTACATCTCTTCCTGGCTTGTCTGGCAGAATCCTTTTATCTGGCTGAAAAATGGAGAGACACAATCTCCCCTAGCATCCCACAACACACACCCACACACACACACACAATCACACACACACACACACACACACACACACACACACACACACACGAACACACACACATACACACACACATACACACACACACACACACACACACACACACACACACACCACCCGCCCTACCTGCCCTGCCCTACAGTATGTCTTTAGTCCATAAGATAGGAGAGGGGGTAAAAGATGGGGAGAGAAAGAAAGAGAGAGAGAGAGAGAGAGAGAGAAAGAGACAGAGACAGAGACAGAGAGTAAGAGAGAAAGAGTAAGAGAGAGAGAGAGTATGAGAAAGAGCAAGAGAAAGTAAGAGAGAGAATGAGAGGTAAAGTGTGAGAGATAGAAAGTGTGTATGTGTGACAGAGAGAGCAAAAAGGGTGTGTGTGTTTGTGAGAGAGAGAACACACCTATCTTGGCTTAGATAAGGGGAAAGATAGAGAGGGAGAAAGAAGAGAGGGGGATTAGGAGAGAGGAAGGTAGAAAGGAGGGAAGGAGGGAGGGAGGGAGAAAAGGAGGTGGAGGAGAGGCAGGCAGCCCAGACATAAGAGAGAGAAAGATGGACATGGAGGAGAGGGATGGAGGGATAGAGAGGGAGGAGAAGAAAGAGGTGTGATAGCTGGGTGAACACCTCCACAGGGGCTGCGCTTGCCACCGCTGAGACAGGGCGAACGAGGGATGAAAGGAATAGAGAAGAGGAGGAGGGAGAATGGAGGAGGGAGGGAGAGAGAGGGAGAAAGGGGGGGTGAGAGAGAAGGAGGAAGAGAGGGAGGGAGAGAGAGAAAGAGAGAGGAAGAGAGGAGTGAGGGAGGGAGGGAGAGAGAAAGAGGGAGGGAGAAGGAGGGAGAGCGGGAGAGGGGGGGGCAAAAGGAGGGTGGAGGAGGGAGGGAGAGAGAGAGGTAGGTAGAGAGAGAAGGAGGGAGAGAAAAGGAGGAGAGGGAGGGAGGGAGAGAGGAAGGGATAGAGAGAGAGGGAGAGACAGGGAGGGAGGGAGAGAAGGAGGAAGGGTGGGTGAGAGGGAGGAGAAGAGGGAGGGGTGAGAGGGAGGGGGGAGAGGGAAGAAGGTGTGATGGCAGACTTTACCACCTCTGTGTCGACCCCATTCTGACTTCCACTGATACGGCCCAGCCTGCCAGGAACTGACAGAGCGTCTCTTTCTCCCTTCCTGTCTTCTCTCTCTCTCTCTCTCTCTCTCTCTCGTTCCTCCATCTTCCTCTGTCTCTTTCCAGCTTTCTCTTTTTTTCACGCTCTCTCCATCTTTCTCTCTCTTTCTGTGACACCGTCTGTCTCTTTCTCTGCCAATTCTTCTCTCTCTCTATCTCTCTCCTCTTTCTAGCACTCTCTCTCTCTCTCGTGCCTCTCTTTCTCTCTCTCACCATCTCTCTTTCTCTTTCTCTCTCTCTCTCACTCTGACACTATCTTTATTTTTCTTCAGAAAAATGCATGCCTCCATTAACAGAAGTGGAAAACCCAGTTTGAGAAAGTAAAAATCCTACTACTACATAATTTCACAGTCATTCACTAACCCTGCAGTCACAATTTCCATAAAGATTATTATTATTATTATTATTATTATTATTATTATTATTGTGTCAAGCAGCTATTTGACATTTGCATGGTAGCTACAAATGGCAGTGAAGGCTGTATGGAAGTTCACAACAAGGTTTGGTTACCAGTAGCAACTTCCACAAGCTATATTTTCCAACTGAAAAATAATTGGCTAAAACGCTAAAAGCCCAATCACCACAGCACCACAGGATTGTCAGCCACTTTCAGTTTTCGTTTATTAATGATTTAATAGGCTATTATTGATCTTCATTTCCCTTTTTCTCTCTCTCTCTCTCTATATATATATGTAGCCTGGGCACGCCCAT
>CM059274.1:11556809-11559309 GCA_030347295.1 Setipinna tenuifilis
GAGAGATGGAGAGAGAGAAAGAGAGAGAAGAGCGGGGAGCAGATAAAGGAGGGTGGACAGACAGGGAATGAGAGGAGGATAGAGAGAGAGGAGAGAGAGAGAGGCAGGGCAAAGAGAGGGAGGGAGGGAGGGAGGGAGGGAAGAGATTGTTCTCTCCATCATAAAGGCGGTGAAATTGCAGCCTGCTCTGTACGATCGCCTTAAAAGACGCTGATTTCTCCAGGACTGCTGTGTGTGTGTGTGTGTGTGTGTGTGTGTGTGTGTGTGTGTGTGTGTGTGTGTGTGTGTGTGTGTGTGTGTGTGTGTGTGTGAGAGAGAGAGAGAGACAGAGAGAGAGTGCACTGGTAAGTGTCCAATCAGTACTCAGTTCTCACTTTTTTGCCCTCCATTTGCTCAGACTCACACACACCCACACACACACACACATACATACACACATACACAGACACACACACACACACACACACACACACACACACACACAGAAGACCTAGACACGCACACACATATACACACCCTAACACCCCCCCCACCCCACACACACACGCACATGCATACACATACACACACTCACACCCATACACACACGCGCACACATACACACACGTGTTAGTATGCAGAACAAGTACAAAAAACACTCCGAAAAAATGCTCAGAATACGCTGTCAGCATGTATGTGTGTGTGTGTGTGTGTGTGTGTGTGTGTGTGTGTGTGTGTGTGTGTGTGTGTGTGTTTGTGTTTTCTGTCACACATTCAACAAACAGCACCTGCAGTCATACAAGCACAAAAGAAAAACGAATTTAGTAAAGATGAAAATGAAACTTTTTTTCTCTTTCTCTCCTTCTCAATCCTTGTCTTTTTCTCTTGAATGCACACACAAACACAAACACACATTGAGAATCACACACACACGCACACACTTGCACACACACAGACAGACAAACACACACACTCTCTCTGTCTCTCGCTCTCCCTATCTGTCTCTGTCCGTCTGTCTCTCTCTCTCTGTCTCTCTCTGTCCCTTTCTCTCTCTCTCTCTCACACACACACACACACACACACACACACACTTGACAGGATCAGTCTACTGGTAAAGGTCTGAAATAAGAATACATATTCCTCTTTCCTGCCCCTAAGGCCTCGATTACCCTGCTATTCAGAGGCAGGCCCTTCAGTGTGTGTGTGTGTGTGTGTGTAGGTGTTTCTATGTGTGTATGTGTCTATGTGCGTGTGTATATACATAGATGTGTGTGTGTGCGCGTGCGTACGTACGTGTGTGTGTGAATGTGTGTGTCTGTGTGTCTATGTGGGTGTGTGTATGTGTGTGTTTGTGTGTCTGCAAGGGTTTCTGTGTGTGTGTGTGTGTGTGTGTGTGTGTGTGTGTGTGTCTGATATTCTTAAAGCAGTGATAACGTAGCGTTGGGGTTTCTCCTTTCCAAACCCATTTCCCCCACAATTCCCCTGTTCCCTTTTGTTTTTAATCTCTCTCTCTTTCTGTCTATTTCTCTCTCTCTCTCTTTTCCGTCTCTCTCTCCCTCCCTCCCTCATGTCTATGCTGTCTATCATCCTCTCTCTCTCTCATCCCCTTCTTTGTCTCTTTTTGTTATCAGAGCTGAGGATGAAAGGAATAACTAACTTTTTCTCTTTTCCTTCCTCGCTCTTTGACTCTAGGGCCCAACTCTTGCGAGAGATAGTCTAAGTCCCCTGATCTCTCTCTCTCTCTCTTTCTTTCTCTCTGTCTCCCTCTCTCTCTGTCCCTAATCACTCTCTCACTCTTTTACTTTCTCTCTTTCTCTCTCTGTCTCTCTCTGTCCATAACTCTCTTTTCTTTCTCCTCCTACCTTCACTTGCCTCTCTCTCTTTTTCTCTCTCTCTCTTTTTCCCTCTTATGTCCACCGACCCCCCCTCTTAATCACTATACCTCCTTTTTTCCATTGTCTCTCTCCCTCTTTTTCTCTCCCAAGCACTGTTTCACTCTCTCATTCTCTTCCCTCTCCTTCCCTCTCTCTATCTTGCTCTCTTGCTCAACACTGTTCCATTCTTTTATTCTCTGACTCACTCTCCCTCCCTCTCTCTGTTCTCTCCCTCCCTCCCTCCCTCTCTCTCTCTCTCTCTCTCTCTCCATTCTGCCTCATTCTTATTTGAAGTCTCCCTCTTCCTCCTGATAACTGCTGGATGTTATTACTGAAGTCTACCTCTGGGAGTCTTCTTCTTTTTCTGCATCTCTCTCTCTCTCTCTCTCTCTCTCTCTCTTTCTGTCCCTGTTTCTCTCTCTTTCTTTTCCTCTCTCTATTCTGCCCAGGCATTTGTCGTCCATGCCTGCCTCGCGAGGGTTTAATGAATGCTTAAGAAGGACTTCAGCTTGGTGAAGATCCCTTGAAGCGGTGTAGACACACACACACACACACACACACACACACACACACACACACACACACACACACACACACACACACATACACAATCCTGAACAGAGCATCACCATTGTCATATTTAATTT
>CM059274.1:11564309-11566809 GCA_030347295.1 Setipinna tenuifilis
TGGTTAGTGCACAAAAAATTCTAAAAAACTACACTAGCATAGGAAATCCCACTGACGAAAGCCGAGTGCTTTTCTAGTTACACACACACACACACACACACACACACACACACACACACACATGCAGGCATACACATACAACAAGCACACAGTCTAGCTTCTATCTAACACACACATGTAAAGGTGTTTTCTTGTCACAGCACCCACAGACGTACTCACCCGATGATCCCAGTGATGTGTGTGTGATTTAACCAATCAGCTCTTTTCAGAAGACACACAGAGAACCAATAATCATCTTTTTTTTTAAGGGACTATAATGCTCTAACACTTCACTGAGAATCCATGACCAATCACAAACACTGAGACTACCTCAGTTTAGTAGCACCAATTCAATCATTTCATTGGCACCTAACATAACAAGAGTGGGTCACATCAGGGGGTAAGGATTTGGCTGGTTAGCTTCAGCCAATTAGCAAGGCGCTTCCAGAAATTGCATCATACCCCCCCCCAGCCCAGTTTCTCCCATGCTGAGTTCCCCCATGCTGATCGACTCTCAGCTCATGTACGAGGGTGTCCCCAAAGTACGTAACTATCCATTTTTGAACACTGATGCATTCTGGGTTTAAATTGGTGCATGGTGATGGCTAGAAATCGGGTCAAACTTACCCGGAAGGTGTGAGGGTGTCACCAAATGTGACCATGTGACATGACCTATGGGGGCAAAATGCTTGCAGGCACATCTTACAGACCCTTGCAGTTGGACGCAACAGGTCCGACAAGAGAATGAGATCTGTTTTTGACTTAACTGCCGCATATTTAATGCCCACCATCAGTTATAATTACGTATGCAGACAGACACAAACACAAGGAATGAAGACTTGAACATAGTTATGATCAAGGTGGGTCACATGACTAGGGTGGGTCACATGACCAGGGTGGGTCACATGAGTAGTGTGGGTGACATGACAAGACAATGGGAGGGAGGGGTATAGGACTGGGGAAGGTCACATGATCAGGGTGGATCACATGACTAGGGTGAGTCACATGATCATGGTCATGGCCATGACCATAACAACATCAATAATGACAAAAAAAAGAAAAACAAATAGAAACACATAATGCAGCTAATGACAAATGTACAATCTAATGTACACAACTGGACGAATCTAAATCTAATGTACACAAGTGGACTTCTTTTTTGAAGCTTAAAAGCAAAAGTCAATCGGTGACTCATGTGACCCCTTGTCACATGATAAGGGGTGTGGTCTACAGCTCAAAGCAGAGATATAAGTCCTGGTTCTCCATCATCAGGTCAATACTGAAAAGGCCCTTTGGATCTCCAAGCTCCAAAAAAAAATCTAGTTGCATACTACTTAGCTCTTTTGACTACCATGACCTGGATAGACGAGAATCTTCACAGACAAAGCTACACACTCTTTGTACAGCCATTTGTTTTACAGCCATGTAGTCCAATACTCACTAAGAGTGTCCATAGTAACCCCCTCTCTCTCTCTCTCCAGTGCCATTTTAGATAAGCAGAGGGCAGGCGAGACACTTAAGACTGCTGACATCATTCTCCAGTCTCATCACCCATGTAACTGCAGAGTGCTTAGTCTTGATTAGTGGTCTTGTCACCACACTAACGCTCAGCACAGCACAGCACAGCACAGCTCTGGGGGTCATTCACAAACACTTCCTGGGTCGGATAGGATGGACAGACAAGTTATTCATCATTAGCCTAATTAGGAAGGGGTTGATCTGTGGATCGGACACATTTGTGTCAGTATGTGTGAGTAAGTGAGTGTGTGTGAGTGACTGAGTGAGTGAGTGAGTGAGTGAGTGAGTGTGTGTGTGTGTGTGTGTGTGTGTGTGTGTGTGTGTGTGTGTGAGAGAGAGAGAGAGAGAGAGAGAGAGAGAGAGAGAGAGAGAGAGAGAGAGAGAGAGAGAGAGAATGTGTGTGTGTGTGTGTGTTTGGGTGTGTGTGTGTGTTCACTATCCATGACCTCCTATCTCCTTATCCTCTGATTCTCATTAGTCCATATCAATACATATAATAAAATACACATTGATTTTTTAATAACTGACCCTGTCTCTTCATGACTCTAGTCTTATCTATTATATATTTATATTTGTCTATCGATCTTTACTCGTCCATTCTTCAAGTTATCATATCATTTTTATTTCTTTCTTCTCTGTACCGTAATTGGTTCTATCCATAATTCTTTCTTTCTTTTTTCCATTTGTTTGTTTGTTCGTTCATTCTTTCTTTCTTTCTTTCTTTCTTTCTTTCTTTTTTCCATTTGTTCGTTCGTTTGTTCTTTCTTTCTTTTTTCCATTTGTTTGTTTGTTCGTTCATTCTTTCTTTCTTTCTCTCTTTCTTTCATTCTTTCTTTGTGTCTTCCTTTGTCTTTCTTTCTTTCTTTCTTTCTTTCTTTCTTTCTTTCTTTCTTTCTTTCTTCCTGTCATGATATTTTTGACAGTGCAGTCCCGTTCCAGGCTC
>CM059274.1:11574309-11576809 GCA_030347295.1 Setipinna tenuifilis
GTGTGTGTGTGTGTGTGCAGGAAAGAAGCAAGGCAATAACAGTCTTTCATTAAACCAACTGCAGGCGAGAGAGGCCAAACAATCTGCAATAAAAAAATTTGCCGCAGCCGATATCTCTCTTTTGGGTGTACTAAGCCCTCTCCCTCCATCCCTCTCTCTTTCTATCCCTCTACCTCTCTCTGTCCCTCAATCCTATCACCCCTTTCTCCCTCCATACTTCTGATTCTGTATCTCACTCTCTCTTTCCCTCCATCCTCCCCTCTCTTTCTCCCTCTCCCTCCATCCATCTCATTCTCTGTCTCTCTCTCTGTATCTACCTCTCTCTCTCTTTCTTTCCCCCTGTCTCCCTGTCCCTCTATCTCTCCCTCCAACCCCCTCTCTTTCTCCCTCTCCCTCAATCTATCACATTCGCTCACTCTCTCTCCCCCTCTCTCTCTCTCTCTCTGCCCTCTCTCTCTCTCTCTCTCTGTCTATCTGTCTGTTTCTCTCTCTTCTTCTGTCGTTTTTTTCTGTCTTTGCCGTAGAGAGTAGAGTGTTTCCTGTTGTCAGCATGAGAGCGAGTTGGCCTCAGGCTGAATGCATCTACCACCCCCCCCCCCCCCCCCCACCCCCCCCCCCCCCCAAACAACCCCCCACCCCTCAAACAGCCCTTCCTTTCCCCCCCTGCGGTGCCACGAGCGGGGCGCCCACTATGAATTATGGGATACGCGTACATCATGACAGAACAAATGACATGACAGACATGCAAAGGGAAGACACCAAAAAGTAAAAAAAAAAAAAAAAACATGGCAGTGACAGAAAAAGGAGAGAGGGAGAGAGAGAGAGGGGGACAGAGAGAGAGACAGGGGGGAGAGAGAGACAGAGAGAGAAAGAGGAAGAGAGAAAGAGAGAGAGAATGACAGCAGAAGATAAAAGAGAATTTAAGAGAATTTAAGGAGACAGGCAGAGAAAAAGTGGGAGAGAGAGAGAGAGAAAAGGAAGGAAATAGTACAACAACAGACCACAGAAAAAGAGAGAGAGAGAATGAGAGAGAGAGATTGACCATGAGAAGATGAGAAAGTAAAAGAGAAGAAGAGAGAAATGTTAAGTAACCAACATTGTAAATTTTCATCTTTTAATACAAGTAGCAGAAGTACGAGTATCTCTGTGTGCGCCTCTTTTCCCCATTTGCTATTTTCAGATTTTTGGGGTTCACCCGCCAGGCGAATCATTTTTTTAGATCTAAGGCAAAGACACACACTTTCCTTCTTTGTCTGCTACAGAAGAGGAGAAGCTAAATTCGGGGTGTATTTACACTATGCCCATCTGTACCATACTCATATGGAAGTACTCCTGACCCCCAAAGTCCGGTTCATTTGGCCAGTGTGGTTGCTCCATTCTGTACTGGTATGCTACAGTGCATAGTACACTAGTACGATTGAAAGAGGAAAATGTGTGTGTCAGAGTCAGAGAGCTGTGTGTGTGTGTGTGTGTGTGCGTGTGTGTGTGTGTGTGTGCGTGTGCGTGTGTGTGTGTGTGTGTGTGTGTGTGTGTGTGCGTGTGCGTGTGTGAGAGAGAGCACAGGCAGAAGGAATACATGGTGGGACTTTTACTTTCTCAATCTGATTTGTTCACCTCTGTTTCCTGACTACAAACCTTATTCTAACATACTGTTGTGTGGGACAACACTTAGCACTTTAGGTTTATTTTTATTCTATTATTTCCTTATCACATCCTCAGTCAATCGTCTTATTGTTGGACAACACAGCAACTGATCCGGGTACAGTTTGATACTACACAGTGTGAATGCAGACCAGGCACCAGAGACAAGCGTACTCCGGTATGGCAGGAATGAAGAGTACCTAGAGTGAGTATGCCTTTGGACACACACTCATGCAGATAAATATGTAGAAGTTTAGACAAGTTTGCACACACACATACACACACACACACACACACACACTCACACACACACACACACACACACACACAGACAAGCGGTACGGTAGGAGTGAAGCATACCTAGTGTGAGTATGCCCTTGGACACACAGTCATGCAGATAAATATGTAGAAGTTTAGACAAGTTTGCACACACACACACACACACACACACACACACACACACACACACACACACGCACAGTATGTGTGAGTACCTACCGTACCTAGTGTGAGTACACCCCTGGAGTGCTCTATCTAAGATGAAAGAGAATCAACAGCGCTCCCCAAACATCTCAATATACCTCTCGTTTTTCCTCCCTCTCAATTTAACTCCCTTTTACTATTCATCTTCTTTTTCACTTACTCTCTCTGTTCATCTCTCTCTCTCTCTCTCTCTTTCTTGCTCTCTCTCTCTCTCTCTCTTTCTCTCTCTCTTGCCCCTAGTCATTCCCTCAGGCAGTAAACAGATGCACGCTAGTCCAGGTGAGCCACAAACTTTACAAGTCTGCCCTAAGAACATGCTGATCCCTAGATACACACAGGCATACACACACACACACACACACACACACACACACAC
>CM059274.1:11591809-11594309 GCA_030347295.1 Setipinna tenuifilis
TGTCAGAATGTGAGTTTTAAAATGTGCAGTCAACATGCTAAAAGAATAAAGTTGGTAAAAAGTCACTTACCTGTGATGAAGATTCAGTCATTGTCAGGGTTAAGAGTCAACAGGAAACAGCAAGGAAGCAAGAGAGGGGAACAATGGAGAGAGAACAAGAGATTCATTAGAAATACTGCGGTTACATTAATGTTTAGTACACACTTGTCGCTTGTAGTGCAGCAACACTATGCCTGTCAGAGTCAATGTGTTGTGACAAACTGTCAATCATACTAACATTCTGCCCTCGTGTGCTGTTGTTTATGGTGTAATTTGGAGGCAAACATGGAGGAAAAAAATGTTCCTGTGAACAAACAGAGGAAAGCTAGTCGACCGTACTTGCAGGGGTGTAGCCAGAAATTCGATGGGCCCAGAAAAATATCAGGTGGACCTAGCCCATAACACATAGGTTATTTTTATTACTAAAAGAGTTAATTAAACTTATAGAGCCGTCTGATTGGGTGTACCTGATTGACAAGTGGGTGGGCACAGGCCCATCTCATCCCACCTGGGTTACAGGAGTGTTTGTGGACTGGTGCAAGTGAGCCACCCACTTGGCTCTCGTTGTACACTCAGGCCACCATGACATGGTACGTATAAGACATTGCTGGATGAGACTGTTTGGTTGTTATCTCCCTTAGTGGATGGAATTCTACTTTCTGATTGGCTGATAAGGGGGGGAATTAACTTTCTAGGAACTAAATACCTTTGATGTACTGTAGATCTCAAAAGAAAAGTTGAATTGTCATTCCGTATCAATGCACTTGGCTACCATAACAACTCCAGTATCCAAATGAACGATTGAATGAATCCACGCTCTACTTTTTCCTAACGGATGCTTTAAGTAGCTAATCAACTGGTTGTTTTGATAGTTAATGCATTTTTCATATTAAATTTAAAGAAAATTGTGAATTGAAATATTTCCCGGATGCAAACAGTGAGATAAGCGGGGTTAGCGGCCTTAATGACTCGGACGAAGGAACTCAATTCTGCTTCCGGTCAGAAGGGGGAGCCCTTCTTTGCTCACAGCGGTTAATATCTCCCTTAATTGTATTACTATTAATACTGTAGGCCTACTGTAGCAGTGAGCTCAGCTCCGGCTGGCTGTTTTGCCAAGGTGAGGAGGCGGAGCTCTGGCCCAATTTAAACTCTGTGTATATTTATTAACAAATATTTCATCAGTAAATACTACAAAAATGAATGAGTTATTGTGATGTTATATGCATTGTACCATTGTACCTGGACTTCCCTCACCAATTTCACATTGAGAAAAACATATTATTTTTTTCCGGTTTCAAATGTAACTGTTTCTCAAACTCACTTTTTCTGGGCTAAGCTGGCTGGCTCTACAGTAAATCACATTTGTGACGGGTTACAAAAAAATGAAGCTGAAGTGTAGCTGTGAGAACTCTATTCATTACACTGCTGTATTGATCCCCACAAATGTTTGGCCAAAATACATTTCATTTTATGCACTTTTTGTAATATTGACCCTGTCGTTGCGTTGTACTTTTTTGGGGGTGGGTAGTTTGGTTGGGGGGGGGGGCAGTCTGGGGGAGGTGGGCACTGCTAATTGGATTGGTTGTCTGTCCTGATAATGACATGGTCTGGTACAATTTGTGCTGAAATTTGTATGCGTCCTCCGGTTGGTGCATCTGGAGGGGCCAGAGCCACAATTGGGCACAGAGAAACACAAGGGCCGCGTGGGTTTAGCAGATAAAGACTACTTACTGCGAACAAGAGCAATTTCCATACCAATGTGTGTGTGTGTCTGTGTGTATATGTGTGTGTGTGTGTGTATGTGTGTGTGTGTGTGTGTGTGTGGGAGTAAGAGTGGATGAGTGCAAGAATTTCTGAGAATAGGAGTAGATACACACACATATACACACACACACACACACACACACACACACACACACACACACACACACACACACAGACATAGATACATACATACACACACATAAATAGGTAGAGGTAGAGAGGGATCTTGAAAATCCTGACTGCTATTTAACCCTAGAGTGCATGTGTGAAAAGCAGGGTAAACTGAAAGGGACCTGTTGCAATAAAGAGGATGGAAAAAAAAAACATAAAAACAGCCTGAGAAATGACGAGACCGGGAGAGGAAACACAGCAAAACACTTGACGTAAAGAAAAGCAGAAAGGGCAAACGAGGGGCAGAGAAAGAAAGAATGAAAAAGAGAAAAAATCAAAGGACAAAGGAGAGAAAAAGATACTGCTAACAAACAAAATAAGTAGAGCTAAGGATGGGTTGGAGGTAGACTGGGGCTTGAAATTTCCTAGATTTTAATTAAATTTTCTGTGGCAGGGATAGACCCCCCCCATCTGTTCTGTCACCGTGTTTTCTCTCCCTCTCTCTCTCTCTCTATCTATCCTCCCTCTTCTCTCTCTCTCCTTCTCCCTCGCTCTCTCTCTCTCTTTCTTTCTTTCTCCCTCCCCC
>CM059274.1:11599309-11604309 GCA_030347295.1 Setipinna tenuifilis
GTGCATGTTTGCTTACTAAAACATACAAATACATAGCTATACAGGCTATACATGTTGCAACTTTTCTGCCCGTTCAGCTCGCCTCTCTGGCGCAGCAGCAGGTACATCGGGGTTCAAAGGGTTGTGCGCCTCTAAAATAGCTTTTCAACAATGCGCCAGTGACGAAAAAGCACCTTTTTATTAATCAAAAGCGCAAATGGTTTATACGTCCTCATAATAGCATCTGGTGCGCTTTGCGCCAGACCACACCTCTTCTTTTCGCTGACCCGCCAGTCACGGCGCAATGTCATCTGCTATCTAGACAACGTGATTTTTTGCCTGAAAAAATGAACGTTGCGCTGGCACAGAATAGCAATGACAGCATGCGCATGGCGCGAAAGCACAATGCGCCGCGGCAAAATAGGGCCCTCTGTCTGTTTCTCTCTCTCCTTCTCTCTCTGTCTCTGTCTCTCTATCTCTGTATCACTCTCACTGTTTGTCACTTTTTTTCTCTTGCTCTCTCTGTCTAACTCTCTCTCTCCCTCTTTTTCTCTCTCTATCTCTCCTTCTCTCTATTTCTCTCTCCCCCTCCCTCTCTTTCTGTCTCTGTCCTTATCTCTCCGTCTCTCTGAGCTGCTGATGCTGGTTGTAATGGGGCTGTTTCAGGGTCGATGCCTCGCTATCGCTGTTCAGAGCGCCTGCCTCGAGGAGGAGAGCGATGAAACTGAGCGAAAGAGCAAAGAGCTAAGAGAGTGTTAGAGTGATAAAAAAGAGAAAAGAATGGAGGAGCAGAGGCGCAGAGGGATGAGAGTGAGGGGAATTTAGCTCGAGGAGATAGACAGATGAGGCGAGTGGGCAAAGAAAAGAGAGGGAGAATACAAAAGAAAGTATGAAGAAAGAGACAGCATACTATCTTGCCCTACAAAAGCTAAGTGCACCAACTATGTGAACACTGTAACTGAGAAAAAATGCCTTCAAAGTTGTCACACTGCCCAGTCAAACATGTTGTAGGTACAATAGTGGTGATGCTTTTATTGACTTTCCTATTAGGAAGAAGCAAGAGATTAGTCACGAAGACGAAGGAGGTGTTATAAAGCCAATTTTGCACTCTAAACTCAGTTTTGACAAAATATGTAGTTACTGCCTTTTGTAGGGCAGCACTCAAGCCTGACAGACAAGAATGAAATGGTAGAGATAAAAAAAGGAAGTAAAATCAGAGTGCATTCTAAACAGTTGTGGTGGCTACAACTCATACTTTCCATTTGCACTTACTGAACAGACTACTTGCACCCTCTAAAAAATAATGGGGACAGTACCGGTTCTTCAGTGCCATAGAAGAACCTTCACTCTCCATGGAACCATTCAGGGGTGGGTAAAGAACCATTTAAGCACCTTTATTTTTTAGCATGTTTGTGAAAGGTACTTCACATTGGAAATAGTTCTTCAGAGCCTCAGATCATAATAGGATATGTTATGTCATATCGGCACCAAATGGTTCTTTAAAAAACTTGTCTCGACGCTTTGTTGAAGCCCTGACAAAAGTTCTTCTATGTCCTCGCTCTGAAGGACCATTAATTTTTAGAGTGCATAACAACTATGAAAAAAAAGTTTAAAAAAAGTAAATCAGGAGCACAGGACTTGTTGTTGTTGTGGTCATTATTCTTTATTTCTCTATTTTTTGGGCATGGTGGTCATTATGAGGAAACGTAAGACCTTGGAAGTCTGATTTAGTTGATTTAGTCTATTCCATTCAACAGAACTTTCAGTAGCCTTCTGAGAGGTCGCATAAAAAAACAAACAGTGGTTTGTGGGGGAGGAAAGAGAGAGGAAAAAGAAGGGCCTTTAATTTTAAAAAAGGATACAGGAAAGGACAGGTAGAAAAGAAAAAAATGAAATAAATGACTGACGCAGAGAGAGGCCTGAGAAAGAGAAAGAGAAAGAGGGGTTTGACGAATGAAGCGAAGGCAATATCGAAATGAAGAGACAGAATGATGAATTGAAAGGCTGAGACAGTGTGTGTGTGTGTGTCTGTGTGTGTGTGTGTGAGACACAGAGAGAGAGATAAAACAAAACAGAAAGAGAGAGAGAGTCAGAGTGTGTGAGAGTGAGAGAGAAAGAGAGAGACAGACAGAGAGAGAGAGAGACAGAGTGTGTGAGAGTGTGCGTGTGAGAGTGACAGACAAAGACAGGGAAAGAGAGAGAGACAGACAGAGAAAGACAGAGCAAGAGAGGGGGAGGGAGGGAGGGAGAGAATGCAAAGGAAAAAGTATAAAAAGATGGAAATAAAGACAAAAAGACACAGATGGACAGAACTTTTCAAGGGTGGAAAGGCAGTGAACAAGAAGCAGAGACAGAAAAGAGGAAAAAACATATGGGGACATTTTTCAAGGATGGAAAGAGATTGGATGAGAGGAAGAGAAAGAGAGACAGATGGAGAGAAACCTTCAAAGATGGAAAAAGAGTGTATGAGGGGAAAAGAAAGAGAGACAGATGGAGAGAAACCTTCAAAGATGGAAAAAGAGTGGATGAGGGGAAAAAGAAAGAGAGACAGGTGGTGGGAAATCTTCAAGGATGGAAAGAGAAAGAGAGTGGATGAGAGGAAGAGAAAGAAAGGAAGGAAGAGGGGGAAGAAAAAAAGCAGGGGAATGAGAGAGAGCCATAGAGGAGAAAGAGGGGAAGAGGGCTGCAGCTTTTAAAATGGAAATTTGCCTCCCACTCTGCCCACTTTCAGGTGAAGAGACTCTTTGTACACACACACACACACACACACACTGAGGAAATCAACAATGTCCTTTAACAGAAAACATTGCCATACCAGCCTGGGTGCAATACCAAAAAATCACACCCACACACCAACCCACCCCCCTTTTTCATCCACACACACACACACACACACATACACACACACACACACACACACACACACACACACACACGCACACAAACCCATACCAGCAGACACACATACACACAACCTTGAAAAATGGCAAATAAAGGGATGTTGGTTTGGCAGGATTTGGGACTAATTTTCAAGCAACATTGAAATTCAAATGAAATAGCAAAAAGCAATCTATGCACACAGCCTGGCATTCAGCAGCAGGAATGCGAAAAGGCAAAGGAGGGAGAGAAAGAAAGAAAGAAAGAAAGAAAGAAAAGAATAGAAGAGTGATGAGAAAAAAAATTACAACACAGAAGCCCGATCGTTTTAGGCAGAGATGAAAAGGCAGAGGAAGCAAAATGACAGACAGACAGACAGACTGACAGGCAGACTGACTGACAGACAGACAGACAGATGTGCAAATATAATGGCATTAATCTAAACCTATTTTATTATTTTTGGCCAAAGTTTTGAAATCAAAAACACGATACGACTATCATCACCAACCACATTGGTATCGCCACACAGGCAGATAAATGACACTAAAAATGGTGTCTAAAGTAAGGTAGGCCTACAGTATAACCATCACTTCCTGTTGATACAAATGATATAATTTCATCTAGAATCAAAATTAAATCCATAATTCCTGCTATATTCAGCAAATGGGCCAAATGCTCAAGGACAAATAGTGTAGCTATATGCTCGAAGAGGTATTAGGAAAATAACTCGGACCCTGCAGTTGCAACAGGAGAGCTGAGAGAGAAAGAGAGAGGTGGGGGAAGATGAAAAGAGAGAGAAAGACAGAAAGAGAGAGAGAGAGGGAGAGAGAGAGCGAGTGAGACAGAGACAGAGAATAATGGACAGAGACAGAGAGAGAGAGAATGAAAGAGAGAGAATGAGAGACAGAGGAACAGCGATAGTGAGGGATAGAGAGAGATATAGACAAAGAAAGATAGACAGAGAGAGAAACAGAGGGGTAGAGAGAGGGGGGGGGTGAGAGAGACAGAATGAGAGACAGAGAAACAGAGATAGACAGAGAGAGAGAGAAAAAAGACAGACAGACAGTCAGACAGACTTAATGGGATGTAAAGGCTATCAGCTCTTCCTGTCTGGTGATAGAGATATGGGGAAGGACAGAGAGGAGAGGAGAGGAGAGGAGAGGAGAGGAGAGGAGAGGAGAGGAGAGGAGGGGAGAGGAGAGGAGAGGAGAGGAGAGGAGAGGAGAGGAGAGGAGAGGAGAGGAGAGGAGAGGAGAGGAGAGGAGAGGGCCAGGGACAGAGAGGGACAGAGGGGCCAGTGCCACATGCCACAAGTGTCACTAATATGTGACACTACATCAATCAGTGTCATGTGCACCACATGTACACACACACACACACAGATGCAGACAGATGCACACAGACTCACACACACACACATGAACACGCATACGCGCGCACACACATGGACACGCATACGCACACACAGACACCGACAGACACACACACGCACGCACGCATACACACAGACACACACACAGACACACACACACACACACACACACACACACACACACACACACACACACACACACACACACAGTACATCTCACCATGTTGTCTATTTGAGAGAGAGATACCGCACATTCTGGTTCAGTCTAGCTGGTCAGAAAAAAAGAATGAAATAATGACAGCAGGTACAGCAAACAGAGAGAAATAGAACTGCAAGAAAATAAGCAAGAGGGTGCAGAGAGGGGAGGGAGAAAGAGAGGGAGAGAGAGAGAAAGAGAGAGAAAGGAAGAGGAGAAGGAGGGAAATGGCAGACAGAGCCCTTTTTGCACTCTACTACTATTTAACCTTTATGTGCCCTCACTTGGACAAGTCATGAAGAACAACTTAATCAATTATCACAGCTATGCTGACGACACCCAAATTTAGTTAGCTCTGTCTCCTAATGACTATGCCTCCCTTGAGTCTCTCTATGGGTGGACTGACTGACCAAATTAACAGCTGGATATCACACAATTTTCTTCAGTTAAACGCAGACAAAACTGAAGTAATTATATTTGGAGAAAAAAGGAAGAAAGGCTTAGGATATCCACTGCTCTTGAGACTAAGGAGCTTAAAGCAAAAGATACTATTAAAAACGTCGGTGTCTTTATTGA
>CM059274.1:11611809-11614309 GCA_030347295.1 Setipinna tenuifilis
TCAGGGAATACCTCGGTGACATTTCTAGCAGTTGGTGGATTCCAACCTGGGGTTTACAGATCTGTTACCTTAACCTAGACTTAATCCCTAGTCTCCCGCAACCTTCCGGGAGTCTCCCACATAAAAAAAAAAAGCCTACTCCCAAAACACCCGCAAGTAATACCAAAATCTCACATTGGGGACCTCCCTAAAAAAATGAGTTTCTGCAGGTTGGAGATGTCTGCCCTGACCACCAGGGCACCACTGCCCAGGAAACAGGTTTATGAGGCCACACTGTGGACATGTTATCATGTGTGTGCATGGATGTGTATACCGTAGTATGATGGAGTGACCATCACTAGGGTTGTGGGTGTGCTCTGACTGCCATACCATCAAGCCTGGCTCTTTGGGTGTTGAGGTCAAAGCTCACATTTGGTATCCCACTTCTGACACCATCACTTGTAGCAAAGGGGAGGAGAAGTCACCCCCACCCGGCTTCGAACCCGGGTCTCTGGGGTACCAAATGTGTGCTTTGACCTTCCCTTGATAGGCCTCAGTACGGCCAACACCAGTGATTGCCTGTTCAGTTACTCTCAATTCAGGTGGCAACACTGATTGGCTGTCTGTTAATTCTCAGCATTAGTGATTGGCTGTGTAGTTATTTCTCAGTCCAGACACACCAGTGATTGGCTGACACGTTCAGGGATCAGGATTTGTCTGATTAGCTTTAGCCAATTAGCAAGGCACTTCCTTGTTGTCATTTTCCAGAAATTGCATCATATCCACCCTTGTTTCCCCCATGCTGATTGGTGACTGTTCCACTCTGCTCATGCACAAGGGTGTTTGAACATCCCAATGCCCTTCCTTGTTATAGCTTTCTGTTCTACCTCACGTCAATCAGTAACATGGCACTCAATTGGCTAAATACAATGGTGGCAAGAATAAGCAAGATGAAACTCAATTTTGAAACTTTGTTTCAATTTTGGCTGAATTCACTACAGTATACTATCTTTTCCCATTAAAATGAATGGGGGCGGGACTTCCTCCATTTCTAGAGTTATTACGATACCTCCATGGTCCAGCCACACCAGTGATTGGCTGTCACATCACTATCAGTGCAGGCAGCAGCAGAGGATTGGCAACATGATTACTCTAAGCACTGGTGATTGGCTGGGCTGTGTAGTTACTCTGAGTGCAGACAGCATCACTGATTGGCTGTCTACTTACTGTCAGTGCGTTACAGCAGCAGTGGATTGGCCGTGTAGTTATTCTGGAATGAATGGAGGCATCAGAGTGAGGCGTAAAGCTTGTAACAGATCGCTGCCACACAGGTAAACACACATAATACACACACCGCCCCCACTCCCCCCTCTCTTATTCCCTCTCTCTCCCCTCCCACCTCTCTCTGTCTCTCTGTCTCTTTTTACTTTTCTCTCTTTTTACTTACTTTCCTTTCTCACCCCAACCTTTCTCTTTATTGTTAACCTCTCTCTCTCTCTCTCTCTCTTTCACTATCTCCCTTGCTCTCTCTCCCCCACCTCTCTTTCTTTTTGCCCTTTTTTAACTTTCTCTTCCTTTTTACTTTCTTCCCCCTCTCTCTTTATCGGCCGTCTCTCTTTCACTCCCTCCATCTCTCTCTCCCTCCACCTCTCCCTCCATTTCTCTTTTCAACAATGAGCCTGTGTGCTCGTACGGAACTAATCCGCAATTCGAGTAAAAACACCCTCACGGCAGCAGGACAATTACGGCGCCGGCCTCCTGTGAACTGTGAAAAAAAAAAGAAACAGGAGAGCAAAATAGAATAAAAATAAAAACATTTGAGTAAAATCAAATAAAACAACAACAAGCATGCCTGGTCAGGGATACAGTGCCATTCCCAGGGTGCCGAGGGAGAAAAGGAGGCCGTTTTTCGTTTTTTTTTTTTTTTTTTGTTGTTGTTGTTTTTTTTTCTAACTGTGTTTGAGCCTTGAGCAGCGATGGCGTTAACGCAACGTTAACATCTGACTTTTAAGGTGCGCATCAGGGAGCCAAGACTAATGCAGAGGAGAGGACACATTAACGCAATGTTAATATATGCCCTTTTTTTAAGGTGTGCGTCAGTGAGACCAACACTAATGCACTGGAGATAACGTTAACGCAATGTTGATATGCGCCATAAAGGTGTGTGTCAGGGAGCATCACTAATGCACTGGAGATGACGTTAACACAGCGTTAATATGCGACTGTAAGGTGCGCGTCAGGAACCAACACTAATGCATCAGTGGGGGGGGGGGCAGCAGTGGGGGGGGGGCAGCAGTGGGGTCAGTTCAGCCGTCACACCATGAGTGGCAGACACATTATGCCTCTGAGGCAGAGAGAGAAAGAGAGAGAGAGAGGGAGGGAGAGAGAGAGAGAGAGCTGGAGAGGGGGGAGACAGAGGGAGGCAGAGAGAGAAAGAGAGAGAGAGAGGGAGGGAGAGAGAGAGAGAGCTGGAGAGAGGGGGGAGACAGAGGGAGGGAGAGAGAGAGCTGGAGAGGGGGGA
>CM059274.1:11654524-11657024 GCA_030347295.1 Setipinna tenuifilis
TTCCACACTCTTTGCAATAAGTGGGGGAGGACATAAAAACAGCCTGAGAAATCATGAAACAGAGATAGTAAAATGGAAAGCAGAAATGAATAGCATTCATTGAACAGCTTCATACATTGACGGATAGAGCCCCCTGGCACACATCTGATCCCCAGTGAAGGGGCTTCTTTTCTTGGGTAGGCATAGAAGGACGAGTGGGTATGGAGGCTGAGCTCCACACACAGCAGGCAGTGAAGGTCAGGGCCACTCACTCAGCGGTGAACCTCCAGAGACAGATGATATCATAGAGACTACACTAGCAGGAAATAGCATAGAAACTACGCTAGTAAGTCTAAGGGGTTCTAATACAAACTACACTAGCAGGAAATAACATAGAGTCTACGGTAGTAAGGGATGCTAATACAAACGACACTAGCAGGAAATGACATAAAGAGTACGCTAGTAGGCCTAAGGGGTTCTAATACAAACTACACAAGCAGGAAATGAGATAGATGCTACGCGAGTATTTGGATGCTAATACAAACTACACTAGCAGGAAATAACATAGAGAATATGCTAGTATTGGATGCTCAATACAAACTACACTAGCGGGAAATAACATAGAGACTACGCTAATATGGGGTGCTAATACAAACTACACTAGCAGGAAATATCATAGAGTCTACGGTAGTAAGGGATGCTAATACAAACTACACTACCAAAAAAAATGGTAACATAGAGGATATGCTAAAGAAGGGTGCTAAAGCAAACTTCAATAGCGAGTAGCCAGTGAGAGTGGCAAGGTGACTAACAGGATTTCTTTCAGATGGACTTTAAAGGTAAAAGCAGGAAGCCATAACTACCCTGATACATGGTAACATTGTAACATAGGGACTACACTAGATGGAGATTAAAACTTAAAAAATGACAAAAAGGTTACTAATATAAACATAAGCCAAGGATACCAACGCAAAAAACTACCAGGCAAGAGATGCTAACCCTGAGGCTTCACTAGCAAAGATGCTAACCCTGAGATTGCTGTGGCAATTCTAGGTTATTGTAGTAAGTTGATACTGTTTTAATTAATCTTATTTTGTTTTACTACTGTCAGAATGTAAATTTTAAAATGTGCAGTCGACATGCTAACAGAATAAAGTTGGTAAAAAGTCACTTACCTATGATGAAGATTCAGTCATCGTCAGGGTTAAGAGTTAACAGGAAACAGCAAGGAAGCAAGAGAGGGGAACAATGGAGAGAGAACAAGAGATTCATTAGAAATACTGCAGTTACATTGATGTTTACTACACACTTGTCGCTTGTATAACAGCAACATTATGCATGTCAGAGTCCATGTGTTGTGACAAACTGTCAATCATACTAAGAACATTCTGCCCTCTTGTGCTGTTGTTTATGGTGTAATTTGGAGGCAAACATGGAGAAAAAATGTTCCTGTGAACAAACAGAGGAAAGCTAGTTGACTGTACTTGCAGGGGCGTAGCCAGAAATTCGGTGGGCCCAGAAAAATATCAGGTGGACCTAGCCCATAACACATAGGTTATTTTTATTACTAAAAGAGTCAATTAAACTTATAGAGCCGTCTGATTGGGTGTACCTGATTGACAAGTCGGTGGGCACAGGCCCATCCCATCCCACCTGGGTTACTGGAGTGTTTGTGGACTGGTGCAAGTGAGTCACCCACTTGGCTCTCGTTGTACACTCAGGCCACCATGACATTGGTGGATGAGACTGTTTGGTTGTTATCTCCCTTAGTGATGGAATTCTACTTTCTGATTGGCTGATGAGGGGGGGGGGATTAACTTTCTAGCAACTAAATACCTTTGATGTAGATCTCAAAAGAAAAGTTGAACTGTCATTCCATATCAATGCGCTTATGAATGGCTACCATAACAACTCTAGTATCCAAATGAACGATTGAATGAATCCACACTCTACTTTTTCCTAACGGATGCTTTATGTAGCTAATCAACCGGTTGTTTTGATAGTTAATGCATTTTTCATATTACATTTAAAGAAAATTGTGAATTAAAATATTTCCCGGATGCAAACGGGAGATAAGCAGACTTAATGAGTCAGACGAAGGAACTCAATTCTGCTTCCGGTCAGAAAGGGGGAGCCCTTCTTTACTCACAGTGGTCAATATCTCCCTTAATTGTATTACTATAAATACTGTACTGTAGCAGAGGGAACTCAGCTCCGGCTGGCTGTTTTGCCAAGGTGAGGAGGCGGAGCTGAGCTGAGCTATGGAGGGCCCTGGCCCAATTTAAACTCTGTGTATATTTATTAACAAATATTTCATCAGTAAGTATTACAAAAATGATTGTGAGTTATTGTGATGTTATATGCATTGTACCTTGACTTCCCTCTTGTCTATATCACCAATTTTTACATTGAGAAAAACATATAATTTTTTTCCGGTTTCAAAATGTAACTGTTTCTCAAACTTACTTTTTTCTGGGCTAAGCTGGCTGGCTCTACAGTAAATCACATTTGTGACGGGTTA
>CM059274.1:11662024-11664524 GCA_030347295.1 Setipinna tenuifilis
TCTGTCTCTCTGTCTCTCTCCATTACTGCCTTTACTGTTCAGTTCCCTTCGTCTCTCTCTCTGTCTGTTTCTCTCTCTCATCTCATCTCTGTCTTTCTCTGTCTCTCTCTGTATATCTCCCTCTCTCTCTCACTCTGTCTCTCTCTCTCTCTCTTCCTCACTTTTTCTCTCTCTCTCTTGCTCTCTCTCTGTCTCACTCTCTCTCTCCCTCTCTCCCTATCTCTCTTTCTCTCTGTTTCTCTCTCCCTCTCCCTCTCTGTCCCTCTCTTTCGGTCTCTGTCCTTATCTCTCCGTCTCTCTGAGCTGCTGATGCTGGTTGTAATGGGGCTGTTTCAGGGTCGATGCCTCGCTATCGCTGTTCAGAGCGCCTGCCTCGAGGAGGAGAGCGATGAAACTGAGCGAAAGAGCAAAGAGCTAAGAGAGTGTTAGAGTGATAAAAAAAGAAAAGAATGGAGGAGCAGAGGCGCAGACGGATGAGAGTGAGGGGATTTAGCTCGAGGAGATGGACAGATGAGGCGAGTGGGCAAAAAAGAGAGAGAGAATACAAAAGAAAGTATGAAGAAAGAGACAGCACACTATCTTGTCCTACAAAGGCTAAGTGCACCAACTATGTGAACACTGTAACTGAGAAAAAATGCCTTCAAAGTTGTCACAATGCCGAGTCAAACATGTTGTAGGTACAATAGTGGTGATGCTTTTATTGACTTTCTTATTAGGAAGAAGCAAGAGATTAGTCACGAAGACGAAGGAGGTGTTATAAAGCCAATTTTGCACTCTAAACTCAGTTTTGACAAAATATGTAGTTACTGCCTTTTGGCTTTGTAGGGCAGCACTCAAGCCTGACAGACAAGAATTAAATGGTAGAGATAAAAAAAAAGGAAGTAAACTGAGAGTGCATTCTAAACAGTTGCGGCTACAACTCGTACTTTTTATTTGCACTTACTGAACAGACTACTTGCACCCTCTAAAAAATAATGGGGCCAGTACCGGTTCTTCAATGCCATAGAAGAACCTTCACTCTCCATGGAACCATCCAGAGGTGGTTAAAGAACCATTTAAGCACCTTTATTTTTTAGTGTGTATGTAAAAGGTACTTCACATTGGAAATAGTTCTTCAGAGCCTCAGATCATAATAGGATATGTTATGTCATATCGGCACCAAATGGTTCTTTAAAAAACTGTTGCCTCGACGCTTTGTTGAAGCCCTGACAAAGGTTCTTCTATGTTCTCGCTCTGAAGGACCATTATTTTTTAAGAGTGCAGAACAACTATGAAAAAAGTAAAAAAAAAAGTAAATCAGGAGCACAGGACTTGTTGTTGTGGTCATTATTCTTTTTTTTGCTCTATTTTGTGGGCATGGTGGTCATTATGAGGAAACGTAAGACCTTGGAAGTCTGATTTAGTTGATTTAGTCTTTTCCATTCAACAGAACTTTCTGTAGCCTTATGAGAGGTTGCATAAACGCATAACGTGGTTTGTGGGGGAGGAAAGAGAGAGGACAGGTAGAAGAGAAAAAAAATGAAATAAATGACTGACAGAGAGAGACGCCTGAGAAAGAGAAAGAGAAAGAGGGGTTTTGACGAATGAAGCGAAGGCAATATCGGGATGAAGAGACAGAATGATGAATTGAAAGGCAGAGACAGTGTGTGTGTGTGTGTGTGTGTGTGAGAGAGACAGAGAGAGATAAAACAAAACAGAAAGAGAGAGAGAGTCAGAGTGTGTGAGAGTGAAAGAGAAAGAGAGAGACAGACAGAGAGAGAGACAGTGTGTAAGAGTGTGCGTGTGAGAGTGACAGACAGACAGAGCAAGAGAGAGGGAGGGGGGAGGGAGAGAATACAAAGGAAAAAGTATAAAAAGATGGAAATAAAGACAAAGAGACACAGATGGACAGAAGCAAAGACAGAAAAGAGGAAAAAAACATATGGGGACATTTTTCAAGGATGGAAAGAGATTGGATGAGAGGAAGAGAAAGAGAGACAGATGGAGAGAAACCTTCAAAGATGGAAAAAGAGTGGATGAGGGGAAAAAGAAAGAGAGACAGGTGGTGGAAAATCTTCAAGGATGGAAAGAGAAAAAGAGTGGATGAGAGGAAGAGAAAGAAAGGAAGGAAGAGGGGGAAGAAGAAAAGCAGGGGAATGGGAGAGCCATAGAGGAGAAAGAGGGGAAGAGGGCTGGAGCTTTTAAAATGGAAATTTGCCTCCCACTCTGCCCACTTTCAGGTGAAGAGACTCTTTGTACACACACACACACACATACACACACTGAGGAAATCAACAATGTCCTTTAACAGAAAACACTGCCATACCAGCCTGGGTGCAATACCAAAAAATCACACCCACACACCAACCCACCCCCCTTTTTCACACACACACACACACACACACACACACACACACACACACACACACACACACACAAACCCATACCAGCAGACACACACACACACAACCTTGAAAAATGGCAAATAAAGGGATGTTGGTTTGGCAGGATTTGGGACTAA
>CM059274.1:11679524-11682024 GCA_030347295.1 Setipinna tenuifilis
AGATAGACAGATTAGGCACGAGGTGGAGGAATGTATTCATATATGTAGGTATAAAAAAGACAGGAGCATAGAAGACTGGGGGTGGAAGAAAGAGAGCGAGCGAGAGAGAGATGGATGAGAGGAGAGAGAGATGTAAAAAGAAAGAGAAAGATGATCTCATTTGTCATATTTGCTGAATATTCCCTGGAGACGCTGCATTAGCATTAAAAGGGATTGTTATTTTTATTCCATGTCATTAGGGAGATGACCACACACACACACACACACACACACACACACACACACACACAGAGGTGCACAAACATGTATATATATATGGACCTGCACGCATACATAGTCTACGCCACAGACAGCAACAACACACACACTGCAAGAACGCACACACACAAACACAAACACACACACTGTTGCACACACATTCTTGCTCTCCATCGCATACACACCCACACTCATGCACCCCACACACACAAATGAATACACACACACACACAAACACACACTCACTTACTCAGTCACAGTCACACTCACACACACACACACACACACACACACACACACACACACACACACACACACACACACACTGAAATATAAACACATGCTTGCACAGAGCCATAAGAAAGATCATACACCCATAATGGCTGCAAGAAATGAGAAATAATGACACCCTTCAACAAACAGGCCGCCTTATGGATTGAGCGATACTTATCGTAACAACATTAGAGGAAAGATTTTTACACACACATACACAAACACACACACACACACACACACACAGTCACACACCTTCCTCCACTCCCCTATCCCCTCAAGTCTATCTCTCTCAATACTTCTCTCTTCCTCTCCCCTCATTTTGTCATCTTTATCTCTCTTCTCTTTTCTTTTCTCTTCTTTTCTCCCTCTCCCTGCCTCCCTCTTTGTCCCTCGCTCTCTCTTTTTCTCTCTACCTGTCCCTCTACTCCACCCTTCCTCCCTCCCTATCCCTCGCTCCCTTCTTCCCTCCTTCTCTCACTCCTGTGATGGTGTAATGCTTTCTATCTTTCTCTCTGTCTTTCTCTCTACCTCCTCCTCTACTTCACCCTTCCTCCCTCTCTCCCTGGATGATGGTGTGATGCTTTCTATCTTTCTCTCTGTCTCTCTCTCTCTGTCTCTGTCTCTCTCTCTACCTCCCCCTCTAATCCACCCTTCCTCCCACTCTATCCCTCCCTCTATCCCTCTATCCCTCTCTCCCTCCCTCTGTGATGGTGTGATGCTGGGGGCCTGTATGTATGATGAATGAAGGATGAGAAAGGGGCAGCTGCAATCACCTTGGATACCACAACTATATATAGGACACACACCACACACCACACATCACATCACACACCACATCACACACCACACATCACACACCATGCCACGCCATGCTTACGCATCCACAATATACTACAGCCCCCCTCATCCCTTGCTCTATCTCTCTCTGTCTCTCTCTTTTCTTGTCTCTCCTCATCACTCTCTCTCTCTCTTTTGCTTTCTGTCCTTTTATTTTTCCTCATCTCTTTCTTTTTCTGTCTTCCTATCTCTCCTCATCCTTTCTTTTTCTGTCTTCTTATCTCTCCTCATCCCTCTCTCTTTCTGTCTTTCTTTTTGTCTTCCAATGTCTCCTCATCACTCTTTCTCCTTCTCTGTCTTATCACTCTGCATCACTTTCTCTTTCTCTCTCTCCTCTCATCTCTCCTCATCACTCTCTCTTTCACCCCCCACTCACCCAGCTTCTCATGTGCTCTCATATTTTTCTCCATCCCTCTCTCTCTCTTTTTCCATCCCTCTCTCTCTCTGAGTCTGTATGTCATGTCATGTCTCCCTCCATCCTTCTCTTCATGTCTTGCTCTCTGCTTACTTTTCTCCTTTTCTTCTCTCCTTCTCTCTCGTTCACTCCATCTTGATCTCTTGGCCCCTTTTTCTTGTTTGTGATCCACTCCGTCTGTGTACTTACAAAGCCCTTGAGACGTGTTTGTGTGTGTGTGTGTGTGTGTGTGTGTGTGTGTGTGTGTGTGTGTGTGTGTGTGTGTGTGTGTGTGTGTGTAGCCATTTATCTATTTGTGGAGTGTGATGCACTTCTCCATATCTCTCAGTCCTATTCTTGGCTGCTGCTGTTTCATCTCAGTGTATTAGTGTGCATGTAGAATCACATGCATTTAGTGTGTGTGTGTGTTTGTGTGTCTGAGGACGTGGGCTGGTAGACATGTAGGCCTGTGTGTGTGTGTGTGTGTGTGTGTGTGTGTGTGTGTGTGTGTGTGTGTGTGTGTGTGTATGTGTGCTCTAACGGGTCTTGAGTGGTGTCCTTTCAATGTAGGACACATAATGGTGTCCTACATATTTCATGTGTGTGTGTGTGTGTGTGTGTGAGAGTGAGTGTGTGTGTGCTGCACATACTGTACGTAAGCTAGAGTGCTTTGTGTATGTAAAGGTCAGAGAGAGCATGTGTTAGCAAGTCTGACTGTAAATGTGTGGGAATGTG
>CM059274.1:11704524-11707024 GCA_030347295.1 Setipinna tenuifilis
TGCCAGGGGAACACCAGGGGCCTGACCACCCTAATGGGCTTTTAGCTCGTTAAGGCTACACACAGATAAACTTTAATGCCGCTGATTGCTTGACAGAGTAGGCCAATGTGTGTGTGTGTGTGTGTGTGTGTGTGTGTGTGTGTGTGTTCTGCAGTATGGGCGGACACATAGATGCACACACAGACACTCACATCTCCAACACAAACAGGCCTCTACACACACATGCACTAAGCAACAAACAGTCACACACACACACAGACACACACACACACACACACACACACACACACACACACAAACACACACACACACACATTCCCTTTATTCATCTGACAAAGCTTTAAGATCAAGTATACTCACAAAGTGCCTTTGCCTGCCTTGAAATATCCGTCTCATTTCCTGGGCCTGTGCTTTGAAGAGCTAACCCCATTGAACTCCTCTTTTGATTGGCTCATTCACTGTGACTGGCCAGTATTCTGGCTTGTGATTGGTGGCATTGGGGTTACTTTATCCAATGGAGTCATTTATCAGAGGATAGAGTGGATATTAGATGTTATTGGCTGGGGAAGAATCAACTTGCTGAAGAATCATCTTGTCTCAGAAGGACTAGACATACACACACACACACACACACACACACACACACACACACACACATTGCTAGCCTGCTCCAAATTACATCTCGCTCTTAACTTGTATGGTGATAGTGAAGACTTATACTCCACACAGACACACACACACACACAGACACACACACACACACACACACACACACACACACACACACACACACACACACACACACGCACACACACTTGCAAACATATGCACACACACAAAAAGTCATGCACACACACATACACACACAGGCATATATATGCACACGCACACACATGCACACACACACACACACACACACACACACACACACACATATATGCACACACACATGAACAGAGGCAGCAGAAAGAGAGAAGATCAATATTTTGGGATGTAAATGTGAGTGTGTCTCGTGGGAAATAAGATCTCTGTGCTTCTCTTATCTCTGCATCTCTCCATTACAGACACCACACTACACTACACCATGACATGATTACAGTCCTTACCATTCTCCCATTCTCTCTTTCTCTCTCTCTCTTTATCTGTCTATCCCTCTCTTTCTCTTTTACACACTCTATCTCTGCATCTCTCCATTGCAGACACCACACTACACTACGCCATGACACGATTACATTCCTCCTCATTCTCCCATTCTCTCTTTCACTCTTTTCTCTCTCTCTGTCTATCCCTCTCTTTCTCTTTTTCATGATCTATCTCTCCATCTCTCTTTCTAATGTTCTCATTCAGTCCCTTCATCTCTCCATCTCTCATTCTGTGTCTCTCAGTCTATATCTCATTCCATCTCTTATTCTGT
Organism: Setipinna tenuifilis; assembly: GCA_030347295.1. Taxonomy (NCBI): domain Eukaryota; kingdom Metazoa; phylum Chordata; class Actinopteri; order Clupeiformes; family Engraulidae; genus Setipinna; species Setipinna tenuifilis. Next base: position 11,705,939 of record CM059274.1, read on the forward strand.
CTATCCCTCTTTTCCTCTTTTACCCACTCTATCTCTCCATGCTAATGCTCTCACTCTGTCTTTCCATCTCTCCATCTCTCCATCTCGCATTCTATTTCTCTCAGTCTATCTCTCCATCTTTTATTCTAACTCTCTCATTCCATTTCTCCATCTGTCATTCTAACTCTTTAGTTCCATCTCTTTATTTATCCATCTCTAATTCTATCTCTTCATCTCTCCATCTCTCATTCTATGCCTCTAATACTATCTCTTCATCTATCATTCTAACTCATTATTTCCATTTCTTATTGTATCTCTCCATCTCTCATTCTGTCTCTCCATCTCTCAATATATCTCTCCTTCTCTCCATCTCTCATTCTAACTCTCTAAATCTATCTCTCCATCTCTCATTCTAAAGTTCTCATTCTTTCTCATTCCATCTCTCATAATCTCATTTTATTTGATGTCTTTCATTCTATATCTCTACCTCTCATTCTCTCTCATTCTACCTCTCCATCTCTCCATCTCTCGCTCCCACTGTACCTCTCCATCTCTTCATCTTTCACTTCCATTCTCTGTCATATTATATCTCCATTTCTCTATCTCTCTCTCCCTCTGTTTCTCTCATCCATTCTCTCTCTTCTTCATCGCTCTACTTCTGTCCATCTTCTACTATCTCGTTACTCAATCTTCATTGCGTCACTTACTGCCATTCTCTTTCTTTCTACAGTATCTCTCCATCTCTCTATTTGCGTCATTCTTTCATTTAGTCCATCATCTTTCTACCTCTCATTATGTCCTTCATTCGCTTTGTCCATCTTTCTATAGGCCCTCTTATTTCCTCTTCTTTTCTGTCTGTCCATATTTCTATTTCTTACTCACTCACTGTTTCTCACTTCACTCTCTCTCTCTCTCTCTCTCTCTCTCACACACACACACACACATACACACGCTCTCACCCTGTGTGTGTGTGCATCTGTGGATGTGTGTAGCTGTGTGAGAGCAAGTGTGTGTGTGTGTGTGTGTGTGTGTGTGTGTGTGTGTGTGTGTGTGTGTGTGTGTGTGTGTGATAAACAGGTTGATCTATACAGATGCAGATGAAAGAAC
>CM059274.1:11729524-11732024 GCA_030347295.1 Setipinna tenuifilis
GTGTGTGTGTGTGTGATCAGATTTGGAGATGGCTCTGTTTTTGTGTGTGTGTGTGTGTGTGTGTGTCTGTGTGTGGGTGCACCTGGATCTTCAAATGAGTGCATGTGTGTATGTTAATGTGTGATCGGATATAGAGATGAGTGTGTGTGTGTGTGTGCGCCCCACCTGGATCTTCAAATGAGTGTGTGTATGTGTGTGTGTTAATGTATGCTTGGATATGGAGATGAGTAGAGTGTGTGTGTGTGTGTGTGTGTGTGTGTGTGTGTGGATCCTGGGACCTCTTGGGTGTGGTACTGCATATATGGGGTCAATTTTTCAACATTTTTACATCAAAGCCTCCCCATATACAGACACATTTAGCAGTGAGCGCAGCTTGGGGTGTAGAGCCACTGCCAAACACACTTCAAAATCCGCCCCTCAGCTCCGGTAATTCTGCAAAGCCATTACATTACATTTCGCTGAAACTCTTATCCAGAGTGACTTACAGTGAATTGGGTACAGGGGAAAAATCTCCCTGGAGGAACAGTGTGGGGGTTAGATGCCTTGCTCAAGGGCAACTTCAGAGATGCTATTTATTTCAGTTATTTACTCCCCCACCCACCCATCCACCCACCCACCTACCTTTTTAATTTTTTCTCTTATGGGATTCGAACCTCTGACCCTCCGGTGCTAAGACCCACCGCTTTTAATTTTACTCTAATGGGAAATTAACCTTTGACCCTCCGGTGCTAAGGCCAATTCCCTACCAATTAGGCCACAGCCACACCCCCAAGTGCCCTCCACACCCCCCAACCCCGCTCTTGGTAAATGGCCTCTCCATGCCAGATTTTTTGGGGGGGTCATGACACCACCAGGGATGGAAATTGGCACCATCCGCCAGCCAAATGCTGGTTAAATATAAAAAGTTCCTGATAGATTTCAGAGAGGAAATAATGATTTACCGTTGAGTGGCTGGTCAATTTTACCTTTTTACCATTTTTGTGTCAATGGCTGGTAAGGCATCACATTTTGCAAAGTTAATTTCCAACCCTGCATTGCAGTATGTATGTGTTGTGTATTTCATTGTCCAAGCCATTCCATTAGGGTCATTAGGTTGATACACAGCTATAGAGAGTGCATGTGTGTGTGTGTTTATGTATGTATGTATGTATGTATGTATGTATATATAGATAGCAGGATTATGCTATCTAAACCCATTAATTATGATAATTATGATTAATGGGTTTAGATAGCCATCCCTGTATTATTATAACAGCCCTGAGAGCAAACTGAAAGCTACAGTAATGTAACCCAATGCAGCTCACCTGTACACTGGACATTTGCACTCGCCTGGACTCACCTAGACCTGAGCTAGTGAGATTATGAGTAATGGCTTGAATGACCACCAATGTATTGTAGGTGTTCTGACAGACAAATGATATATTCTTGAAACACAATGCAAGTATCGCACACACTCCTGCACTCACCTGTGCCGGAGACCGCAGGAAGCCAGTGGGATTATGGGTAATGGGTCAAATAATGACCACTGTACTGCATTATAATGTATTGTGCTTTATTGTATTGCATTGTATTTTATTGTTTTGTATTTTAACAGCCCTGGGAGAGAAGTGAGATGTAGTGTAACACAATACAAGGGTAATGGGCTTGTCTGAAATGACTGGCTGTCTGATTGTGGACTTGACAGAGAGACGTTTTTGGACCATCTCCTCCGAATGTCACCGTACCACATGGGTGAGATTGTCCAAACCACGTCACTGCTTTAAGTCCAGTATGCATTGCTTTATAAGCCAGAACATTACTATTCTGGGCTTGAAAACGTAATATGGACTGTGTGTGTATGTGTGTGTGTGTGTGTGTGTGTGTGGGCCACTCAGCTCTGTCTGATCCCTCGTTTTGTCCACCTGCTGAAGAACATAATCCTCTTCCCTCACAGCAACATCGCAACACAATGCAAGGTAATGGGCTTGTTTGAAATGACTGGCAGGCTGAGTGTTGCTGGCTTAAAGCAATGCATTCTGCACTTAAAAGAGTGACGTTTTTGGACCATCTTCTCCGAACATCACCGTACCACACATGGGTGAAATTGTCCAAAAAACGTCACTATTCTAGACTTGAAAGAGTGATGTTGGCCCATCTTGTCTGGACTCTGGACTTCAATGAGTGAAATTTTTGGACCATCTCATCCAAAAGTGACTGTACTGTACCACAAGGGAGAGATTGTACAAAAACGTAACTATTCTGGACTTGACATAGTGACGTTTTTAGAACATCTTGTCCGAACGTGACCATACCAAATGGGTTTCAAGTCCAGAATGCCTTGCTTTTTAAGTCAGCCACTCAGCCAGCCAGTCATTTCAAACAAGCCCCAATGGCCCAGCTTGTGTTTCTGTAGAGGGGGCAAACAGTCAGGGGGTTCGGGGCTGGACCTGAGTCAGTGTGCCCGACTGGGACTGAGCTTTCTGGGCTAAAAGAGGTCCAATTGGTGCTGGTGCTGATGCCA
>CM059274.1:11747024-11752024 GCA_030347295.1 Setipinna tenuifilis
AAGAGTGTCTGAGCATGTGAGTGAGTGTGTATGAGTGTGTAAGTATGTGAGGGTGTGTCTGAGTGTTTGATCGTGTGTCTGAGCATGTGTCTGAGTGTGTGTGTGTGTGTGTGAGTGAGTGTTTGAGAGTGTCTGAGTATGTGTGTGTGTTTGTGTGAGTGTTTGAGTGTGTGTCTGAGTATGAGTGTGTGTGTGTGTGTGAGTGTTTGAGCGTGTGTCTGAGTATGTGTCTGAGTGTATGTGTGTGTGTGTGTGTGTGTGTGAGTGTGTGAGAGTGTGTCTGAGAGTGAGAGAGCGTTTATCAGATCAAAGGTCTGATCCAGGAACAGGGGCCACGTTAAGCTCACTTCAATGACTGCAGAACCAGCGCCAGGGCTGGAAGTAATTCATAATTCAGTACGGAGAGAGAGAGGGAGAGAGAGGGAGAGAGGGAGAGAGGATAAAAAGAGAGGAGGGGGGGAGAGATGAAGGGATAAAGAGAGGGGGGAAAAGATGGATAAAAGGGGAAATGATTAAAACGCCCAAATGAAGGAGGTCTAAGGTTTTAATCTTTCATAAAGAAAAAAAAAAAGAAAAGTGTTGGACTGGACTGTTCCAGGGTCAGTCCAGCATTGCTTTTGGGCACAAACACAATTTAGGAAGTCATCTAACGTAGCCTAACACATAAAGGATTCTGTGAAAATGAGAGATTGTGTTGGGCATGAGTTGGGTGTGTGTGTGTGTGTGTGTGTGTGTGGGTGTGTGTGTCTGTGTCTGTGTCTGTGTAAGATTGAGACACAGAGAGAAAAAGAGAGCGAGAGTGAAAGAGAGGGTCAGAAAGTAAGAGAGAGAAAGCAATTTATGTGCATATAAATTAATGATTAAAGCTTCATACAGTTTCCATGTGTGCATGCGTGCAAGCATGTCTGTGTGTGTGTGTGTGTGTGTGTGTGTGTGTGTGTGTGGGTATGTGTAAGAGTCTTCCATCTTCTATTATATTCCTGTGTGTGTTGGTGCATTTCTGATTATATATATGAGTAAAATGTTATATCCATATAAGGTCATCTGAAATGGACAGGAACCTGCACTACATCCATATAAGGTCATCTGAAATGGCCAGAAACCTGTTCTGTATCCATATAAGGTAATCTAAAATGGACAGAAACCTGTACTACACCCATATAAGGTAATCTAAAATGGACAGGACCCTGTGCTGCATCCATATAAGGTCACCTGAAATGGAAAAAAACCTGTGCTGTGTCCATATAAGGTCATCTACAATGCATGGTGATGATGAATAGCCCATAGGTAACACTAAAGACCCTGAGTGCTCCACTCAAACCTGTAGCAGCGTCCTTTTAATCATCGACCAGTGTGTGTGTGTGTGTGTGTGTGTGCGCACATTCTACTGTACTGAGGTTACATATGTGTATGTGCTAAGGGAAGAGAAGGAGTAGAAAAAGAGATAAGAAGAGAATAGAATAGAAGAGAGGAGAAGAGAAAAGTGTTGAGTACTGAAAAACAGATGAGTCATGGATTTGTGGTCCTTTTCTCTTCTTTGCTGTGTCTGTGTGTGTGTGTCTACTCTTCAGCATGTGTGTATCTGTGGCTCTGCTCTCTGCTGTGTGTGTGTGTGTGTGTGTGTGTGTGTGTGTGTGTGTGTGTAGGTGTCCTTTCTGGGTCTTGTGTACGTCTTCTTTCCAGCATGTGTGTATGCATGGCTCTGCTCTTGGCCATGTGTGTGAGTGTCATCCCTGATCTTTGAATGTGTGTGTGTGTGTGTGTGTGTGTCGGCTGTCCTCTGTCCTTTGTGAGGGTCGGTGTAATGAAAGGAACCTGAGATGGTGACCAGGTCAGCAGACGGACTAATGAGAGCGCCCTTTCCCTCCACCTCGCCACGCCCCTCCCCTCTTCGTCTTTTCCTTTCCTCCTTCTGCCTCTCCTCTCCTCTTCTCTTCTCTCTTCATCTCTCCTCTCTTTTTCTTTCCTCCTTCTACCTCTCACCCCTCCTCAACCCCTCCTCTCCTCTCCTACCTCAACCTCTCCTTTTCTCTTCTCTTGTCTTCGCTTCTCACTTCTCTTCTCTTCTCTTCACCTCTTCTCTTCTCCCCTAACCTCTCCTCTTCTCTTGTATTCTCTTGTCACTTCTCTTTTCTTCTCCTCACTTCTCCTCTTCTCTCTTCTCCTTTGCTCTCACCCCACCTATCCTCTACTCTCCTCTCCTCTTCTCTTCTCCCCTAACCTCTATTCTTTTCTTCTCGTCTCTTGTCTTCTCTTCTCACCTCCTCTCTCCTCTTCTCTCCTCTCCTGTCTAACTGTCCAAGCTCCACTGGCCAAGATGACCCTTTGCCCCCTCGTTGACCCCGCACTCAGTCTCCGTCTGACCCCACCGCCACACCTGATGCCTAATTCAGGCAGGTGAGGAGAGAGTGTGGCCAACAACATGAGGACTGGTGTAGCGCCTGCTAAAAGGCTGACTCCATCTTTGTTCTCCTTAAGGCTTAATGTCCATGGAAACCAGCCACTGGGACCCGACATTTGGTTACACTAATTTTTGAAGGTGTGTACATAAGGGTGACATGAGCTCCTTTATACACATGACATAACACATATCATGAACATTACTGTAGTGGCACTTCATTCATGTTTATGACTGTTGTTATTAAGTGTCATTTAGTGTTTTTTGTAATTTCGGCATCTCAAAAAATATCAACTGAACATTACAAAGTGAAATAGAGAAGAGTGTTGAGTATTGAGAAATATCAACTTAGTAACATTACAAAAAGACAACAGTCATAAACATGAATAAAACGTTGTTGATGTTTATGACATCCAGTGCATTGATATGCTCTGATTATTCCTTTGCTACATGTCTGGCTCGTTCTCATGAAGCACAAGATTGCCCTCAAAAGTGCAGTGAAGTTTCTACTGTTATTTTATTGTTTTGTTTTGTTTGATATGGACATTGATATTGTCGTTTCAGCCATATACACAGTACACAGTGAGACGAAACAACATTTCAGCGGGAACAATTGGTGATACACGCAACTGTTAAAATAGCAGCGCCAAGACAGATACAATATAGTGCTATAACGATATAGACATTGCAGTTACATTACTAGAACTGAAACATTATCCACATCAATATACATTTACATTATTCACACGTATTTATATTTAAAATATACTTTTATACTATAAAAATGCTTTGGGTGCTTTATAGCAAAACCCCTGCATGAACCAGGACACTACACAGCAGACTCACACAACCTCAGAGACTGACATCATTGTGATGGACAGATATGGACAGTGTGTAAAAATGATTAGCCTGTCATCATCTGCATAAAGTGGAATAGAGCCGCAGTGAAGCAGTGAAGTATAGATTGACCACCCCGTATGCCCCCCCCCTCGTCCATAACATGGCCATAAGACACTGACACACACACACACACACACACGCACACGCACACACACACATAACATGGCCATAAGCTGCCAAACGACGCTCCTAAAACAGGCGCCGCGACAGTAAGAGACAATAAACGCACTGACCCCCGCCACACCAAGCAGTGTGTGTTTATCGCCATCTAAAACCACGTCTGACACATTGAGTGTGTGTGTGTGTGCCTGTGTGCCTGTCTGTGTGAGTACAGTACTGTATGTGTGTGCATGAGAGAGACAGAGAGAGAGAGACAGAGACATGTCATGTGTGTGGGTGCGTGTGCATGCGTGTGTGTGTGCGTGCGTGTGTGTGTGTGTGTGTGTGTCTGTGTGTGTGTGTCTCTGTGTGTCTCTGTGTGTGTACGTGTAGGTATGTCTGTGTGTGAACACATATGAGTGTGTCTCTGTGTCATCCCATAAAAGCCATTTATTGGTAGTTGGTGTTGAGAGGCATACAGATCTGTCGATCTCTCTCTCTCTCTCTCTTACTATTACTCACTCACTCACACACTCTCACACGCACACACACACACACACACACACACACAGAGCGAATGGCAGTGTGTGGGAGGAGTGTGCTCACCACCAAGACCCACCTGAGGCCCTGTGAGGCCTCTCTAATGAGGCGGGAGTCTGGATTCTTCCTCTCTTTTCCCTCTCTCTCTGCATCTGTCTATTCTTTTACATCTTTTATCTCTCTCTCTCTCTTTTACTCTCTCTCTCTCTATCTATCCATATATACGTCATCCCTTCCTCTTCTCCTCTCTGTTACTACCTCTTGTCATATCTCCCTCTAATATTTCATCATCTTCTCTGTCCATGACTCTCTCTCTCTCTCTCTCTCTCTCTCTCTCTCTCTCTCTCTCTCTCTCTCTCTCTCTCTCTCTCTCTTGATTTCCTGTCATCTGTCTCTCTGTCTCAACTCAACTCAACAGAGCTTTATTGGCATGACAAAAAGGCCATTGGTATTGCCAAGGCAGTAATGCAGATGTGGTGACACATGACAATGAGGTATCTATGGACAGACATACAGAGGTGTACAATACAGTATATAATGGTAGAAAAAATACACAATTAAAGAACATACTGTACATAATGTCTGTCTGTCTGTCTGTCTGTCTCTCTCTCTCTCCTTCTACTGTCACTCTAGCTGCTTTTTCATCCCCCCTCTCCTCTCTGTCTCTGTCTTTCTCTCTCTTTTACTCTTGCTCTCCCTTTCAGTCTTTCTGTCTCTTTTTTCTCTACCTCCACTACTCTCTCCAGAGCTGCTCTTTTATCCTCCCTCTCTCTCTTTCTCCCACCCTCTCTCTCTCCCTCTTTATGTCTCACTCTCTCTCTCTTATTCTCTTTCTATCTCTCTCTCTCCTTCTACTGTCTCTGTAGCTGCTATTTTATCCTCTCTCTCTATCTCTGTCTTTCTCCCTGTCTCTCTGCCCCCCCCCCTCTCTCTCTCACTCTCTCACTTCTCTTACCCTCTTACTGTCTCTCAGTCTGCCCCCCCATCCCTTCCTCCACCCCCCACACACACCCCCACACACACACACACACACCCCACCCCCCTTCCTCTGAGTCTTTAGCGT
>CM059274.1:11754524-11769524 GCA_030347295.1 Setipinna tenuifilis
GGAATCTACACACACACACACACATACACACACACACACACACACACACACACACACACACACACACACACACACTGTGGTGTGGATCTATTAAAAAAGATTTGTCAAGCAGGAATCTACACACACACACACACACACATACATACACACACACACACACACACACACACACACACACACACACACACACACACACACACACACACACATTGAAAGGAGATAGCCACATCATGGGGGTTGAGGATAATGCTGTACTTACACACTGTGGTGTAGATTTAGCACAATAAGGCCTTCAAAAAGATATGTCAAGCAGGAATTTACACACACACACACACACACACACACACACACACACACACCTATCTATCTATCTATCTATCTATCTATCTATCTATCTATCTATCTATCTATCTATCTATGCCTCTGTGTGTCCCTGTCTGTTTGTCTGTCTTTGTCTCTCTTTCATTCTACCTCTTTCTCAGTCTGTCTATCCGTCTGTCTTTCTCACTCACTCACACACACACACACACACTCACACACACACACACACAATCCCACGCACACACATTATTGTAAAAAGAGATAGGCCTATTTGCCAAACAGGAGTGAGTTGGATCTAATGGGGGCCCACCTCTTGTCTCTGTCTCTGTCTCTCTCACACACACACACATCTCACACACAAGGCCAGACAATTGGACACCTCTGCTCGTGCACCTGGGTGTTACAGACGGGTGTGTCTTTGTCTCTTTCTTTCTCTCTAACACACACACACACTCACACACACATACACAAGCCATCTCTCTGTGTCTCTGTGTCTCGATCTCTCTTTCTCTCTCTCTTTCACACACACACACACACACACACACACACACACACACACACACACAAGCCAAATCCCTGTCTCTGTCTGTCTCTCTTACTTTCTCCCTCTTCCTCTCTCTCTCTCTCTTTCACACACACAAAAGCCAAATTTCTCTCTGTTTCTGTCTCTCTCTCTCTCTCTACCGACGGGTGCTACCGTTCCCAAGCCATCAGCATCACTGGCACCGGAACCATCACCGGCATCAGCACCGGCACCGAGATGGCGGAACCCGTTCTGTAACCTGTGTCACATTATCAGGCCTGTCAGGAGCCATGACAGATGGGGAGTGTGTGTGTGTGTGAGAGCAAGAGTGAGAGTGATCCAGACAGAGACAAAAATCACACACACACACCACATTCAAAGCCGGGACTGAGACCGAGACCGAGACCAAGCATTTTTTGTAGATAAGAGTGGAGCTTCAAGGAGAGAATCAGCTTTTGTACACCCCTGGGGGTGGGGGGGGGCGGGGGGCAGGACAGGTGTTGGAGATGATTGTGGTCTAACTAATTTATGAACTTCGCGATGTTTCGGTCACGGACCTTTATCAGGTTGCTTAACACACAGGTACCTGTGTGTGTGTGTGTGTGTGTGTGTGTGTGTGTGTGTGTGTGCAGCAGTTCTTATTTCCTTAAGATAGAGCGGAGTGGCATTGCAAGGACAAAGAGAAGAAATACAACAGGAAAAAGGAAAGGGGAGAGATTTACAGCTGCAAGATTTACAAATGGGGGGAGATTTACTGCTAAGATTTACAGTAATAAAGGAAGAAAATAATAGAAAGCGAAAAAGTAGTAGAAGTAGAAAGAGTGTGAATTGTAAGTATGTGTATAAGAGTGTGGGTGAGTGTGTGAGTGAGTGTGTGTATGTGTGATCTGGAGTATAAGTGTGTCAGTGTGTGGTATGGGAGTCTGTGTGTGTGTGTGTGTGAGTGTGTGGGTGTGTGCACGTGAGTGTGTGTGTGTGGTGTGTGTATGTGAGAGAGAGTGTGTGCATGTGGGAGGCCTCTGTCACATTATCAGGCTTGTCTGAAACATGATGAGAGGCTGAAGAGGAGCCACAGACAAATATCCCACTCTGTGTGTGTGTGAGTGTTTGTGTGTGTGTATGTGTGTGCACTCTGCACACAAAGAGAAGGAAATGGAAAAGTGGAAAGCCTGTGAATTTTGAAAGTATGTGCATGTGTGTGTTTGTGTGTGTGGGGTGGGATGATAAGTGTGTGTATGTGTGGTGTGGAATATGAGCATGTGAATGTGTGGTATGGGGGCATGAGTGTGTCTGTGTGTGTGTGTGTGTATGTGCAGTGTGAGTGAGTGAGTGAGTGTGTGTATGTGTGGTGTGGAATATGAGTATGTGAATGTGTGGTGTGGGGGCATGTCTGTGTGTGTGCAGTGTGTGTGTGTGTAAGTGCAGTGTGTCTGTGCATGTGTGTGTGTATGTGTGTGTATGTGCAGTGTGAGTGAGTGTGTGTATGTGTGGTGTGGAATATGAGTATGTGAATGTGTGGTGTGGGGGCATGTGCATGTGTATGTGTGTGTGTGTGTGTGTGTGTGTGTGTGTATGTGTGTGTGTGTGTGTGTATGTGGGGGGCTGTTCATAAACAGATGGGGTTGAGAGGGGAGATAAGAGGAGAAGTTGCGCTGCAGTAACCCCACAGCAGTGCAGGCTGCTTAGGAGACAAGCTTCATTACCAGCCCTCCCCACAGACACACTACACTCCCCACAGAGAGAGAAGGGGGGGGGAGGGAGGGAGGCAGAGGGAGAAAGGGGGGGGGGGGGCAGAGAGCAAGGGAGAGGAAGAGAAAGAGAGCAAGAGAGAGCAAGGGATAGAGAGAGAGGGAGAGGGAGAGGGGGGGAGGATAGGGAGAAAGGGGGGTGGTGGGGGAGACAGAGAGCAAGGGAGAGGAAGGGAAAGAGAGCAAGAGAGAGCAAGGGATAGAGAGAGAGGGAGAGGGAGAAAGGGGGGGGGAGGGAGACAGAGAGCAAGGGAGAGGAAGAGAAAGAGCGCAAGAGAGAGCAAGGGATAGAGAGAGAGAGAGGGAGAGGGAGAGCAAGCAAGGGAGAGATGGGGAGGGAGAGAGAGAGCAAGGGAGAGAAAGAGAAAGAGAGCAGGGAGAGCAAGGGATAGAGAGAGAGGGAGAGGGGGAGAGCAAGCATGGGAGAGAAGGGGGGAAAGAGAGAGCAAGGGAGAGGGGGGGAGGGAGAGAGAGAGCAAGGGAGAGAAAGAGAAAGCAAAAGGAGAAGGAGAGACAGTGCAAGGGAGAGAGAGAAAGGGGGAGAGAGGGGAAAAAACAAGGGAGGGAAATGGAGAGAGAGACTGCAAAGGAGAGAGAGAGAGGGAGGGTGGAGAGAAGGAGCAAATGAGGGAAAGATGAAGAAAGAGAGAGCAAGGAAGGGAGAGATGGAAAGAGAGAGTGGCTGAAAGAAATTAAGGATTAAGTAAGATTTTTCGAGGGGTGGGGGGGTGAAGAAAAAGGTTGTGAGAAAAAGTGAGAATGAAAGATATTAGGAAAGAGAAAGAGGAGAGGATGATAGAAAGGTAAGAAGAGAGTGAGTAGTTGACGATGAGCGAGATGGAAGGACAAAAAACAAGAGAACAAGACAGAGGAAAAGACCAATGTATAGAGTCAAAAATAGATAGATAGATAGATAGATAGATAGACAGATAGATAGACTGAGGAAGGAGGTACAGGGAAGAAGGGAGAGAGGGGAGGATCCATTGGCTCTTCACAGTGTTTGGGAGTAATTGTGTTTTCTTATTGACTGCATCCAAACTGACAGCAAAGACAAGTAACACAAAACACACACACACGCGCACACACACACACACACACACACACACACACCACGCAATTCACACCACGCTGCTCTCATTTATGGATCCTACAGTATCTGCCCCAGTTTGATTTGAGTCTGATTTGAAAGCAACTTCACCTCTGAAGGGAAAACAAATATACGTCCAGACTGTCACAACACTCTCGCATACTCATTCATGCAGGCACTCAAAATAGATTCCTAATAGAAGGCAAGCGGAGAAGTTTTAAAATACATTTCCACAGAGAGACAGACAGTCAGACAGACAGAGAGACAGACAGTCAGACAGACAGTCAGACAGACAGACAGACAGTGGAATAATATTGCTACTGGGGGAGTGACACTGCAACACCACAAACTGTTATGCATTTCCAAAAAGGTCACTGATCAAAGTGTGTGTGCGTGTGTGTGTGTGTGCGTGTGTGCTGTTTGTCACTGTGTGTGTGTATCTGTGTGCTGTTTTCACTGTGTGTGTGTGTGTGTGTGTGTGTGTGTGTGTGCGTGTGTGTGTGTGTGTGCAGCCTACGGGACTGATCAGATGTGGCCTCTGGGGCCGTGAGTCAGATTGGCGCAATCTGTGACGAAAGAGAAGGAAGGTGCCTGCGGCAGATATCCAGTGTGTGGACGGGCCGTCACTTTCAGAACCATGGACAGCAGCGCCGATCAGCCATCTACGACGCGTCCGCTGTGTAGAGCTGCCCATGGGGACGCATTAATGAGCGGATTGATGGCTCGGTGACGGACCGTGTATGGCTGTAACTGGCGCTTGTGTTGCACAATATTAGCACCGCTGTTACATTATTATGCTGCTGTCTTTTGCGGTCACAAGAGAGCGGAACTAATGGGCTGAAGCAGTCCTCAAGACCAGGACAAGTGTAGTAGACTACACGAGCTGAACAAACTCAATGAGCACACACCAGGAGACTTGTGTGCTGTGTGTGCGTGTGTGTGTGTGTAAGAGAGAGAGAGAGAGAGAGAGAGGGAGAGAGAGAGAGAGAGAGAGAGAGAGAGAGAGAGAGAGAGAGAGAGTCTGTGTCTGTGTCTGTGTCTATGTCTGTGCATAAGGTGTGACCAGCGAGAGAATTCATATCTCCGTATTGATCTTCTGTTTTATGTGTGCGGTCTATTTATAGTTTCGCGCAGTCTTGCCAATCGGTGTGTATTAAAAACCAGCAGGACTGCTGAGGAGAGTGTAGATCATCTTGCTCGCGCAGGCTCTGGAGCTACGTCTTGGCCCACGAGCTGAGCACGGGAGGCCTAACTGCCCCACCTTCGCCAAACTAAAATGGAGGCCTCTGCCTCAGTCTAAATGTCACTGCTGTAGGGCCCAGAACTATTAAGTTTTCGCCCTTTTCAGAATTCATTATATTTCAAGAGAGTTATGAAGAACACTTCAACTTTTTACACGCAAGCAGAGAGGAAAAAAAGCAACAAAAATGTGTGTGAGATCTGCTGCCATCACGTCATGGAGCGACATTGACACTTACCCCAGCGTTGTCATGGTGACGATGGTGTACCAGAAGGCGGCGGGAATGCTGGTGAACTTGCTGGCGCTCGAGCCCTTCTCTGCGTAGAACATGACGGTGGCGAAGATGATGATGGCCATGGTGAGCGAGAAGAGGAGGAAGCCCAACTCAGAGGCACAGCTCTTCAGCGTGTAGCCCAGGATACGCAGGCCCGCCGAGTGGCGCGAGAACTTGAAAATCCGAAAGACTCGGAAGACCCTGAGGGTGACGAAGGCCCCGCTCACGTCCTCGTTGTCTGTCATGACCAGACCAATGTAGTAGGGCATGATGGCCACCACGTCGATGACGCTCATCACGCTCTTCACGAACTTGAACCTGTTGGGTGCTGCCATTAACCGGAGCAGGTACTCCACAGTGAAGATCATGACGCAGGCCGTGTCCAGGCAAAAGAAAGCCAGGACGTAACGCTCACCGCAGGATATCTCCACTCTGTTCTGCGTCTTCCCGCAGGGCACCGTCTCCACCACGTTGGCCATGACGGAAACTGCAATAAAGAACCCCGTCACGTAGTAAAACACCAGCGCCATGGTGCTCGTGTGGGGGTTCTCGAAAGCCCGCCACATGGACTCGCGGAATGTCATATCCTGTGGGACCATGTCGTTGTTTTGGTCGTTATCCTCGTCATCCTGGATGCGTTCTGCGTTCTCTCGCCTGCGGTCTTTGTACTCTTCATAACAGCAATCTCCAATAATCTCTGGAATTATTCCAAAGAATGCCAGCTCCTCGTCATATGCCGAGATGCACTCGTGGCGTGGGTAGTGCAATTTGCCAGTGCGGTAAAAATTCAAAATGTGCCGAAAGATGTCTGGGTCGCGGTCAAAAAAGTACTCATTGGTCTCCTCGTGATAAAAGAAGTCGCGCTCTGTGCTTCCGAGTAAAGTGTCCGGATATCTCTCCAAAGTGTTTCGCCAAGTTTGAAACCTTGTGCCACTGACATTGAGAACGATGAGCCCATCTGCCGTCCGCCTCTTGTCCCGTGGAGGGTTGGGCATAGGGGCACTGGCCACCGGCATCCATCCTATGGCTGCTGCCCGGGCGAAGGGTAGCCAAGCCGCGACTCCCGCTGCCATTCTGTTTCAATCTGCAACCTGGTCCGGCTGAAGCAGGCAGGCACGGAGCTCCGTTAGCTGATCACAGGCGTGCAGCCCCGCACAGAGGCATCTGGAGAGGCAGTGAGAGCATCGCTGGTTAGATCACCTCGTGGCTAAAGCAATACGATCCACTCCATGTGGAATTTAGACTAAAAATCAAACGTGCTGCACGGTGTGCTGGTAATGAATTGGTAATTACAAGGTACTGTGGTCTTAGGACAAAAACACTGGCCGCGTAATGAATGCATGCGTAAAACCATTTCCATTAAAGTAAACCATCAAGGTATTACATACAAATGTATTCAGTGTTCATATGCGCTATCTAGGCAAATGCATACAAAAGCTCAACTTGAAACAATCTGGAGTAAAGTGCTCTCACCTCTGCGTAAATGCTGGTGTGCTGTGAAAAGAAAAAAAGCTTTAAAATGTACCTGTAAAATTACACAATCCTACTTGCAAAATCGGTGTCCTGCCAAGTGCTGGTAACAAAAAAAGTCTTCGAAATTATTTCCACAAACAGATGGGCACGATATAGCAACAAGTTCAGCAAACAGGTAATCCCGTTCTCATATTCAGGTGCAGAACTTCGCCGCAGTCATCCACGAAACATTCCCTTTCGTCCAGCAGTCATCGGTTAACGGAAGGCTTTCCCTCCTAATCGGTATTTCTCCCCGCGTGCAAGCTCCTTTCCTGTGCTGCCTCGCTGAGCGTCGGGACCACCCTGACAAGTACAGCCAGTGTTCTGCGTCCACACGAGGGGAGGGAATAAAAAACCTGCAGTTCTTTTTTTTTTTTTTGTCGCTCCGCGCCCGCTCCTTTCCCCCCAAATATTATTGGTCCCAAGCCAAAGAATGGAATGAAAGGACTCCCGCGATACAGAGGAGGTGAAAAAAAATAACAACAGGGAATGGGTAAAATAAAGAGCCAGCAACAAATGATTCGCTGGAAGTTGTCTGGTCCGCTTCCCCCTTTCGGCTACTCCGTTGGAGAGACCAGCAGCTGCAGTGGCGCCCAAGTTCCTCTCCGCGCTCTACGCACCGGGGGCGTGTCACGTGCTCCGGGCATTGGTTAACTCGCACACATGAAACGGAGCTCCCCGTGCCGAAGACCTCATTCGTGCCTCACGCGTTAGAAATGTCACCTAGTGCCCTTTTGGTATTTTTGCTCACACTATCTGTGACTAAATTGCATATAATTAATTTTATTTTAAAAAAAAAAAGAAAAAGGAAAACAATCGCGAGCGTTGTGTTTGTTATGAAGTTATTTATCTCTCACAAATTAATAATGAAAAAATAATGGATGAGCCAATTAAAACATTACAATTATGTCATCGTGGCGCAATGAATAAGCGCAAATTGCGCAGGAATGACAGGTCCCATAAGCTGGGGAGGGGGTACTGTGAATGACGCCATGGCAGAGAAATTTCCACGCCACCGAATCGGTTGTTGATTCATGGTCTCAGCTCACACAAGCACAGACAAAACGCACACACACGCACACACACATACACACGAGCACAGCTGGCGCGCCGCTAGATGGAGACAACTTTCAGCGGGAACCCTGGCCAACAGCTGCGACGTCTGTCACAGCACCACGAGAGGGATCAAGTGGCATTCAATCGCGGAGTTACCTCTCAAGGTTTGCAAGAGTAATATTTACAGGAGACGTCTAGCACTCGTTTCATTTTTTTAGATAACCCTGAATAATCACTGGTTACAATTCTAGATTAGCTTAAGTTTAAAACTGTGCTCGGGAGAAGGGAACATATTCTGTATTCTGCTTTTCATTTGTGTATGTACTCTCATGTAGCTTTTTAAATATATATATAACACATACGCAAGCAGAAAGAGAGAGAGAGAGAGAGAGAGAGAGAGAGAGAGAGAGAGAGAGAGAGAGAGAGAGAGAGAGCGTAATGTGCATCGTTTCTCGCTCGTCTCAGTAGGCTGCTTTCAGGACCCCGGAGAGCGACTTGCTTTATTTGCGCTGACTGTGGGCTCTGACAAGGACCCGCGTGCCCATATTTCCGCGAGGCTTCCATCGATCACTCCAGAAGTCAGTCAGTCGCAGCCCGCGCATCATATAACTGAAGCATTTTTCTGAACTACAGCCGGCTGTGCTTTCTATTGGGTAGTCTTCACGCACTGTAGATCTTAACGTCACCACAAATTCTCCCTTTGATGACGACATTGCGCAAAAAAATGCCGCAGAGAAGTATCACAGCGGAGAGAAGCTCCCATTTGCACGCAAAACAGGGGAAACAAGTACGCTGCCATTCGTGTGCAAGTCACATTTAAAAGCTAATCAGAATGCAGCGTGTGTGTGATCTATTTATTGAAATGCATTAAACGAAGGCACGGTCCACTCTCATTTTCACTAACGTCAGCCAGTGATTTTGTGACGGGCGATGACTTTTTATTAATGAGCGTCTGTGCCGTGTTTTTCTGCACCGTTGTTAATCACGAGTCAGTCGCTTTGCTTGGTCATATTGGCTAATCCTCGCCCAAGAGTGACAGTGCGGCGTCACCATGGTTACGGGCGTAAATCTATTTTCACTCCAAGGCTGAAGCCGCCGGTGTCTCCGCGCACATTGCGTCGCATCTGGTGCGCCTTATCCACCAGGCACACGCTGAGAGAGAGGGGTAGAGAGAGGGAGAGAGAGAGAGAGAGAGAGAGAGAGAGAGAGAAAAGAAAGGAAGAAAGATCAGTGTGTAACCCTTACTTCTAAGTTCCCACCAAACACATCTAAAACAAGCCAATTTACACCCGTGGACAAACACACAATTCTGTCACAGTCAGGTTTAATCTTCAGAGAGTGTAGAGCGGGAAAAAAACAATGCTCTTCATTATTGACTCTCTCGCGAGGCATGCGGTGATGCCTGCTGGAACCCTTGAAATGGCCTTGGCTCCCTCGCACTAGCCGTAAATCCAAAGCTTCAGAAACAGCCGCGCAGGACGCATTAAAAGGGCAGCCACGGAAATCAGTTTTCACTTTCTGCGCTGGAGGGCAGGATAGGAGACACCTATCATAATCCTTAGCCGTTACTCAAGGGGGCTGCAGAACGAATCCAGGCTCAGTACTTTGTTTTCTTCTCCCAAAGACGACACACTGACAGGACTGCAAGGGTTTTCTGTGTACAATCTCAACCTGCTCATTGACCACAGTACAAAAGAGCCGCTGGTGTATTTGGCTTGTTGTGATGCCGAGTGCCATGTTATTGTGAACACACACACACAGGCAGGAAAAGATTGGATTTGTGCAGCCCTAACATGGAACTGGAAGTGAGCCCTATGTGTTTACACTGCGATTGTACACAAAATGGCGGCCACCTGTTGATCTTTTATTGATTGGATATTTGTAGAGGGGTCAACTCTGGCTTCTAAAAGTACAAAAACACAACACTGCCATGTATTTCTTCCTTCACACAGGTGATTTAACTAATTAGCCAATCTACCTGTCTGGTGATTTGTGTGCTTGTTAGGATCAGCTAATGATTGGTTAGCTTCAAAAAGTGTGGGCTTTGGTGTGGGGCTTTGTTCAACCATGTCAGTTTGCATTTTGTTTTACCCATAACTTTTCTCCATTAGTTTTGTTGAGCCATTTATCTTTTACCTTTCTGCCAGTTTCTACCATTTTACTCTGTTAATAAATATTTAAACTCTGCATATTTTCATTCGTTGTCTTTGCGTGAAGGTTACCGTTCCCCTTCTTCTTTTGTTAGGTGTCAGTTCCCCTAGGCTGGCCTCTAACATCACACACCTCTGCCTTTTCTTCTCCGGCTCATTCAGGGGGCTTTTGTGTCTGCACACACTGGCACACACACACTTTCTCACACACTGGCACGCACACGCGCGCGCACACACACACACACACACACACACACACACACACACACACACACACACACACACACACTTTTTTCACACACTGGCATTGTCAAATGAATTTCCAAATCAATTTCTCCACCTTTGTAACTCATTCGTTTATTGAGCTTTCTCTGTCCTCCTCTCCTTCTCTGACCCCTTCTCTTTTCCTTTCCTCCTCTCCTCCTTTCCTCATCTGCCTGGCTCTATGTAGTCCTCCTCTTTCATCCCTCATTTTCTCCCCCTTTCTATCCTCTCCTCTTCTGTCCTGTCCTCTTCATCTCCTCTCCTCCCTTGTCCTCTCCTATGTTCTCCTTTCCTTTCCATCTCCTCACCTTTCCTCTTTTTTCTCTTCTGTTGTCTCCTTCTCTCTTCTCTTCTTTTCTGTTCTCTTGTCTCCATCTCCCCTTTCCTCTCCTCTCCTCTCTGCTCCACTCCTCTCTATCGTTCCTGTGCTCTCCATCTCTCCTCTCCTCTTCCCTTATGGCCTCCCCATATTTTCTTCATACCTCCCACCTCTACCCCATGTTTTTAAGCCTAAAACTGTCAAACGTACCACCCATTTTACGCTCTGACTCACAGACTGTTAAGTCCTAGTCATGGGTAGGTACTCATGCACTACAGCTAAGAGTCTAGAAGGTGTGTAAAATACAGAGGTGTCAATCCCGGGTTCAGAAAGTAAAAACCCTGCCACAAATTTGATCCAACCAGCTCTGAATCAGCTGATTGTAATGAGCACTCAAGACAGGTAGATCAGCTCCTTAGCGAAGTCACCTGTGTTAAAAGGAAAACCTGGCAGGGTTTTTACTTTCTGAACCTGGGATTGACACCTCTGGTAAAATATGACTACTATGAATGGAGGACAGTTGTGAGTTGTGATTTGTGATTTGTGAGTTTAAGATGAAGGTGAGCTGTGTGAGGTTTGAATAGTGTTTGAATGACTGCGTGTTTGTGAGATATGAATGACGTGAGTGAAAGTGTGTTGTGTAAGATTTGGTTACACTTTATTTGAAGGTGACTTTGTAAGTATGACATGAGCCCTTTATAAACATGACATTACAGAAGTCATGAACATAAATGACAATTCATTAAGTTGTTGTCATTTGGGTTTATTTTTCTGCAATGTCTGCATCCCAAAAAATCAACATTACAAAAACCAAATGACACTTAATGACAACAGTCATGAACATGAATCAAGTGTTATTAATGTTTATAACATGTGTCATGTCATGTTTCTAACATGCTCATGTCACTCTTATGTAGACACCTTCAAATAAAGTAAATAAAAATATAGATTTGGATGGTGTGAGTGTGTGTAAGTGTGTACGCTGTGTGAGCAGGGAAAGGATGCTGTGTAGGTCACTGTGGTTGTAGTTCAGGGGATGTTAATGCATCTGGGCTGGGCTGTGGTCAGAAGCAGCCTCTCCGGAGCACAGCTGACAAGGAAGTACACACACACACACACACACACACACACACGCACACACACACAAGATCAATAACTTTTAATTCCACATTGATGAGAGAACAAGGACTCCAGGGGAGGGAGAAAGCTGAGATGGGGGCGACTGCCCACTGTGTGTGTGTGTGTGTACGTGTGTGTGTGTGTGTACGTGTGTGTGTGTGTGTGTGTGTGTGTGTGTGTGTGTGTGTGTGTGTATGTGTTTCCACGTGTGCATTTTTGTAGTATGGTGTGGGTGTGTGTGTGTGTGCGCACACGCACGTTTGTGTAGCATGGTGTGTGTGTGTGTGTGTACACGCATGCGTTTGTGTAGTATGGTGTGTGTGTGTGTGTGTGTGTGCCCGTGTGGGCGAGTATAAAGGTGAGTGCTCCCTAATGCTTCAGTGTGTGTGTGTGTGTGTTTTCCTGTGTGTTTGAAGGCTTCTTAAATCACAGAGAACACCAGCAGCGCTCCACCCACAGTTGTTGGCTCAACCCCACGCCCCCCCTCCTCTCCTGCCGGGCTTTGGGTGACCCCTGCACCACCCCCACCCTCACCCCCACCCCCACCCGCCTGCATTTTCAGAGTCCTGACTCAATTCTATTCCCTAGTCAATTCAATTCAGGTCTCTGAATCCAGATTCAGTTCCATTACATATGACTGAATTCTATGCATTTCAAGTATGCATGATAATTTAATTCAGGTCAGTTAATTTCAATTTGAATCTTGAATCTCATATGATTTGATCCAGTTAGATTTGATTTGAATCGATTTGATCGGATTTAATTCCGTTCAATTGGATTTCATTAAATTCTGCTCTGTTCAATTAGATTTGATTTATTTGACTTCAGCTCAGTTTGATTTGTTTAAGAAACAGTCCTCAATACAATCGTATCCAAGCCAAGTCTACCCCATTCTACCTTTCTGCCTTTGAAGAGTGCAGAGCCATTACACTGCCAAGGTTATGGATCTAAAGACTTCTCTTTGCTTTAAGCCAGTCAGATCGTATAAACAGAATAACCGCCATAGAATTAAAGTGCCAATTCCATGGTCAGGGCTATTGAGGGAGTGAGGATTATTCTAATGTCCACATTATTTATGTGGATTAGTGGCTAATGTCTTTCTTAATCCAAATTCTCCTCACAAAAAAAAACTCACACAAATACACCTCTGCTACTGTCATAAGCACCATTATGCTTGCTAATATTGTTGTGCTATGAAACTGAGTAGTTAAATAGTTTGGATGGACCATTATCCTAGCCTGCTAAACCAGCCCCTCCTACTTCATTTAATGTTGTACAGAGGGAATTTGACATTTGTACATTTGAATTGTAGTGCGTAGGCAGGCTTATAACCAGACTAACTGCATACATTAGGACCAGACATTAGCAATTGGGTAAAGGCAGATCCAATCATTTTAAACTTTAGCAGAGTCTACACCTCCCGAAAGAACACATCTCAATGCAGCACAACCAGATCCTCTGTACAAAATGAAATGATTACAAGGGGCTGGTTTACCAGGCTACCACTACCCTGGGTATTGTGTTTATGTTTATTTATTTAAGAAGGGACAATATCAATTAATTGACATGCCCATTGGCCCTGTAACTGTACCAGATTTAGCCAAGGGGTAATTTTCAATTATCTGTGGTCTCTGGCAGGTTGATGTTAATAACAATGAAGGAAGACACACACATGCACATGTATAAAACATAAAAGCAGGCCACAATCTACATTTCAGACAATACTTACAGATAACTGAACATAAAGCCTGAGCAAAGGGAAGACATAGAGTATAATAAATTGAATATTGTTATGTTTGAGCCAAAGGCCACCGTACCTTGGTCCTAAGGTCACGCACCCCGAACTCTGTAGGTCAGTGTTAACCAATAAAGTCCAGTAACTGTACGCCGGTGTCAGCAAATTTGTTTAGTTAGTCTATTTAAATACTTACAAGTGCCAGAGGGCAGAAAAGTATTACAAATATGGTATTAAAAACAATAATAATTCATGGTTTACCTATACCCCAAGCCATCTATTGTGAAATGTCCAGCGTATTGGAGTAAGTGCAGTAAAAGTGTAGCCTGATGTATCTGCTGCTTTCACATCGATATACTTCGTGCAAAGCGTCTAAAACCTCTGCACTGGCATTTGTTCGCTCCACGATCACTTCAAACAGTCACTACTGCTTGTTACATTAAGCTTTTATCAAAACCTATAAGAAGTAGACCAATAACATCTTTCCTCTCGATAAAATTCCCCAAGCTTGTTCTGGATTTAAATCCTCAATTAAATCCTTCAGTTTGTCAGATTTTTTTTTTACCCCTCCATCTGTTCGTTCACATTGAGAGACGGAGGGGATCGAAACTTCCCTGACGCAGTGGCTGGAGGTAAATGAAATTGAGCGGATTAACGGCGTGCTAGCCTGGCTACTAAAAGTACCCCTAGACTTTGAGAGAGAGAGAGAGAGAGAGAGAGAGAGAAAGATTTCTGTGGTATTTATCATGCCATTGTAATGATCACTCTTAAGTCTAGCTAGTCTTTCGGAGCATGGTTCGAACTACAGATGGTACACTCTAAAAAAATAATGGGGCCAGTATCAGTTCTTCAGAGCAATGCCATAGAAGAACCTTTTTCAGTGCTTCAAAGAACAGTCGAGGCAAAAGTTCTTTAAAGAACCATTTGACGCCAATATGACATAACATAGAAGAAGAACCATTTCTAATGTAAAGCAACAAAAAGAAGGGCTGGATGGCATCGACATACTGATGTAATTGATGTAAAATGTAAAAGGTAATACCCCCTGTGACGATGCAGCCCTATAGCCCACCGTCACGCCGTCCTAATCATGGCCGCCATTGAACACGTGAGACGCCATCCCCTCATGCAAACTTTTCCCTGACTGTCCTACGTGTTTGTCTAGTGCGATAACAAACTCTTGTGTAAGATTTGTCCATCTCTGTATGCAGGGTCATGCCCTCAGAAAGAAATTGAACTATAGCAACATAATCGCTAATATTTGTACGTGTACATCTGCATTAGGATTATGTAGTAGGCCTGGTGTAATGTGTATGATTGTGGTGCCATTTTAAATGTTTTTATTTTTCAATACTGCCTAAAACACCCCTCTTTAGTGCTGTGTATGGTACGGTCCACCTGCACGGTGTGTGCAGGTACCCTTTATAACGGGATGGGTTTCAGTTTTTTGGGAGAGTAGTATGGTGAACGGATATGTGTCTAATTCTGTTACGTGAGTTGGTTGTGTATGAACTGTTGCACTGTGAGCCTTTGGCTAGTTCTATGTTTCATTTGGCTTCTCATGGCCTGTTGTTCATTTTTGTAAATAGTGTACATAGTATATAGGTAACATTTTCTACGTTTTCGTTTGGGTTTATTTTTGTTTCTGTCAC
>CM059274.1:11774524-11782024 GCA_030347295.1 Setipinna tenuifilis
AGATGGAGGAGGGGAGGGGGGGGTGAACATGGGGACAAGAGCGCCCCCTGGATCTATGAGGGGAACTGCAGGGGCTTTATAAACCCCTTCAAATACAGGGCCTTACAGACCCTTTTTTTATAAAAGCCAAAACAATGCCAATGCCAAAAATGCCAATCTCCTTTCCAAACGTATTCCACTATGTCTCACATCATTGGAAATGTTGTGTTAATGTTACACTTTACACTTACATTACATTACACTTAGCAGACGCTTTTATCCAAAGCGACTTACAAACGGAGGACATAATAAGCTAACAGAGGTGTAGAAGAACACAGAGTAAGCAGACTACCCACATACACACAAGGAGATACACACTACAGATAAACACACACCCTACACATGCAGACTTATACAAGCATGAGGCACCTAGGTAAAGAGTTGGTTAGTAAAGATTAGTTTTGTTGTTGTTGTAATTGTTGCACCATTTAGGTACAGTGTAACAAAGTGTGTAAAAATATGTAACATCGTGTACTTACACTGTACCATAGCGTCATGGTTGATGTTAGATATGTACAGTGTAAGTACATAATATTACATGTTTTACATGTAGATACGCTAAAAATAGAACCAAAAAAAATAAAGTGGTACCAAAATGTTAACGCAGAAACCCTTTGGGAGCAGCTATGACGGTAATACTCTCTTGAAAGAGTTTTTAATAATGGGGCCAGTTATAGCATAATTATGGAAATGACATGCTTTGTGTGTGTGCGTGCGTGCGTCAGTGTGTGTGTGTGTGTGTGTGTGTGTGTGGCCTGTATAGGGACTGTGGAGGAGAGGATGTGGAACAATGCTGACAAATCAGCTCTGTGGGTTCCATGGTGCTGGGTTTCCCTTATTCGTACCGCTCCACAACTCTGGGTTTTACAAAGGACACACTGCACTCCCGATTCTTTGATGTCACAGCTCTGTGCAGAATCTCATCTCTCACCATCTTGATGTTGTGGAGCAGAAACAGGTCAAGGGTATTGTGAATTAGTATAAAAGGGGGAGGCTACACCGGATGAGTTACAGATACGTTAAGTCAAAGATGTGTCCGCCGTAACAATTAGCTTCCATTACAATCAATGAAACTGACTACACCACCTACATACAGATGCACCAAAGCTGTACAAATAGACTTATCTATTTTTTCTTGATGTAAGGGATGCACTTTCCTCTTTTCATTGAAACATTAGAGCCGATGCAGAAGAGATAGAGAAGATGTTTTAAAGTGCGCTGTATTTAAGTATGTCCTCTATGTGTGTAGGCTAATTAGATAAGTGCAGTCCAGAGAACTGTGGTTACTATGGAGATGTAACGGTAGCCTATAATCTAGCCTAACAAATTGCTAACCAGGCTGCACTATGGGGATGAATAACTTTGAAACGGATGCTTTGGAAGTTGAACAAAACAAACTTTTATAGTTGATCCCAGTGAAACCCCTCCACAAGCGACAATATGAGAAGAAACTCAGTGTGGTGGAAAACTGCAAATCCGAAATGAAGTTTGGGTTAACTGTGTGAGTAGCCAATGTAGCCTGTCAAATGGAAAAAAAAAGGTACAATTCTGGAACACGACACGGATGTAACATATCCAGTGTTGCCCAGAGTGTAACCAGAGACTTTTTTTTACATAGGAGGAGACATATCACTGGAGAAATCGGCCATAGAAAGGCATTAGGGAAACTTTGTAACATAGACATGGTGACAAGTTTCCTGGCAAATGTCCCGCCTGTTCCACTGCCAAGCGGCCAATCACCTGCCGAACTGTACAAACGGTCAACCAATCACATTGCAGCATCGTGCTCTGCTGTACCACACTTGCCGTGTAAGTCGAGCACTGAGCACGTGCAGTTCAAAATAACCCATGAGGGAAAAAAAAGCTTTTAAAGCTTTATTTAGATACAAACCAACAGACATGTCCAGCCATTACAGTCAAGTTGTTTATTTATTTATTTATTTTTTTACTGAGATTACAACCATGTATTTTTTATGTCCCTCAGTCATCTGAGAGAGTGCACACACTGATGTCTCGGCATTTATTTGTGAAAGCGCCTGGTCTTATTAACCCGAAATAGACGCTTGGCAAGACATTGGCAAGATGGCCGCCGAGTGTGGAGAACTGGCCAAGGAGGACTTTGGCACACAACACTTTGGTAACACACAAATCCCCTCATTAGAATGTTCGTGTCATTCTATGCCCATTTTCCATGTTCCGGAATCAGAACCTTTTGAACTGTTGTCAGAATTCTGAACGGAACAGACAATATTATTATGCTCTGTGTTGTTTTTTTTTTTTACCAAGTGAAGTCCAGCCACAGAAGATATGTATGCTTACCAACTGCTTTTTGCTTTTATTTAATATGTCTTTTATTGATCTTATACTTATTTTACACTTATTTTACACATTATCTTTTATGCTTTTATATTGTTCTTTGCTTTTATTTTTGTTAAGTACATTGAACTGCCTTTGTGTATGAAATGCGCTATACAAATAAACTTGACTTGACTTGTCTTGTCTTGACTTTCTCACCTCTTTTGAGCTGTCTTTGCCTAGTAACTAGCATACTGATACTGGATACTCCATTAGTCCTGGCCTCCATTTTTCATTCTTCATTCCAAGCATGCTCACAAGCGAGCAGATGAAAGACACACTCAGAGCACAAAAACGTATAAATACCAGCTACTTATTAAGGGAGCAGCCTTGACATTGACACTTCAATCATTTCTCCGAGTGATTCGTGAGTTCAACAACTCTGTAATTACGACGCTCAACAACTTCCCTGGCTTAATTAAATTGTGACTCGCGGCGCATGCCGCCGGAGAATGAGATTATTGTCATTAAAGATCTTGTCTAATTCCTCACCCTATCTCTCTCTTTCTGTCTCTCTCTCTCTATCCTTCTTTCGATCTTTCTCTCTCTCTCTCTCTCTCTGTCACACCCTTTCTGCTCTGCTTGGAGTGCCAACTGTCTCAACACTATTTTAGACACATGCAAATAAGTGGGTGAAATGGTGAGATGTGTGTGTGTGTCTGTGTGTGTGTGTGTGAGAGAGAGAGCGAGCGAGAGAGAGAGAATATGTGTGTGTGTGTGTGTGTGAACCAGAGTGTGTGAGCAAGAGAGTCTGCAAGAGTCTGTGTGTGTGTGTGTGTGAGCAAGACAGTGTGTAAGCCAGAGAGTCCGTGAGAGTCTGTGTGTGTGTGTGTGTGTGTGTGTGTGTGTGTGTGTGTGTGTGTGTGTGTGTGTGTGTGTGTGAGCAAGAGAGAGAGAGCAAAAGAGTGTGTGTATGTGTTTAAGCAAGAGAGTGGGTGAGCAAGAGAGTCCGTGAGAGTCTGTGTGTGTGTGTGTGTGTGTGTGTGTGTGTGTGTGTGTGTGTGAGAGAGGGAGAGAGAGAGATAGAGAGCAAGAGAGTGTGTGAGCAAGAGAGTCCATGAGAGTGTGTGTGTGTGTGTGTGTGTGTGTGTGTGTGTGAGAGAGAGAGAGAGAGAGAGAGAGAGAGAGAGAGAGAGAGCAAGAGAGTGTGTGAGCAAGAGAGTCCATGAGAGAGAGAGAGTGTGTGTGTGTGTGAAGGCGAGCTAGGCAGACAAAGACTGCAGTGTTCTCTGCTGCTGCTGCTGCTGTGGCTGCTGCTGCTGCTGCTGTTGCTGGTGGAGAGTCATTTTCAAATGAGCAACTCAGACCCTCACAGCTCTCACATCTCTCCTGCATCACTCCTCTCCCATCCCTCGCTCCGTCTGCCTCTCTCTCTATCTCTCCCTTTCCTCTCCCTTTTTCTTACCTTTTCTCTCCCTCCATCTTTCTCTTTTTCCTCCCTTCTTCTCTCTCTCCATCTCTCTCTTTTCTCTCATAGCATAGCTCTCACATCTCTCCTGCATCACTCCTCTCTCCTCCCTCCTCTCTCACTCCTCCCTCTCTTATATTCTTCTTTTTCTCTCTCTCCATCTGTCTCCATCTCTCTCGTAGCACATCTCTCCTGCATACCTCTCCTCCATCACTCCTTTCTCCTCCATCACTCCTCCTGCCTCTCTCTCCATCTCTCTCTTTTCTCTCCTCTTCTCCTCTCTCTCTTTTCTCTCTCTTATTCTTTCCTCTTCATCTCTCTCTTCTCTCTCTTCTTCTTCCTCTCTTTTCTCTCTCTTATTCTTTTCTCTTCGCTCTCTATCTCTCTCTTTCCTCTCTCTTGTTCTTTCTTCTTCCCTCTCTCCATCTCTCTCTCTTTCTCTTATAGCACAGCTGTCACATCCCTCCTGCATACCTCTCCTGCATCACTCCTCTCTCCTCCCTCACTCCTCCTGCCTCTCTCTCCATCTCTCTCTTTTCTCTCTCTCTTTTTCTTACCCCTTCTCTCTCTCCATCTCTCTGGTAGCACAGACTCTCAGCACAGCACTCCTGCATACCTCTCCTGCATCACTCTGTCTGCTTCTCTCTCCTTTTCCCTCTTTCCTCTCTTATTCTTCTTCTCTCTCTCCATCTTTCCCTCTTCTCTCTCTTATGCTTACCTCTTCATCTCTCTTCTCTATCTCTCTTCTTCTTTTCTCTCTCCATCTCTCTCTTTTCTGTCATAGCACAGCTCTCACATCTCTCCCGCATACTTCTCCTGCATCATTCCTCTCTCCTCCATCACTCCACCTGCCCCATCTCTCCATCTCCCTCTTTTTCTTCTTCTCTCTCTCTCTATCTCTCTCTCTTCTTCTTCTGTCTCTCCATCTCTCTCATTGCACAGACTCTCAGCACAGCTCCTCTGCATACCTCTCCTGCATCACTCCTCTCTCCTCCCTCCTCTCTCACTCCTCCCTCTCTTATTCTTCCTTTCTCTCTCTCCATCTCTGTCTCCATCTTTCTCGTAGCACACACTCTCAGCACATCTCTCCTGCATCACTCCTCTCTCCTCCATCACTCTACCTGCCTCTCTCTCCATCTCTCCCTCTTTTCTCATCCTCTTTTTCTCTCTCTCAATCGCTCTCTTTTCTCTTGTAGCATAGACTCTCTGTCTCTTTTGCCTGCACCATTCTCCCTTTTCTCTCTTTTTTACTCCTACCTCTTCTCTTGCTCCATCTCCCTCTCTTCCCTCTCTTATACTCACACCTATCCTCCTTTTCTCTGCCTTATACTACATTAACTGTGTCCTCTCTTTCTCTCTCTCTCTCTCTTTCTCTCTCTCTCTCTCTTTCTCTCTCTCTCTCTCGCTCTGTTTTTACAGCTGATTGATAATATGGACAGATGTGTTTGATGGGAGTAATCATGTGAGAAGGTCAGACAGAGGTCTGATGAAGGAGTTTTTAACCCCCTTTCCCTCCCTCCTTCTACCTCTCCATCTTTCTCTCTCCCTCTCTCTGTCTCTTTCCCTCTCTCCTCCTCTCTATTTTTCTCCCCATATACCTCTCTCTTCCTCTCCCTCTCTCCCTCCTTTCTCTCTCCCTCTTTTTCCCTCTCTTTCCCTCTCCCCCCTCTACATTTTCCTGCCCATGCCTTTCTCTCTCTTCCTCTCTGCATCTCTCTGTCTTTTCCTCTCCCTTCTTCTCTCTCTCTCTCTCTCTCTGCATCACTCTCTCTGCATCCCTCTCTCTGCATATCTCTCTCCATGTGCGTGTGGTGTTGAGCATTGTGTTGTGACAGGGTGCAGGATGCAGGAGTGATTCCCACACGCTGCCTGCCTGCCTGCCTGCCTGCCTGCCTGCCTGCCTGCCTTACTGCCTGCCTGCCTGCCTGCCTGCCTGCCTTGCCTGTCTGTGTCTGCCCCTGGCCACTGGAACATGGCACAGCACAGCACAGCAGTCCCTCACCACAGCACAGCAGAGCACAGCACCTCTGAGGAGATCAACACCAACACCAACCAACCAACCAACCAACCAACACCAACCAACAACCTGCACAGAAGGACATGCAGCAGAGAGAGAGAGAGAGAGAGAGAGAGAGAGAGAGAGGGAGGGAGGGAGGGAGAGAGAGAGAGTGCGACAGACAGACAGACAGACAGACAGACAGATAGATAGATAGATAGATAGATAGATAGATAGATAGATAGATAGATAGATAGATAGAGAGGACAGAAGGACATGCAGGACAGATAGAGAGAGAGAGAGAGAGAGAGAGAAAGAAGTGCAGAGAGAGAATGAGAGTGAGACTGAGAGGCAAATGCAGAGAGGGAGGCATAGAGAGGAGTAAGAGATATCTGCAGAGGAGAGGACATGCTAGGAGATCAGCAAAGAAAGAGCGACAAGGTAAGGGCAGAGAGGAGAGAGACAAGGAAAGAGAGAGAGAGAAAGAAAGAAAGAAAGGAAGAAAGAGAGAGCATAGTGCTGAAAGAACAGGGGAGAAAAGAGAAAGAGAGTAGAAACAGATGGAGAAAGGGCAATAAGGAGTCAGAGAGATGATGGAAGACATGTGGTGAAAGAAACAGGGGAGAAAAGACAGACTAGAAAAAGATTGAGAGAGAGAGAGAGAGGGATGAGAGAGCAAGGTGGATAAAGAAACAGGTGAGGAAAGAGACAGAAAATGAGAGATGGAGAAAGAGAGAGATGAAGAGAGAGTGAAATGGAGAGAGAGAAAGGTAGTTACAGAATTTGGAGAAAAGAGAAAGAGAGTAAAGAAAGGGAGAGAAAAAGGGATGAAGAAAGAGAAAGGTGGTTAAAGAAACAGAGAAAGAGTAGAAAAAGATGGAGAGAGAGAGATGCAGAGATGCAAAGCTGGTAAAAGAAACGTTATAAAAGAACGAGAGAGATGGAGAGTAGAAACAGAGTAGAGAGAGATGGAGAGATAGAGGGATGAAAAGAAAGAGAGATGAAGGCAGAGACAGAAGCTGTGGGGCAGTAGGAGAGAGCAGAGGAGAGACGGAAAGAACGAGAGAGCAAGAGAGAAAGGGAGAAAAAAAGGAGAGAGAGACAGAAATGAAATACATGAAAAGAGGCTTCTAGGGGAGAAAAGATCTCAGAAAGAAAGAGAGAGCAAGAGAGAGAAGCAGAAGAAAAGGACAGAGACAGAAACGGCAGAAATGGAAAGATGAAGAGGTGGAAAGGTGGAGAGTAAGGATGAAGGGAGAGAAGAGGAGAGAAGGGAAAGAAAGTGATAGAGAAGGACTAGAAAGACAGACAGAAAGAGAGAGAGACAGAGAGATGGACAGAGACAGAGAGAGAGATGGAGAGAGGGAGAGAGAGAGACGGAGAGAGAGAGAAAGAGAGAGAGAGACAAAGAGTGAGAGAGACGGAGAGAGACAGAGGGAGAGAGAGATAGAAACAGAAAGAGAGAGAGAGAGTTGGCTGGAGGTAAGTGTGTGTAGTGGCTGAGTGGCATTAGTATTCTACACAGCCTGTCATCTAGCTCCCATTCACCAGCGCAGGCAAACCCTGCAACTCACACAGTGCAAACCACATGCACACACACACACACACACGCACACACACACACACACACACACGCATGCATGCACGCACACACACATACACACCCACCCACACACACACTGCCGCATGCACGGTCTCGCAT
>CM059274.1:11787024-11794524 GCA_030347295.1 Setipinna tenuifilis
TGGCCCTCTTTTGTCCACCGCTTTGACTAGTGTCACCAAGGACCTTTCAAGACATCTGCAGTATTATTATGGACACCTGGCAATGAGGACAGATAAGAAGTCAGCAGGATGGTTACACTTTATTCGAAAGTATCTACATAAGGGTGACAGGAGTCATTTACAAACATGGCATGACACATATCATGCACATCAATGACATTAAGTGTTGTCATTACTTTTTGTTGCCATGTCTGCACCCCAAAAAATATCAACTCAACATTACAAAAACGAATATCACTTAATGACAAAAATCATTCATGTTTATAACATGTCTCATGCCATGTTTGTAACATGCTCATGTCACTCTTACTTCAAATTAAGTGTTACGGTGAGCACTCTTTAAAAGTGCCCCTAGAAAGTACATACTTTCTGATAAAGCATGGAATGGCCTTAGTATAATGATGATAACGACAGGGTCAGCTGTGGCCTCATGATTAAACTGTTGACCCTGCACAGTTACATGTACTGTAAGTAGACATCCGAAGTCTCCTGTACGACCTCCGGAAGGCTACCACATTTGGAAAGTGACTCCCAGATGCCCGTGAGTAATACAAGATCTCCCACAACACCCACAAATTTCTTTAGGTAATTAGGACAAGTGACAGATGCAGCAAGTGACAGAGAGGGAGACAGGCGGTGTGAGTGAGGGAGAGTGAGAGTGAGAGTGACAGTCCTGTGTAGTATTTTTGCAGACCTAGTAGAGGATCTCTGTCTCTCTCATTAGGCTAGTCAGTTTTTGACAAACATTTTTTTTTTCCTTTGCATGTTCCAGCATGGATTTCTGTGCATGTGTACTGTACCAGTGCAAAAATTGTGGTTGGGTGTGAATTAGCAGTACTCCTCTGCGCCCTCACACACAGCTGAAGTGCCTATGAGAAAGACCCATCAATGCCTGTCTAGACTACACTTGTCTGTGAAAAAAATAAGCATATACATTATTATCAAACATTAACATATTGAACACGCATAATGCCATCTTTTCTCACCTGAGTTGCCATCTCATGTAAAACAGCCAAAGGGACTGTTTTAGCAAGGGACAGGGACACATAACAGGGAGACAAAGGAGCACATGCTAAGGCAAAACACAAATGGAAGCACATAGGGCACAAAACCAGGAAGTAAATCAGAACACGATGAAACACAGGGAAAGACAGGACAAGGCCGCTCTCTCTCTCTCTCTCTCCCTCCCTCTCTCCAATCCTGTGACAGGTTTTATGCCAGAATTGCCAAGACTGTATTTATTTGCCCCCACATACTGGTATTTCCTGGGCAGATTGTCAAATATAACCTTCGTCATAGTTTTATTCTCCTTCTGTAGTGTCAACCTCCAATTACAATAAAAATGTGATAACGTGAAACGTGATAAATTATCAAACAATCAAATGTCTGTTTCTTAGAGATGTGATGAAATGGTCTCTTAAATGATCTGTTTTTTTAACATTAGTAGGAAGGAACCTGTAGAAAATTACTCTGCAACATTGCCTGGTAACATTACCCAAATAAGCAGCTTTGTGCATCACTGCCTGATCATATCTAAGAATATTTACATTCACACCTTCCCAGGTACTGTCGATGCTAATTTCTAATATTAGCCATGCTAATTAGGCTAAAATAGCATCACTGGACAGCCTCTCCATGAGCTTATTCTGCCTGCCACCCATGTATCCACCCACACGATGCCATCTTTAAACCAGCATGCTAGTAGCCCAAGGTACCGCCATTGCCAAATTAAAATAGCAGCGAAGCCCTTCCTTGTTAGCCCTGCGATGTTGCCAGCGGGCATGGGAGATGTCATCGTGATTGACGCGAAGCGCTAACCGTCCACGCCAAGCGGTAGCATCCTTGTTTGCCAGTACTGCCACCACCTGTAATCCCTGAGGTGCCATCCAGCAATTCCTGTAACTGCACTTCTAATCCACCACTGTGCCAAAGTACCAGTTTTGCCACATATAACAAAAAGAACCAATTATGCCAATTTACTTATTAAGCTGTCAGTTGCATTAGCATGGAGGGGTGGGGGGTGGGGGGGCAGGATTTCATTCCAGTCTCAAGGTTATTTCATGACCTTTGACCCCTTCCCATCACACTCCCACTCATTTCTTGTCGCTCTCTACTACCCTGCCCAATTAAATGCAGGAAGGCCCAAAAATAAACTTCAAGTGAATTCAGAAAATAATAGCAATATGCATGTAGTGTTGAAATATCGGGTAACACTTTATTTGAAGGTGTCTACATAAGAGTGCCATGAGCCCTGTATGAACATGACATAACGCGTATCATGAACATTATTGACACCTCATTCATGTTCATGACTACTGACATTAAGATTCATTTGAAATTTTGCAAACCCCAAAAAATATCAACTTAAAATTATACAAACTGAATGACACTTAATGACAACAGTCATGGACATAGATAAAGTGTCATTAATGGTCATGGTATGCGCCATGTCATGTTTATAACATGTTCATGTCACTCTTATGTAGACACCTTTAAATAGAGTGTTACCAAATATTGTCCTGTTATTTTCACTCATACAGTGCTATGCCAGACCTTTCAAATACAGTGGTGAGTGGAAAAGTCTAAACCACGTATTTGTTTCAACCATTCACAAAACTATCCGATTTTAATTAGCACAACTCTTCAGCCAGTTACGTGAGGTAATCATAAAAAACAGCGTTATGTGCACAAATAGAACCAAGGCATGGCAACACTTTAGCTCTCTAGGTGCTCAGCTTTTAGTTATTTCTCTTCTGCCAAAATGTCCCTTCTTGGCATCCGTAAAGCCTTATGTCAGTAAATGTAATACTTTCCTGAGCTATTTGCAGTGCCACCATAAAATACCAACCTTGAAATATTAAATATCTTGTACCAGTACCAGTTGCCATCTAAGATGGCAGCTTGATTAGCTAGTTATGCTAGGCAGTACCATTGCTATTTCCCTGCAGTGCCAACCTAGATTTCCGACAATGATGGCAATCAGTGTCTGTGTTTTGGGAACTGTACCTGTAAGCCACTTTAATTTACACACACACACAAACACACACACACACACACACACATACACACACACACACACACACACAAAATGGCAATTTTTATTTCTCTGCAGTGTCAACCCAGCCATAGTGCTAAGGTGACAATCAGTGGTGAGAAGCAGACAAAGCGGATCGAGAAAGTAAAAGTCCCGGTCCCGCCATGTATTCTTCCTGCCTGTGCCCTCAACACAGGTGATTTCACTAATTATCTCATCAACCTAGCTGGTTCAGTAAATTGGCTGGAACGAATATATGGCAGGATTTTTACTTTCTGAACCCGGGATGTCTGCCTCTGTCACTACCTTAGTTGTGATCTGTACCTGTAAGTGTCATGTGCCCGGCATGCCACTCTTTGAAACATGTCAGTGCCAATCTAGCACCGTCAGGTGGTGGCATTACGTTGGCACACCAATGTTTCTTGCCGCGCCAACTGGTACCATCATTGCTGTGCCATCCTGGTGTCGCTACAGCACGTCCTTGTTTGGCAGCGGTAATGGCGTACAGTATGGCAACACCTGTCATGCAGCCGCTAACTCCATGCAAAAGCACAATAAAACAGCCCCTAATTTCACTGAGGGGGGGCGGCGTGGGTGTGGTGCCACCTTTAAATACCATCCATGCCTGCCTCAGGCGATGGTGGTGCCGGGGTAAGACTGGGTGGCTCAACACTCACACTCTGACTCACTCGTTTCACTTTTCCTTCTCCTATCTGTCTTTCAACTCTATCTCTCTCCATTTCTTTTTCTGCATTTTTCTTGATATTTTGGCTTTCTGCTTTTGGCTTTTCCTAAATGATTATTGCATGTCCGAGGCTCGCTCGTTCGCTTGCTTTCTCTCTCTCTCCTCTCTCTCTCTCATAGTTGATTTGGATTGGATTCAAATGCACTGTAACACAACGTTTAAACAAAAAGATGTTACTAGAATGACTAAAAACATGACATATGAAACAAGCAAACAAAAAACTTCACAGCGCAGTAACACTTTCCCATTAACAAGGATCAAGCAGGAACAGGGTACACTGGACACTGGACTAATAAAGACATAATGGGCTAATTGGTGACTCAAACAAGGTAAAACGAGAACAATGGGGTATTTCAGAAAGTCACTTACCTGGGTATGTTAACTCAGAACGAGTGGTATATCTACTAGTAGAAGAGCCCTTTGCCTTAGTTTAGCTAGATGAATGAACCCATAAGACCCCTCTATTAGAAGAGTTACCTTAGCTGGGTTAGTCACTAAACCACCCACTTGGAACACCCCCCAGGTGAAACATGGTGGCAAAAACAGACAAATATAGGAACGGCAAACGATATCAGGATAAGGGGCAGAAACAAGGTAACAAGGAACAGGAACACATGACAGGGGAGACAAAGAAGCACATGCTAAGTCAAAACACAAATGAAAGCACATGGGACACAAAACCAGGAAGCAAAACAAGAACACGATGAAACACAGGGAAAGACAGGACAAGACCGCTCTCTCTCTCTCTCTCTCTCTCTCTCTCTCTCTCTCTCTTCTGCCCTCTCTCTCCAATTCTGTGACAGGTTTTATGCCCGACTTTCCAAGACTGTGATTATTTACCCCTGCATACTGATATTTCCTGGGTATATTGCCTGGGTATTACAGTATTACTCTTAAGTGTGGGCCCTTCCTGTTCTGGGGAAGCGTAATGTGGCATACTGTGTTGGGGGCTCAACAAGCTTGCTCTGTGAAAAAATAGATAATGCTAGGCAGACAGGTAGTTTCATGCTTGAGCTTTTCGCACATCTGTGAGCAAGTGTGTGTGTGTGCGTGTGTGTTTAAGAGTGTGTGTGTGTTAGTGCAAGTATGCATTTTTCTGCCTATTATTATATTTTTTACACAGGAAGTGTAATGTTCTGTGCTTTGTACACAAAGTTTGACAGTTTTCTAATGAGTTTTTGTGTGAGCTTTTAGGGGTGTGTACTCTAATTGCTCTGTGCATATAAATGTCTCTCTCTCTTTCTCTTTCTCTCTCTCTGTATCTCTCTCTCTTTCTTTCTGTGTGTGTGGCTTTGTGATTTTAATACATAGGGTTAATGCTCTGTTTGCATTGTCTATAGGCAGTTCCACACTTACGCTTGACTGTGGCAGATGCTTCTCACCAGATCATGAGTCCATATACCATCTGGCCTTTCAAACAGCAGCCCAGAGCATATAACACACACACACACACACACACACACACACACATCAGCCAGCAGGAAACATAGCATGCAGTAATACACACACTCACTCACACACACCCACCAGGCAGCAGGATACAGCATGCATACAGCACATGCACCCCCCCCCCACACACACACACACCACAAACGCATCAGACAATAGGATACACAGCATATAGTGCCACACACAAAAACACACACATACCCACACATACACACACACACACACACACCAGACAGCAGTATACAGCATAACGCAACATATATACACATGCACACACAGACACACACACGAACACACATTGAGCAGTCATCAGAGTGAAATATGGCAGCCCTCTCCCCCCCATCATGTGTCAGCCTGTCCAGTGTTTTATCTGGGTGATAAATGCAGTAGTAATACCACACCACCAGTTTCCCTTTTAAACATTATACTACGCTACACAAAGCTGTCAAGCTCTGTGCCTGAAGGAAAAATAATAAACTAAAGGGGGAAAAACAAGACTGCGATGTTAAATTGCTCCCGTAGTTGAGAAACGCAAAAAGCTTGTTTGCTTTTGCTTATAACTCAATTGATTTTGCCATAGCGAAATTTGGTAACGCTTCATTTTACAGTGACTTGTTAAAGTATATCTACTGTACATCATGATGTACAAATGTCAAGTCATGATGTGGCAAAGTGTGTAACAAAATGTAACATTATGAACTAGTACACAATACTAACACTAACATCCATAACTCTAACCATTAATCTTACTCTAAGGTATGCACAGTGCAAGGACAAAATGTTATGTGTTACATACTTTGTGACAGTTAAAAGTGTTCAAATTAAAAATATAATGTAAAAAACTCATCTGTTATGGCCAAATAAGTTAGATAATTACAGGCACAGGTGAGGTGAATAATAGACATAAGTGAGATGATAATGGATTGAGCAGTAACACAGAGTACTGTGAGATCTTACAGTGAGCTTACATTGGACTTTGGGGTGAGATCAGGAGAGGGCTAGTTCTTGGCTGTGTGCAAAGTACTTTGCTTGCTGGGTACTTTAATCTGTAGTGATTTATCTTTCTTTTCTGCCACATTCGCATGCTGGGTCTTGAGTTCAGCCTTTACTAAGGATCAAAGCGATGAAGAGTAGGAGGAGGAGGAAGAGGAGGAGGAGGAGGAGGAGGAAGAGGTGAAAGAGGAGAGACTTGCGATATCCAAAGCGGGTAGAGAGCATAGACTGTATAAGAGAACTGGACAAACCCCCTGTGTGACATCATGCATAGACTTTCCTACAGCCAAAATGAGGCTTAAATTGAAGGCTGTGGGCATAGACATTTTTGGCAGTTCATTCAATTGATGTCAATGTTAATTATCTGTGCATTAAAGTAATGAAGTTTTTGAACCAGGTTGTGAATATGTTCATTTTAGCTGTTAAAATAGACTTATACCGAGACTTTTTAACATGGGAGTCTATGGAGAGTTGCTCCTTTTTGCAGCCAGCCCCCAAAGGACAAAATAGGTACTGCAGGCTTAGAACGTTCACTAAAGGCAGTGGCTAAAGGCAGTAAGTTAGCTGAAGGCATACTGTAGCTAGATGTAGACACACTATCTGGCTTCTTACATGAGTATGTTTGAACTGTGTAGGATAGGAAAGGCGTGTTGAAGGCAGCATAGGCTTACTAGTCAGGGCAAGATAGGAGGAAGGCTAGCTAACTTGGTCTCCTACAGGCTAATCAGACACAGCAGACATCCCAACACCCCAGAAAAAGGAAAAGGGAAAAAAAAAATATTGTCTGCAAAAAATACTACACGGCACTGTCACTCTCACTTCCCCCTCATTTCACCTGTCTCCCTGTCACTTGCTGCATCTGTCACTTGTCCTAATTAGCTAAAGAAATGCTCACGAGTTGTGGGAAGTTTTGGTCATCCGGGAGTCGCTTTTCAAATGCGGAAGACTCCCAGAGGTTGCGGGACACTTGGGATGTCTGAATGAGAGACAGACAGACAGATGTATCTGTAATATAATGTAATATGTATTGTATTAATCTCAATGTGAAATGTATTAAGTGTGTAGGGAAGTGATAGACCTATCTGGCTTGTAAAAGGCAGTAGGCTAAAAAAAAGAGCAGTAAGATGGATACTTTTTCATTTGGCTCGATAAAAACAGGTGGGCTAGTCTAACAGGGAAGAACGGCCAGAGACTAGACCCGTCTGGCTTTCTAAATCCGGTAGCAGAGACCCGTCTGGCT
>CM059274.1:11802024-11812024 GCA_030347295.1 Setipinna tenuifilis
AGAAAGAGAAAGATTGAGTGTGTAGGAGAGATAAAGAGAAAGAGAGAGAGTGTAGGAGAGAGAAATAGAGAGGGAGATAAAGGAGGACAAAAAATGAGCCTCAGGTGTCCGTGGTGACGGATATCAGAGACTTTTGTTTCCCTCCCGCCCATGTGCAGAACTATTCTTCTCTTCCCGGAGAGGATTTTGGCACTTTCTCTGCAGCAGTGTCATATGTCCCCTATTTTAGACAAGGCCTTCTGCCCCCCCTTCTCTGTCACAGCATAACACACACACACACACACACACACACACACACATTGACAATAGAGTGCACACACATACACATACACATACACATACACATACACACACACACACACACACACACACACACTGACAATAGAGTGCACACACATACACATACACATACACATACACACACACACACACACACACACACACACACACACACACACACTGACAATAGAGTGCACACATACACACACACACACACACTGATAGTAGTAGAGTACACACACACATACACACAAACCCACACACACATACGCTGAAAGTAGAGTACACACACACACACAGTGACAGTGGAATACACACACACACATACACACACACACACACACACACACTGACAGGAGAGTTAGTGGGCCGCAAATGATAAAACTTCCATACTTTGTGGCCAAGTGTTCATATTTATTTGCCTAATATTTCCAGACACCCTGACAGTGATGGAAATAAATCTAGAACGCTATTGTTTTATTTCTGGCAGCTGTCTGATATATGTCTTTCTCTAAATGGGCCCAATTTCCTCTCTTTCTTTTTTCAATCAATTTTCTACTAACTCAATCACAAAAAAACGAACTTCAGTCAGGAAGGAAGAAGAACACTTAGCCTTGACTGCTGACGGGGTAGATTGCGACAGGGTGGGGTACACACACACACACACACACACACACACACACACACACACACACATATATATATATACCCCCTCTCCTCACACAAGGTGAAGTCACTCTAAACTTTTCTCGTTGTCGTTGTCGCTCGATGGTGGAACAACCTACCAGTTGCTACTGTTACGCACGCTGGCTCGAAGCATGAGCAACATAAATGGGAGACCACACGTAGTATAACGTTTTTAGTTAATTTTTACATGTTTCCAAAAAGTCAGTAATGTAAAAAAGAAAGAAATATGTAGAGTAAGCATGGTCTGTTGCAGTGACAAACAAAAACCCCAAAATGACAAAGGAGGAAGCTCCAGCCTCCTTGACCAGGAAACCATTTGTAGGCCAGGCCCCCCTGAGATTGAACCCCCTGGACACACCTGGACACCAGTCTACCTGCTAATTAGACCAACAAGGGAGAAAGGGAACAGGGTGAAGCTGTGTGCGCCTGGAAACAGACAGAGCCATGACACCACAAGAGCAACGACAACCCTCTCAACCTTTAAAAAGCTTGTAAAGACCCTTCTCTTCCGAGACTGCTTCCCTTCCTAACTACTAAACCACTAAACTACAAAACTACTAAACTAACTCTTTCCCTAGCTGTCTCATGTTTCTATAACTCTGCCTGTGTAGGAAGTATGTGTGTCTGTAGTGTCCCTGCTCTGGGAAATGTACGGTACTTAGGTACATGCATTTCCTTGTATGTATGAGGGTAGTCTGCTTACTTTACTCTGTGTTCCTCTACACCTCTGTTAGCTTATTATGTCTGCCTTTTTGCACTGTAAGTCACTTTGGATAAAAGGGTCTGCTAAGTGGAATGTAATAATATATATATATGTGAGATGTGACCCAGTGGAGGTCTTGGAAGCTCTGTGGCCCAGTCTGAATGCAGATTACCTGACAGGAAAGAATGAGGCCATAGTAACACCCACTCACCTTCAGTCATGGACCTTTCTGGGTACTTAATTCCACATTGTCTGGTCAAGAGCCCCAGTGAAAGTCCTTAGCCGGCTCCTCAGACATCTTCTAGACACCCCTGGGAGATCTTTTCGTGACGCCTAGAATCCTAAGACCCTACCAAGAGTCCTTTGGTCAGGCTCTCAGACTCCTTAGGCCCTACTGAGAATTTCTTAAATGGCTCTTATTATCCTTTTGAGAGGCCCGCAGAGAGTCCTGGATCAAGTCTTGCAGTGTCTTCCTAAAAAAATCCCTTTGAAGCCTGGGACTGACTGGGGAAAAAACCAACTGCCTGTCATAATGAAAGCTGTGAGTATCTGTGGCTCAAAGTGTTCTGGAACAATACAATACAATACAACTCAAGCCAATGCCATACAGTTGCAAAACAGCCAGTGCAGTACAGTTCTAGAAAAGCCAATGACATAAAGTTCTAGAACAGCCAATGACATGCAGTTCTAGAACAGCCAATGACGTAATTTTCTACAACAGCCAATGACATACTGGTCGAGAACAGCCAATGGCATACAGTTATAGAACAGCCAATGATACACAGTTCCAGAACAGCCAATGACGCAATTTTCTACAACAGCCAATGACATACTGGTCGAGAACAGCCAATGCCATACAGTTAAAGAACAGCCAATGACATACAGTTTTAGAAAAGCCAATGCCATACAGTTCTAGAACAGCAAATGCTATAAAGTTCTAGAGCAGCTAATGCTAAAATAGTCTGATGGATGAACTCAGCTAGCTTTATCTTTTTGGCAAAAATCAACTTGTCAATGAGCAACTAGTTAAAATATCTATTTATTAGAGAGCTATCATCTACTAAAGTCAAATTGTA
Source organism: Setipinna tenuifilis (assembly GCA_030347295.1). NCBI lineage: Eukaryota > Metazoa > Chordata > Actinopteri > Clupeiformes > Engraulidae > Setipinna > Setipinna tenuifilis. The sequence continues at coordinate 11,804,770 of CM059274.1, forward strand.
AGTACACTTGGCCAATGCTGATTCTGATTCTGATTCTGATTATCATGGCAACCCTAAACACTGGTGTGTTTGCATTCAGAAAAAGTCGTGTCCCTGACCTGGTCCTTTCCGAGGCCCAGTCTGCTTCTCTTCTGTCCAGCCTCTCTCCATCATAATGACTGCTCTCGCCACTAATGTATGTGTGACGGCCCTTGTCGTACCCCCCTCCCCAACCCCACCTCTGCCACCACAGACAGTGTCATACAGTTTTAGAACAGCCAATGCTATACAGTTCTAGGACAAACAAGATTGTGAAGTTCTGGAACAGCTAAATACCATAGCAAGCCTAAACACTGGTGGTGTCTGCATTCAGAAAAAGATGTCTCAGTAGTAGTGTACACAGCAAAATTCTTAGAGTTATTTTCCCAGTGTTCAGCAAAAGTGTTATTTAAGAGTGTAAGTGTAAAATTAAGAGTTAAAAATTACACTGCAAACATCGATTAACTGTAAAGGAGCCAAACATACACTACAACACTACTAAGATTGGGACAAAATAAACACTGGCATAGTGTTAAAAATGACTCTCTCAGAGTTGATGTAACACTATAGAATTTGCTGTGTACTTTATTTATCCTGAAGGAAATTCCGAGGCCTGATGTTCCTCTTATCTGCCTGGTCTTCCTCTCTCTCTCTTTCCATCTCTCTCTCTCTCTCTCTCCATCATAATTACCGCTCTCACTACTAATGCACTGCCATATCTGATGGCCCTCACCGCACCTCACCCCAGTCAACCCCACCCCACCCACCCCATCCAACCCCACACCACCCCAGCCCACCTGTGCCGACACACAGCCTGATTCCAGTGGTGAAATATCGGGCTTTGGGGCGACCATGATGAAAGTGTCTGTGCGCCGACTGAAACAGATGAGCGAGACGTGTGTGTCTGAGTTTGTGTGTGTGTGAGTGTGTGTGTGTGTAAGTGTCTGTGTCTATGGGTGTGTATGTGTGTGTGAGTATCTATGAGTGTGCGTGTGTCTGTCTGTCTATGAGTGTGTGTGTGTATCTATGAGTGTGCGTGTGTGTGTGTCTGTGTGTGTGTGTCTATGAGTGTGTATGTGCATGTGCGTGTCTGTCTGTGTGTGTTTCTATAAGTGTGTGTGTGTGTGCACTCTCTTTCTCTTCCCTGATGGATTTATGGGATGCGGGGCCTGACCCAGAGCACCTGTGGGCTTTGGAGTGGGCGGGAAAGAGTGACAAAGTAGAGAAGAGAGACAGGGGACAAATGTGTGTGTGTGTGTGTGTGTGTGTGTGTGTGTGTGTGTGTGTGTGTGTGTTTACTGACATCCAGGTGTGCTCATTCATATGATGAGTTATGAGATGGATTCATTCATTTCACTTCGACACTTACCCACCCGCCCACCTACACACACACCCTCACACTCTCACACACACTCTCACTTGCACTTTTTCTTAGACACACACACACATTTCTGTCTCTTCTGCATTATTTATTGCTCAGCAACCCGCTCTGTTATCTGCCCTCTTTCTCTGTTTCTGTCTTTCTTTCTCTCTTTCTTTCTCTCTCCCTCTCTCTCTCCCTCTCTCTCTCACCCTTTCTTTCTCTATCCCTCTCTCCCCCTGGCCTTTTCCTCTCCCTCCTTCCTTTCTCTCCGTTTCAACTCAAGTTACTTTTCACATTTTTCTCACCCGTAATGTTTTCCCCAACTCTTCCTATGCATGTTTCATACGTGCGCAAATCTGTGTTTTATATCTCCATAGGTTTGCACAAAGGGTGTTTGTGTGTGTGTGTTTTGTGTGTGTGTGTGTGTGTGTGTTCGTGTGATGGGGAGAGACAGAGACAAAGAGAGAGAGAGTGAGAGAGAGAGAGAGAAAATAACAAAGATATATAGAGAAAAAAATCTGTTTTTATGCCTCCATAAGTTTATACATGGTGTGTGTGTGAGAGAGAGACACAGAGAAAAAGAGAGACAGAGAGAGACAGAGAGAGAGAAAGGATGTGCGTGTGTGTGTGTGTGTGTGAGAGAGAGAGAGAGAGAGAGAGAGAGAGGGAGAGAGAGACAGAGAGAGAGAAAGGATGTGCGTGTGTGTGTGTGTGTGTGTGTGTGTGTGTGTGTGTGTGTGTGTGTGTGTGTGAGAGAGAGAGAGAGAGAGACAGAGAGAGAGAGAGAGAGAGAGAGAGTGTGTGTGTGTGTGTGTGTGTGTGTGTGAGAGAGAGAGAGAGAGAGAGAGAGAGATGAATTGGCTAAAACACTAGAGCAGTCAGCAGCACCTGGACTCTCATTACAGGACTCCAAAATCAAATTCCTCCTTTTCGCAGACGACTTGGTTTTACCACAGAGGTCATCTACAGCAACACCTAAATGTTCAGCAAAATTTCTGTCAGACCTGGACCCTTACTATTAACCTAAAAAAACTAAAATACTAATATTTCAGAAAAAATCCAGATGTCAAGGAAGGAAATTCACCATAGGCATAAATACTATTGAACATGTAAAACATTATACTTACCTTGGACTAAAAATCAGCTCAATTGGCAATTTCAACTTGGCCGTGAATGATTTGAAAGAGAAAGCAACAAGGGCTTTCTATGCCATCAAAAAACTTATCCAAATTGATATATCTATTTCAATCTGGCTCAAAATATTCAAATCAGTCTTTAAACCAATTGCACTACTGTATATGGCAGTGAAGTGTAGGTGCCTGTTATGCAGAGTGGATTTGAAAAATGGGACAAACACTCAGTGAAAACCTTGCATGCATGAGTTTTGTAAGAACATCCTCAAGGTACAGAGGAATACACCGAACAATGCATGCAGGGCTGAATTAGGATAATACTCTCTACTAATAAACAGAAAAAGAGCCACCAAATTATGTAACCATCTAGAAATAAGTGACCCCCAAATCATTTTGTTTCCAAGCCCTTGAAAGCCAGAAAATGAGTACAAAAGCAAGTCCCCCTCATTCAGATGGCTTACACAACCTTATATAACTGATCAGAATAACCCAACTAACCACCAGCCTCAGGACCTTGATACCAACAATGATGCTCAAACAATCCGGCCCAACCACGTAATAAACACAGAAAAGCAAAACTACTTATCATTTTGGACTAATACAAATAAACATCAATGCTATCTGGCCCTTCCTCTCTACAGTTATTAATACCAAACACAGAAAAAGCCTGGATAGATAAAGACTCAATAGCCATGGTCTGACTATAGAAAAGGACAGACATACAGTAGAGGCATTGTGCATTTTTTGTTATGCCAAAATAGCTCTATTGAATTGAATTGGAGAGTGAGTGACAGAGAGACACAGAGAGAGAGAGATAAAGAGAGAAATATATATAGATAGAGAGAGAGAGACTGCATTATGTATTTATTAATGAGTTGAAATGAAGTTATTTTGTGTGCTATTTAAGTAATTATGTATCTAACGCTCTCTTAGCCCACAGCAGGGAAGCTGTGAGATATCCTGACCTACATTGCTGGAAGGGAGGAATAGCTGCCTTGCAAGATCACAGACATAAACCTGCTCCTGAGACATTTAAACACTGCTGACGTTTTGTCATTGCAGGTGCATTTGTTGTGTTAGTGCTTAATCTATAGGATTTACGGGTAGCCATCAGGGCCAATGTCAATGAGGCCAACATTGGAAAGTCACTCTACTGACCCTACTAGTCTTTTGTGTGTGAGTGTGTGTGTGTGTGTGTATGTGTGCGTGTGTGTTTTCTTATGTATGTTCCAGCTTTGTGGTTTACATTTATAATAACCTAAAACATGCAGTTATTCAGTCATTTCCATCACACACACACACACACAGAAACACACACACACGCACACACACACACACACACACACAGAAAAAGAAAGAAAGAGAGACAGAGAGAGAGACAGAGAGAGACAATATTATGTATGTATGTATTTATTCGTTGAAGTGAAGTCATTTTGTCTGCTATTGTAAGTAACTGACTTGTAATTCTGGATTATCTGTGTTCTCTCTCTCTTAGCCCAAAGCAGGGTAGCTGTGACGCATCCTTGCTTCTACTGCTGGGAGGGAGGAACAGCTGCAAGCTTGCACAATCACAGACATACTATAAACCTGCACCTGTGACTACTAAACAATGTTGATGTTTTGTCGTTGCAATTGCATTTGCATTTGCCGTGTTACTGCTTAATCCATAGCTGCTGTGTAGGACTTACGGCTGGCCATCAGGGCCAATGTCAGAGGGCAACACTGGAAAGTGACCCTGTATGTGTGTGTGTGTGTGTGTGTGTCTGTGTGTGTGTGTGTGTGTGTGTGTGTGTGTGTGTCTGTGTGCACACGTGTGAGTAAGAGAGAGAGAGAGAGTGAAAGTGTGTGTGTGTGTGTGTGTGTGTGTGTGTGTGTATGTGTGAGAGAGAGGGAGAGAGTGAAAGTGTGTGTGTGTGTGTGTGTGTGTGTGGGTGAGAGAGAGAGAGAGAGTGAAAGTGGGTTGTGTGTGAGTGTATCCCTCATCATCAGCACCATTCGACCACTGACAGTACAGTAGTTTGATAAAATGATGTCCTGGCCGATGTGTTGAACCCTTTGTCTGTTGTCCTGTGTTGACCCTGTGTCTGAGTGAGTGACATCATAACCGTTGATGAGTGACATCATTACCTGATCTTAGTTCTGATTGGTCACTCAGCTCAGTCAATGTCTGTTGCCAAGTACCACTGTAATCCTCAGACACACTGTATGCCGTGACAAACAGATTTTTGGGATTTGCGTCTGATTATGTATGTACATACATATACTAGATTAGATGCTGGCTTTTTGCTTTTTCTATTTTTATTCTAGTCACACAATGTATGTTATTGACAGGCAACATTATAGATGTGCTAATATAAGAAAAGCCTACTTTAACCTGCGTTATAATTTGATTTAATTGATTTGATTAGTAGGATTAATTGTTTATATTTTATTACGTATCATTCAGGGGTAGTACTTAGATATCTGTCTCTCACACACACAGATATACAGACACAGACACACAGACACACAGACATACACACACATACACACACACACACACACACACACACTCTCTGAAAGTGGAAAGTGCTGTGAAAGTGTAGTGTTAGCACCTGAGATGATGAGAGAAAGCAGTGGCCTCTAAGGTCAGTGTCTGGTAATAGGGTGACCCCTGTGCAGCTCGAGGGCACGATAAGAACCCCCACCAACCAGGAAGACATTTCTTAGACTGACAGAAGAGAGGCAGGCTGGGTAATATCTTTGGATCCCATTTATATATGTCACATCCAGCTGTGATTCGATCATAAATGACTAAGCCACATTTTAGAACATTCTGCAAAACAGTTTAGACTGCTTTGCTTTGCTCAGATTTGCTTTACACACACACACACACACACACACACACACACACACACACACACACACACACACACACACACACAGCCACACACACACTCACTCTCTCTCTCTCTTTCTCTCTCTCTTATACACATACACATACACACACACACACACACACACACACACAGTTTGAGTCAACTTTAATTATTTAAATAAATTGGCAATGAGCAGTCAGCACACAATCAAGTCCAACAGTTGAACAGATGTACAGAACAGTAATATTAAATTCACATAGATCAACTGTGTAGAAAAATCTTTCAGAAAAGAGACGAGATACAGTAGACTATGAAAGCCGTATATGTCAGTAGGATTAAAAAATAACAGTGTAGGATAGTCTGCCAGCGTCAGAGATAGACAGAATGTTAATGAACAGATATAGAGATAGTTGGGAGAAACATGTCCATCAGTGTGTGTGTGGGTGGGTGTTTGCGCCTCTGGCAGTGTTTGGGCAGAGATGAAGCTTATTACACTAGACATGGCCGATCCTCCCACTTTAATCAGCGGAGGGAGACAGCCTGATGCCAGTCATTTATTTAACAGCCCCAGCATTATCGATCCAGCGCTTGCCCAGGAAATGCCCCCGACACCATGCTTTCCTCCTCCTCTCTCTTTCTCTCCTCTACTCTCCTCCATGTCCTTCATTTCCTCCGTAGCCTTCTTCTCTTCTTCTCTCTCTCAATTTAATTCAATTCAGTTCTCTCTGTGTGTCTTTTTTGCATTCTCTCTCTCTCCCCTCTGCTCTCTCTTTCTCTCTCTATCTCTCTACATCTCTCTCATCTGTCTCTGTCTTTCTCCTCTGCTCTATCTTCTCTGCACTCTCTCTCTCTGCCCTCTGCTCTCTCTCTCTCTTCTGTATTCTCTTTCTCCCCTCTGCTCTCTCCCTCTCTTCTGTATTCTCTCTCTCCCCTCTGCTCTCTCTCTCTATTTCTCTCTCTGTCTTTCTGTCTCTCTCCTCTGTTCTCCTGCTCTTCTCTGCACTGTCTGTCTTTAATGGGATGAAGCATTACTGTGAGTGTGAGTGTTGTTTTTACATGGCTGTATGTCTGAGGGCATATTGCAACTATACTGCTGCTAAAATTACTGCTGCCAATATCACTACTACTACTGATACTGACACTACCACTACTACTACTTCTGATACTACTACTACTACTACTGATACTACTACTACTACTGACACTACTACAACTACTACTGATACTGCTGCTACTACTACTGATACTACTACTACTACTACTGATACTGCTGCTACTACTACTGATACTAGTACTACTATTGATACTACTGCTATTATTACTACTACTACTTATCATTGATATGTCATTGATATGTCGTTACTTTTTCTGTCTGGAGTTCCTGGTGCTTTATCCTATTTACTTACACAGGTAACTGTAATCATCTAAACTTTAATTTACATATAATTAATTCACAGGTTTTAGTTAGCATATGAGCCAGTTCTGCATATTACTTTGACAAAAACATTCAAGCTAGAAAGTGCGCCAACCTTTCATTTTCTCTCACTAACACAAGCACAAACACACACACACACACGGGCAACTTTCTTGTAAGAGTTCCTTTTGAACTCTTTTGGCTCTTTGGTGATGCTGATGACAAGATGATTAAACACCCTGATTAAAGCTGGTTACTGCAGGCACGCAGAGCTCAGATGTAAACACACACATGCATACACACACACACACAGACACACACACACATATAGAAACACACACACACACACACTTCTGATGTAAATGTTGATACCAGCGCAGCAGACATTGGCGATACAGGCTTCTCTGAAGTGCTCCTGGCTTGTGTTGGTGTGTGTGTGTGTGTGTGAGAGTGTCTGTCTGTCTGTCTG
>CM059274.1:11819524-11832024 GCA_030347295.1 Setipinna tenuifilis
ACACATGCACAGTCAGCTATAACACATTAAACAGTCAGACAGATGGATATGCATTTATTCACGTGTATGTTAAGCTGTTTCTGATTGGCAGCCTATTTGGCACAATTTAGACTTCATGTATTGCACTAGTAATGGTCAACATCTGAGTCAGAGTAAAATTCCTGCACATATTATGTAGTTCACAGGGAGGTACATTAGACCACTGAATGCAGCTCTGATGTTCCCTGCTCAACTGAGCTCTTTCTTTCTTGCTTGCTTTCTTTCTGTTTTTGAATCCATTCATTCATTCATTCATTCATTCTTTCTTTCTTTCTTTTTTTCTTTCTTTCTTTCGTTATCCCATATAATAATGTTAAAAAAATAATACAGTTTTTTATGTTTGCTTACACGCTAAAATCTAAAGTTTTCCACAATTAATGAAACCCAATACTCAAATACCAAAACATCGGCTCAGGTAGGCACCACTCTAAGCACATTTTCAGCTTCACACATTTTGCAAAACACTACACACAGCGATTTGCAAAACATTACACACATTTAAATGCCATACACACATGATGCTTTTGTAATATCACCTTTTTTCCATTTCAAAACACTAGCTACCAAATGACCACACACTTGCAACCAACTGGTTAAACACAATTGTCATGTGCCAAAACACTAAGGGAAAAAATGCAAAACACAGTAATCATACTTAAACACTGTAAAATAGAAAGCAGGGGCAATATTTGACTTGAATATGAATGTAAGGCTTAGTAAATAAAGTAAAGTAAAGACTAGAGTGAAGAGGTAAATACTATCACTGCAAGGTACAATGTGAGGAGAGCAGACAGAAAAGACAAGAACTAAATTGATCACATTGGAATGACATTGGTTGACTACCTTGAAAACGCTATGTTGAGACTTGCCACCAAATTAGCCAGACATGATACTTAGAGTAACTTTTTGTCTCCAACAACACTGTGTTTTACTATGTTTGCTGTGAATATGGTTCTTTGAAAAAATGGTTTTCAACATGCAACCATGCAACAAGCAAACACTTCAGCATATTGACTGATTTTGGATTACATAAAAGTAAAAAAATATCTATTGAAATATATTTAGTGAACAGCATTTGTCATGTGTGTAGTGGTCCCGGTATATATTTTTAACTTTACCACAGTTTTAGTGAAGGGGAGGAAAACAAAAGTTACCCCAACAGGGTTTGAACCCAGGTCTCCAGGGTACCAAACATGCACTTTGACCACAACACCAAAGAGCAAGACAGTGTGTTATGGTACTCAGAGCACACCCAAAACCCTAATGATGGTCACTCCTGAACCTATCCTTGCATATTTGGACAGGGTACACAACATTGTAACTGCAGTGAACACGAATGAACGCATGCGTTACATTGTTGTGTGGGACAATGTGTCCTTTCATAGATCTCCTTTGGTACGAAATTGGTTTCTACAGCATCCACAGTTTACAGTCCTTTTTCTTCCACCATACTCATCTTTTCTAAATCCAATAGAAGAGTATTTCTCAGCATGGCGGTGGAAGTTTTACGATCTCGATGAAATTTTGTGGCCAGATGCAGCAAGGAGAAGGGATGCCTATTTTTTTCTTCAACATGGTTAAAGATACTGTTGTGTATTGTTTTGTTCAGTATATACTTTGTTGTCAAACTGCAATTATTGTCTGAGTTGAGTCTAGTTACAGGATAAAAAAATAAACATTTTCATTGGTCTGCAGAATTGCTGTCATGTAGTGTCGAATTTGTGAATTGGTGTCATCGGGTGAATTTACTATATTTTACTTTGTCTGTGTAATTTACAAGAGAGCAAATGTTACAATTATTTTGCATTTATTACCACTGTGTCTAACTTATTCCAATACAATCATATGATGTGACTCATGTGTGTGCAATTTGGTGCCAGAATTGCATTTTTATAAATATGTGTACACTTTTGACAAAAGAATAGCATTTTGCAATAAAGCTGGGGTGTTCTGTTAATTGGGTATATGGTTGCATTAACTGTGTGTAGTGTTTTGTCAACATGGGCCCAGTTTTTAAAATTGAGTTTAAGCAACTGTAAAAAACTGTAATACAAAAAATTAAAACGCATCTATAGAGCTTGTTCTTCTCCCATATGATCTGTTTGATTGACAGCAAACATATTCCCATTGCACAGCTGTCAGAGGAAGCAGTGGGAGGCACACTTATATACTTATATGCACAAGTGATGGATCAGAGACATATGGTGACCAAAGGATAGTAAGTAGTGTTAACATAGTAATATGCCATAGTACTAGTAGTATACATATACAGTATTAGTGCCATATAGTACAGTACTTGTAATCTTCCAGTGTTTTATTTTCCGTATTTTCCATATCAATTTTATTCATTGGGCCAAAAATATGGAGCACAATTTAAATGCTTATATTTTGGAGTACCATATATATATATACTATGTGTGTGTGTGTGTGTGTGTGTGTGTGTGTGTGTGTGTGTGTGTGTGTGTGTAAAGCTGACATTCAGGAGTTTTTCATGCATATGTTTATTTCACTGGACACCACTCTGGTGGTCATTAAAGATGTCTTGGTAACATTTTATTTGAAGGGGGGTTCATAAGACTGACATGACGGCTGTGTGTTGGTTAATGTCAAGTTGTCATGACAAAGATATTTACTGACTACACAGGTTTGGTTAATGTCAAGTTGTCATGACAAAGACATGGACAGCCTATGTCATCTTGGTAAATGTCAAGTTGTCATAACAAAGACACTGCAAACAATGTCAAGTTGACAGTAATAAGTGACATTTGTACCGCATGACAATTAATGACAGCCGTCATTGACATTCATTAATGGTCATGACAAGTGTCATGTCATAGTTATGACAATGTCATGTGAGTCTTATGAACCCCCCTTCAAATAAAGTGTTACCGATGTCTTTTATGAAAAAGGAAACCATTTTTTAACAAAAGCACAGCCAAGAACATTTAAAACTATAGACTTAAATTGAACATTATGAAGTGCTCATTAAACTGTGTCAATAGAAATATTTTAAAGTTAAAATGTCAGGCTTGCAGAAACAGTGGGCCCAAAAGGAGTCAGATTCATTCTTTCTCGTTTCTCTTTTAACAGCAAAAATGAGTTTGTTCAGAGACAGGCAGCAGAGAAACAGTTCAAACTGACAAAACAACAGGCAGAAAAATCCCAAAACATCTTTTAAAAAAAAAAAAAAAATAGGCAAAAAAAAAGATAAGGTGCAGAATCCAAAATCAGAAGCTTCAAGAGATCCACAGATACAGAGAGCGAAACTAGGCAAAGATCAAAAACTTCCAACAAAACTTACAAATATCCACAGCAAGGGAACCCAAGGAGCACACACACACACACACACACACACACACATACACACACACACACACACACACACACACACACACAAGAGATAACCAGACAAAGAAGTGCAGAAAGATGTGGGTATAAATAAGTCAGACGATTAGTGCAAAAAGAGAATCAGGTGAACACAATGGGGAAGCTAGATTCAATAATGCTGGGAGGGGAGGGGAGAAAATGGCGGGAACAGGACCACAACAAAAAGCACATATCACCAACAGACAGGGGAACAGATGTGCATAAAATGGTAAAACAGACAGAGTCAATAAAAAGTCCAAGATGCAGAATCTTAACATAAGATGTGTGAAATATAGAAAAGCTCTTGATGATCAAAGTCAAAGTCAAAGTCAAAGTCAAAGTCAGCTTTATTGTCCAAAAACCATATGTACAGGTTGCACACACAGAATTTGAAATTGCTGCGCTCCCTATGCCCACAGTGAACATTAAACATCTTATAAACATGACAATAAAACATAATGACAAAACAAAATAATAACGTAGCAACAAGTACAATAAGGCTTGTATATAATACAAATAAGTAAAACACACAATGTGTAGCGTAATAAGGCTCAAATGGTGCCATTTTAGCAGCAGATGATTTAAATGTGTGGTGTGAGCTCTGTGTGATTATGATTCCAATAATTAGGAATCATAAGCACACAATAATTAGGAATCATCATCTTTACAGCGCTTGCTCTAAGGAATTCAATCCTTCTCGCGCCCGTCCCTGATAATGGTGCATCAAGTGTATTCAAAGAATACCTCAACAGCCAACGATCCATCACAAATAGCGTTTTTCACACATGGGCAGTTCTTTACACTCTGACACGCTTGAGGTTGACCTGGGTCTGTTTTTTCATTTAGGGTACCGCCTGTCTATCTGAAGGAAGTCTGTACCAGCACGAGAGGATGACCCAGGCTGACCTCAAATGCAAAAATGACATGATACAGGATCACCTTGAATCACCTTGAACTAACCAGTCCTGTGTGTGTGTAGTGTGTAAATCAGTTTTCCTATATTTCACAAATTTTACTTTGAAATCTCATCTGCCAAGGCTGGTAGAGACAAGAAAGTCTGTGATTGACTAGCAGGTCCGTGATAGGACAGGTAAGTGTTGTCAAGCTGTCCAGTTGGGGGTGGGTGGGTGGTGGTGGTGGGGGTTATTGGTGGGTCTAAGGTGTTTCCCCCACAGTGGAAACGCACCAGTGGGCTCAACATTAGTGACAGCATCATGCATGGCCTAAACTTCCTGATCCTACTCCTGATGCGATCAGCTTCAGATTTCTTTCATTTAACAGCCTACTCTTCTACATGACTTTACTGTAAATGTAGCACATTTCAGTTTCAGATGTATTTTTTATATTACACAGGTGCAGTTAAAATTACTTTTGGAATAAGTTCACACTTGATGCAGCATAGTGCTTACTCACTCAGTCAGGGGTGGAGTGTGTGTGTGTGTGTGTGTGTGTGTCGTCCTTAATAAGGGTAGGCTGAAGCTGAGTGTGTGTGTGTGTGTGTGTGTGTGTGTGTGTGTGTGTGTGTGTGTGTGTTATTCATGATAAAGCAGCATAGTTTACTCACGTCACTCACTCACTCACTCAGCCTGGGGCTGACTAGACCATATGCAATCAACAGTTAGTGCTGGTTCAATTTCAAAACTGTACCTCATGAAATATCAAAGTGTCTGTGTCTGTCTCTGTGTGTGTACGTGTGTGTGGGTATGCCTGTGTGTGTGTGTGTGTATGCATGTGTGTGTGTGTCTGTGTGTGTGGGTGTGTGTGTATGCATGTGTGTATGTTTGTGTTTGTGTGTGGGTGTGTCTGTCTACGTACGCGTGTATGTGTCTATGTGTGTGTGTGTGTGTGAGTACGTGTGTGTGTGTGTGCGTGTGTGTGTGCGCTATAAAGTGGTGCATTAGTCAGTAGCTCAGCCCCCCCACCCCCCGGAATGTGAATGTTCACACACTCCAATTAAATACAGCAACATTTTAATCACGGCTGCAGGAGCTCTTGACACTAATTTAGGCAATCACAGTTTGTCATCCCTGACTCAACCCTCCTTAATAAGACTAGGCTGTAGCTGTGTGTGTGTGTGTGTGTGTGTGTGTGTGTGTGTGTGTGTGAGAGAGAGAGAGAGAGGGAGGGAGAGAGAGAGGGAGAAAGAGAGAGACTCCTTCCTCCTTAATAAGACTGGGCTGAAGCTGTGTGTGTGTGTGTGTGTGTGTGTGTGTGTGTGTGACTCCTCCCTCCTTAATAAGTCTAGGCTAGAGCTGTGTGTGTGTATTTATGTGTGTGTGTGTGTTTCCCTTCGTTAATAAGTCTAGGCTGCAGCTGTGTTTGTGTGTGTGTGTGTTTGACTCTCCCCTCCTTAATAACGGTAGGCTGGAACTGAGTATTTGTGTGTGTGTGTGTGTGTGTGTGTGTGTGTGTGTGTGTGTGTGTGTTTGACTCTCCCTTCCTTAATACAGGTAGGCTGGAGCTGAGTATTTCTGTGTGTGTGTGTTTTGTGTGTGTGTGTGTGTGTGTGTGTGTGTGTGTGTGCATGCCTGCGTGCGTGCGTGTGTGTGTGTGTGTGTGTGTGTTTAACTCTCCCCTCCTTAATAAGGGTAGGCTGGAGCTGAGTATCTGTGTGTGTGTGTGTGTGTGTGTGTGTGTGTGTGTGTGTGTGTGTATTTGACTCTCCCTTCCTTAGTAAAGGTAGGCTGGAGCTGAGTATTTGTGCGTGTGTGTGTGTGTGTGTGTGTGTGTCTGCAGCCCACCAGTCAACACGTGGGAAAGACCGTAGCCAGGACTTTAAAACTACTGAGGTTCATGATGCGCGTATAAAGTGTGCGCCAAACATTTTTCAACACATTTCAACGACTAGGGGGGGTGAATTACATGTCAAATAGAAGAGCTATCGCTGAAATTACTTTTAATTGTGTTTGGAAACAATTTTTAACGACCCCAAAATAATCTTTAAGTCAGCCAGTGCTATCTGACGTTGTGTAGGGTAGCTTTGTAAAACACAGGTTATCCATTTCAGGCCTCTAACCTATTTTTTTCTTTATCTCAACCTTTTAATGTCCAGTGTGTGTGTGTATATATATGTGTGTGTGTGTGTGTGTGGGTGGGTGGGTGTGTTTGTGTATGTGTGTGACTTCCCCCTCCTTAATAAGAGTAAGCTGGAGCTGTGTGTGTGTGTGTGTTTGTGTGACCTCTCCCTCCGTAATAAGAGTAGGCTGGAGCTGTGTGTGAGTGTATGTGTGTGCACCCAACCTTTATTGCAAGGTCAGAGTCATGTCCAGATCATTTCTACATGTGTCAGCCTTCTATCTTTACACTACAGCAACATCAAGTAAGAGCGTGCCTTACAAATACTGCTTTGTCTTACCAAGTGATTTCTTAAGGTTCACAAACGTTTAAGGCACATTTTTACTGCTTCAAAAACCAGTACATGTAGGTTCAATTTTACCAGCTCTATGAAAGTGTGCTGATGGTTATCATACACATGCTCTAGAATGAGCACTTGCTGTGTCTATTACTACGTTCTTTTGCGAGTCATGCACTTTCATATTTCATTGTTTTCTTTTCTGTTCTTGTGCCCTCATGCATGCAAGATAACATCACAGAGGACCCAATCCCACTTCTCACCAAGATCCTCTTACCCTCTGTAATATTACAGTAATCCATGGCGAACATGAGTTGAAACTTTCCACTCTATTGGTTTGGCTTATTAAATGAATGATTTATTTTCAAAATCACAAACAGAGGTACAACTGTGCTACTTCAAAAATATAAATTTTAACAGCTTATTGAAAGTGTGGTAATGGTAACAATCAAAGACCACTCACAGTGTCTACTGGCCTGTGTTTTCTTCCCTGAGTAGAGAACTCAGTCACTTTTGTGTTCTTGTGTTCTCACACACACGCGCGCACAAAAACAGAAGACACAATGTTTAACAGAACTAACAATGCCCTTTTCAGGGAGACATTTTTAATGTTAATCTTTATTTTTGATCTAGTTGAAAATTCATTTTAAGCTCTTAGAAACGATCGAGGGAACTAACCCTGGCTACAGCCATAGTAGTACCCCCTCCCCCTTTGTATACCAAAACTCTAAATGATGACATGTTTTGTACTGCTACACCTTGGATAGTTGGCTACAGTACATGTTGTGAAGTGTATTAAGTTGACTAATTTTTGTTTCAATTTGACTTACTGTATAGATGTATTTCTAGTTTTTCACTTAGACTGTAGTTTTGGACCTCTTTGACTACGGCCATGCATGTGGGCTTATAAGGGCACTTTCAGACCTATAGTTCGATTGCTTTGGTCCACACTAATAAGAAAAATGTTACAATGTAGCAAACAGATCTGGGTACGGTTTGCTTTTACATATGCATAGTTCTAAATGAACCAAAATAGACTGCGAAGACCATTGTCACCAGAACCAGACTAAAACGCACCACTTTCCAAAGTAATAATACAATAAACTAGTGTTCCGTCCAATTTGGCTTGGTTGCTTTCACACCAGAGGAACCGTACCAAAATAGGGAAGCCAGAGGGATCTGAGACCACCCCTTTTTAGGCAGAATGGACTTTTAGTTATTGAGATACGTTCTGAGGGCAGCATTGCCTACCATTGGTTCTCTCGCTCGTCCAATCACAGACAACAGGAGGCGGGCTTTGAACATTTTAAAAATCTGAAGGTGCGCGATTTTTCTTCTGAACAGTGCCGCCAAGTAACTCCAAGCTAACAGTGATCCTTTCTAAACATTAAGAGACTATTTGGAGGTTGTTGCAGATTTAGTGCTTTGTACATAACAATATAAGTAATAACTGTTAACGTGAAGAATGGAATGCCGCTTATTTCTATTGAACCCCTTATTTAATTAGATGTGGTAACATTACAGAGCTGCTAGCACTAGCGATAATATGATGATGGCTAATGTAAACTCACCTAGTCTAACTTTTATGTCATTGCAACTTATAATGTTAGGGCTTACAGTAGAGGTTTTCTTTTTACAGTTTTCTGTCGTCTTATCAGTATTCAGATACATTTAGCTGGTCTTTTGTGAATTCCGCGTCGTATTTTATAATTATGCTCTGAGGGCAGCTTTACCGCATATCGGTAATTCTGCTCGTAGAGCAGCGTACAGTATGACGCATTAACTCGCTGTTCTGAGGGCGTCCTTTTCTGTCTTCAGTCTTTCTGCTCCAAGCATTACCATTTAAGACAGGACCCCCTATAAAATACAACGCAGAATTCCCAAAATAGCAGCTAAATGTATCTGAATACTGATAAGACAGAAAAGGACGCCCTCGGAGCAGCGAGTTAATGCGTCATATTGTAAGCTGCTCCACGAGTAGAATTACCGGTAAAGCTGCCCTCAGAGCATTATTATAAAATACGACGCGGAATTTACAAAAGAGCAGCTAAATGTATCTGAATACTGATAAGAAGATAGAAAACTGTACAAAACCTCTACTGTAAGCCCTAACGTTATAAGTTGCAATGACATAAAAGTTAGACTAGGTGAGTTTACATTAGCCATCATCATATTATCGCTAGTGCTAGCAGCTCTGTAATGTTACCACATCTAATTAAATAAGGTGTTCAATAGAAATAAGCGGCATTCCATTCTTCACGTTAACAGTTATTACTTATATTGTTATGTACAAAGCACTAAATCTGCAACAACCTCCAAATAGTCTCTTAATGTTTAGAAAGGATCACTGTTAGCTTGGAGTTACTTGGCGGCACTGTTCAGAAGAAAAATCGCGCACCTTCAGATTTTTAAAATGTTCAAAGCCCGCCTCCTGTTGTCTGTGATTGGACGAGCGAGAGAACCAATGGTAGGCAATGCTGCCCTCAGAACGTATCTCAATAACTAAAAGTCCATTCTGCCCTTTTTAGTGGCCTCAGACTGGTTGATTTGGTGTCCACCAAAGCACCCTAAAAGTGTACCATGAAATCTACATAGACTTTTATTTTGAAAGGGAGGATATATGTTGGTACAGGGGAATGAGTTTCCGGTTGGGGGTCAAAGAGAAGTTAAGTGTTAGCGTAAAGGCAGATGGGATATAGAATAGTAGTGGTGAGCAGCCCAGTTGTTCAAGTTTGGCAGTGAAAAATCATTCAAATAAATGTCTTCACTGAACAGCTAACCAAGTTTGTGTGAGCATGACTGAATGAACCCACAAGCTGACCCATAGCAAAAATGTGTTGCTCATCTGCAGTTAAATCTTATCTCTTGGAATCAATTTGAGCTTCTCATATTTGTATCATTCTGTGATCATTTGTTTCTTGGTTCAAGACATAATTAAGATCAGGTGCATACAATTATGAGATCTCTTCTGTGTATCCCACTTCTCAAGTATTGCTCAACTGATTATCTCAACTCAACCTCCTTTGTCTTTAGCGATGTCTCATCTCTTTTTAGCTTATCTCTTGCTCCTAAGGGACCCTTAGGAGATGTAACCCAGAAACAAATGATCACAGAATGATATGAATATGAGAAGCTCAGATTGATCTCAAGAGATAAGATTGAACCGCAGATGAGAAAGACATTTTTCTTATCAGGGACCATTACACAAGTGTGGAGACACACATGCTTATGTTCAAATGTACTCTGAAAAAAATCACTCACACACACACACACACACATACACAGAGACACACACATAAAGTAGAGTAGTAGAGTAGAAATACTTGATTTATCTCAAAGGAAATTAAGGTATCCAGCAGCATATACACATCATCATATACTTATTTTTTGTGGATATCCTCAGGGGTGTGGTTCAGCCGCAGGAACATACAACACAAGGATAGACTTACACAACACACATCAGAAACTCCAAATGTTCTGAATGGTGCATTTGGGATCCTCCAGAGCCTATAAGTGTGTAAGTGTGTGTGTGTGTGGCTGTCAGTCTGTCTGTCTGTATATATATATGTATATATATATATATATATATATATATATATATATATATATATATATGTGTGTGTGTGTGTGTGTGTGTGTGTGTGTGTGTGTGTGTGTGTGTGTGTACAAGGACAGGTCCCATTGCTATCTCAGGTTCAGTGATTGAGTTCCAGTGTGACCCATGAACACAGCCAGAGGGTCCCATTACTGAGCCCAGTTAGTGTGTGTGTGTGTGTGTAAGTCTGTGTGTGTGTGTGTGTGTGTGTGTGTGTGTATGTAAGTCTGTTAGTTGGTATGTGTGTGTTTAAGTCTGTAAGTGTGTGTGTGTGTGTGTGTGTATGTGTGTCTGTGTGTGTGTGTGAGTATAAGTCTGTAAGTGTGTGTGTATGTGTGTGTGTGTGTGTGTGGTAGCAGGAGGCTTACGAGCATGGCCATAGGGTCCCATTACTACTGTATACCCAGTTAGCCTAGCGCCAGTGCTACAGTACACGCATCTGAGGAAATGACTTCAGTGGGTAGAGACCTCTGTGTACAGCACTAGCTACACACACACACACTATAACACAAATAGCAGCAGTAATACACTCAGTGTATGAAGGAAACACACTCGTAATTTAATAGTACACAATGTGTGTAAGAAAGAAACTCCTGTGTGTGAGTGAGCGACACAGAATTGTTTTTTATTGCTTTTTGTCCTTCTGATTGTAAATGACACATTTTTTCACCTGTGTGGGTTTGTGTGTGTGTGTGTGTGTGTGTGTGTGTGTGTGTGTGTGTGTGTGTGTGTGAATTACATATGCTACAGAAAGTGTACATTTGAGACGCCTTGTAATTGTATGTGCATGCAAGTCGGTGTATCCGTGTGTGTGTGTGTGTCTATTGTTGTGTGGGTGAGAGAATGAAGGAGAGAGAGTGTTTGTATGTGTCCATGTGTGTGTGTGTGTTTGAGATAGAGACAGATGAAAAGAGAGTAAGGATATGTGTGTGTGTGTGTGTGTGTGTGCATGCATGTGTGTTGGTGCTTGCTTGCATGTGTGTCTGTGTGTGTGAGAGAGAGAGAGACAGAAAGAGAAAGAGTGTGTGGGGGTACAGTATGTATGTGTGTGTGAATGAGTGTGCATAGGTGCTTGCTTGTGTGCGTGTATGTATGTGTGTGTGTGTGTGTGTGTGTGTGTGTGTGTGACAGATCTGAGAGTGTATCAGTGCACCTGGCCCCTCATTTGAAATGTATTGAAATAAAAAGGCCTCCACTCTTCCTGGTCTTCCTGGTCTCCATGGTGATATCTGACACAGCCTGAGAGACACACACACATTTCTTTATTGGTTTTTGTCCTTCTGATTGGAGATGACACATTTTCCACCAGTGTGCGTTTGTACGTGTGTGTGTGTGTGTGTGTGTGTGTGTGTTTGTGTGTGTGTGTGTTTGTCTGTGTGTGTGTGTGTATGTGTGTGAAGGGGGTGTGTGTGTGCATGTATATGTGTGTGTGTGTGTGTGTGTGTGTGTGTGTGTGTGTGTGGGCGCATCTCTTGGGCATCCTATGACATCACCCTAATAACAGTAACATCCATCTCGCTATCTGAAGGGCAACGAATACAAAATATGAAACGCAAACACGGTGTGTTTGAGTTGGTTCATGTATGTGTGTGTGTATGTGTGTGTGTGTGTACTGTATACACACCTGATATGTATTGTGGCTCATAGATTTATATTATTTATAGATTTGGGACTGTGGGGCTATGTGTGTGTGTGTGTGTGTGTGTGTGCATTACTGAGTGTATAGTGACTGTGAGTCACTACATGTACATGTGTGTTAAAGAGCATATATGGGAAACCGCTGTATCCTTATCCAATCATATTTCTGTGTGTGTATGTGTGTGATGGAGAGAGGAAAAGGGAGTGCACATGTGTGTGTGTAAGTGTGTGTGTGTGTGTATGTGTGTGTGTGAGAGAGAGAGAGAGAGGAAGAGGGAGTGTAAGTGTGTGACTGAGAGGAAGGTGTGTGTGTGTATATCTATGTGCGTGTGTGTGTGTGCATATGATTCTGTGTGTGTGAGTACGAGTGTGTTCGTGAGAGAGGAAGAGGGAGTGTAAGTGTGTGTGTGCATGTATGTGTGTGAGTGTGTGTGTGTGTGTGAGAGGGAGTGTGAGTGTGAGTGTGAGTGTGTGTGTGGGTGTATTATGTGTCTGCTCTTGACAACCTTA
>CM059274.1:11839524-11842024 GCA_030347295.1 Setipinna tenuifilis
CTTCGGGTGCGGGCAACTGGAAATAGTATATTTGTAGATAGGAAGCCGCACTCTCGGTTATAGTTCTTGTTCTCTGTTTAATGGGTCAGCATGAAGACAGACGTTTCGGCCCAGCGGCCTTCCTCAGTGTGACACATATATGCTAAAAAAGCATTTCAGAAACAGAATCAGATTTATTGGCCAAGTATGCCTACTTACTTATCATTACAGAAGGAATTTGACTCCAACAGATGTTGTTTCTTTAGTATACAGTATGTCTCAAAAGTGAGTACACCCCTAACATTTTTGTACTTTTTTTTATTATATCTTTCCATGAGAGAAGTCTAAAGATATAACACTTTTACAATGTAAAGTAGGCAGTGTACAGCTTGCACCTACTTTACATTGTATCAAAGTGTTATATCTTCAGACTTCTCGCATGGAAATATATAATAAAAAAATTGTACAGAAATGTGAGGGGTGTACTCACTTTTGTGACATACTGTACATTCAACATATACACATGTAGAGAACCAATAGTGGTGTATAAGACTTACTGTACAACAGGGACAATAGTTTAAAAGTCACATAATATACATATATACAATGTAAACATAATGTAAAACATAAATATAATGTACATATGTTATGTACATAATGTACAGAGGCAAGGATAAAAGACACTGTATTATTAATAATGAAATTATTAAAAAAATATATAGCATAATGCGATGCAAGGGGAGGTAGGAAGCACCCAATTGATTGGGATGTTTTTCATGTGAGCTTGTTCAACTGCAGATAAGTTCAATATGTCAGGTTTCTAGCAGTGATGTTCTCTGTTTGTGAATGTCTCTAAAGATACTACTTCCAATGGACACGGAAGACTGAGGCCATACCAGTCAAAACACGACTGAGGGCCTGTTCAAAATGGCCACTCACTCAGCACATACTCCACTGTGTAGTATGTCAGTTCAACTGGCTGGATTATGACATCATGCACTACATAGTGAAGAAGTTAATATTTAAGATTTTCCCCAAGACTATTTCCCAGTCATAGAACAAGACATAAAACAATAAGCTATTCTGTAGTCAGAATAAGACGAGGGATTTTAACAATTCATAGTACAAGACCAAGGCACTTCACCAGACATACAAGAAGACTGAGTCTGGTCAGAACACATGGTTAGGGACTGTGGCTATTCCTCAGTGACAGAAAAAGACCAAGGCAGTTCAGCCAGAAATTCTCAGAAAGAGGAGTACGATTTAAGTGGTTTAATATAAACATGGTTTAACAATAGTTCAGCAGGAAATAGATATTCTTTGGTGTAGGTCCAGTCATCAGCCCCGGCTCTTGCATCGATGGATCCGGCAGATCCTGCCATTGCTGTATGGCAGGACCAGAATCTCCCAAGGGTGGATGCGTAGGCGAGGGACCAACTGGTGGTGGTGGTGGTGGTGGGGATGGAGGAGGAAACTTCGATTACGTCAGCACCTGAAGCAGCAGAAGAGGTGAGTTAGACACTAAGTCACTATAAAGCGGGTAGCGGCCGCTGATTGGCCAGAGGCAGTATGTGTTTCCGTGATATTAGAGTCTTCCTGGCGGAACTTGCGCAGGCTTACATTTCTCTAGTCCCGAACCAGCCCTAAAACAGTATGCTGTTCACTAGAAGGACAGAGTCGGTTCACCACTGATAGAGCAATAATAAAGGCGATCCAATCGTCCTACAACAGGGTTGATGTTGTTCACCAGTCATAGTAGTACAAGACCTGGCTAACACTTTAAAATAACTACTCCCTCTAAATCATGTACAACGTATTTGTTAACTCTCAATTAACACTTTGTTCATCATTTGCTAACATTTATTTTCACATTATATCTCATCAATAAATGATTTATAAACATGTTTATATTTCGTCTGCTTGTCGGTTGGCTGTCTGGCTGTATAAAAGAATAAAAGCGATGTGCACATCCAAAAAATCGTAATCACAGGTGTTAGAAAAGTCTAGCAGGTATTTCACAAAAGGTGGTCTGTACACTGTTTTGCTTCAGAAAAAGACTTTATTTTAAAAAAAAACCACAAGGCAACATTTCAAAAGTTTTTCTGAAATGTTACCCAAGACAGATGCTACTCTTCACTAGTACTAAAACAGAACTGATGCCATTTACCAGTCATACAAACAGGCAGAGTGCATTCACCAATGATAAAATTTAGACAGAGAATATTCAACACCACTACAGGGTCACGTTTATTCACATCTGTACAATATAACACTAACCCTGCAAGGATACAAGGATACAAGGATGGTTTAATGTCACATGCATAGAGATAGTGAGTAGAGTAGGACATGCAGTGAAATTGGTTAGTTTCAAGGGTGCGAGGGCAGTGTCCATCCTTGTATTCTTGTGTCCTTGTAACCATAAGCCTAATCTTATTGTACAATGTAAGTACATAATACAGAACATATTGTTACACACTTTGTTACACTACACATAAGTGATGTAACAAAGATGGTAAAATAA
>CM059274.1:11859524-11862024 GCA_030347295.1 Setipinna tenuifilis
ACATTCTTCCTACTGGTAAGGGTGGGATACGAACTTGCAACCTACCCTACTGATCCCAAGACCAACTGCCTAATCATTAGGCCACGGCTGCCTACAACCAATCAGAATCAGACTTATTGGCCAAGTATATTTACATATACAAGAAATTTCACTTCAGATAGATGTTAGCTCTCTATACATTCATGTAGTATACAGAGCAACACATTTGTTCACCATAGCCAGAGGTGTCACTTCCAGGTTCAGAAAGTAAAAACCCTGCCACAAATTTGATCCAACCAGCTCTGAATCAGCTAATCGTAATGGACACTCAAGACAGGTAGATCAGCTACTCAGTGAAGTCACCTGTGTCAGAAGGAAAACATGGCAGGGTTTTTACTTTCTGAAGCCAGGATTGACACATCTGACCATAGCACTACACCTATGCATTGTCACTGACCTGTGTTAGGCCTGCCCAGCAACTCTCTACTATGATTGAACCGGTGTGATTGTACCGTCCAGATTTAGGTGAAAAGTTACTGAGCTTCAATGGGTCATAGCTAGACTGTATCCAGGAAAAAAGTTTCCATTTCTAGCTCTAGGGTATGTCTACATTTCTAGGCTATCACAAGTATGTAGCAATTACTTGAACATCCTTTCTCCCCACTAATTGGCTGAGATTTTGTATATTAGAGTTCTTTGTCAGGTGTCCGACACATCCAATTACAATTCAACCCTTTGTTGCCATGCAACCTGTGCAAGTTGCTAGGGATTTGCTAGCTTCAGTGTGCTCTAACAGAAGACAAAAACATGGGCTGTTAGCCATGCGTGGTCTGTGCCCACTTTTCAATCAGGCCCACCCAATCAAAGGGGACCTTTTGTTTGATTGACTGCTTAGGTAATAATAGTAACCTATGTGTTGTCGGATGGGCCCCCCTGTTTTTTTCTGGGCCCACCCATTTTATGAGTTCTGGCTACACGCCTAGTTTAATAATGTAAGCAGATTTCAGTAGCTCTCTCTTTCTCTCTCTCTCTCTCTCTCTTACAGCCTTCCCTTTTCCTTTTTTTCGTGTTCCCTTTTTACCTCAGTTTAAATACTAGGTTATTACACAACAAGCTAAACCTGCAGGCCTTGGTAAAAAGTGATTTTATTCATTTATGGCAATAAAGTATCCTTTGAATTATGAGAGAGAGAGAGAGACAAAGACCTTCTTTTAAGAGGCTTTATATCAGAATACCATTTAAAAACCTTTCAGACAGAAATTTCTCAGAAAATAATACAATTATGCTAGTTCAAAAAGCTTTCCACTATCACTAATGGAAACTATACACTTAGTCACACACCAGAGAGAGGGGGGCAGAGAAAGAGAGAGAGAGAGTGAGAGAGAGAGAGAAAGAGAGAGCTTGAAATACTTAAATCAATCAGATGCAATTAAAAGGAGCATTGAAAATAGCTGTTTTTTTTGCTTGAGTCACAACACCTACTGATTCTTAATGAGCCTCTTTTATTGTATGCCACTGGAATACAAATGCCATGCAGTGATAGCAATTAAAGCAGAGCACTTATATTGGAGGAGAAAAGATTTTCAGGTAAGAACAAAAAGAAAAGGATGATGTGAGAATATGAAAAGGAGAGATGCATGTGTGTGTGTAGGATGAAGCGAGAATGAGAAAAGAAGAGATGCATGTGTTTGTGTGTGTGTGTGTGTGTGTGTGTGTGTGTGTGTTTGTGTGTATGTGTGTGTGTGGTCAGGGTTAAAGTTAATTTGGACGACAAATGGCAGTGTATGTGAACTCAGCAGTGCAGTCGATGCGACTGCAACAATTCACTCCATTAACATTTCTTTACGTAATAGCAAGGTCTGGACCAAAGCAATCAGAGACAAATACCATAGTTACACACATAAAATCCGGAGTTGTGTACCGTGGCTAACTTGGTTTTGACAGAAAGTTCAACGGTCAAGTTTAAAAAGAAAACATTAAAAACAAAAGTTTGGTGTGAAATGGAAGTGTGAAATGGAAATATCTGACAGATCTTAAGCTAACAGCATTACCACACACATGAATAAATAAATAAATAGGGTGAAACAGCAAAGAAATGTAAATAATTTATCAGTAAGTGGGAAAAAAAACATTATTACCTTCAGACTCTGACAGAAAATAAACCCTCAATCAACGCAACCAGTTCTGGGAGAAATAAGACAAGCTGTAAAAATAAACAAAATCAGGGCCCATCAATAAAAGCAAAGGAACAACTTTATGATGAGACCATACCCTTAAAGTTCCCAACAAACTTTTTAACAAATCTCAGGCACTCTTGAATTGATCATAAAAGCTACTTATCTTACTGTCAATGAGGTTACGAGCACACTACAAATCAACTACAATCAGAAAAGACACACAGCTACACACACACACACACACACTAACACACCCACCCACCCACACACACACCCAGTCACCAGCCAAGTGCCAGAAAAGTATAAAAGTGGCTAGAAAGTGGTAGATTTTGGACACAACAAGA
>CM059274.1:11869524-11877024 GCA_030347295.1 Setipinna tenuifilis
AGACTGTCCAATCACGGCCCATAATTATTTAGCCATGCTGTCACAGGCTGCCATCAGCACAACAAATTAATTTTCAGGTGAGATATGACAACACCACCACCACCACCACTACTACTGCTGCCTCTCTGTCTCTTTCCTTCCCGCTTACTTTTTCTCTTCTACTTTTTTTTCCCTCTAGCTCTCCTTTCACTTCTCCTCACCCTTTCTCTCTATCTCAACGTTCTGTCTCTCTTTTCTGACAGGGCTGAATGAAAATTGTAGTTACACAAGCCAGGAAATATACTTCTGCAATCTTAATCAGAATCAGAATTCTGTGTGTGTATGTGTGTGTGTGTGTGTGTGTGTGTGTGTGTGTGTGTGTGTGTGTGTGTGTGTGTGTGTGCGCGCGTCAATATCTCCATATCATAGCATTTGAAACTATATTGTGTATTTCAATGTTTTGTAAGTCTCTATGTGAGTGAAACTGGGTTTGAATGCAGGTGCTATGCCTGTGCATGTGTGTTTCCGTGTGTGGGTGTATGTGTATGTGTATGTGTATGTGTACAGTGTATGTGTATGCGTATGTGTACAGTATGTGTATGTGTATGTGTATGTGTTCATCCATGTTTACACAGGACTTATTTTGCAATCTGCTCAGGATCGTAATCTCACTTCATATATTTAAGTCTCCCAAAGACGTCTCTCATCCCTCCGCCGCCTGGTTCCTCATGACTGATCATATGCTGAAGATCATCTCAGATTTGCAGTCTTCACACTAAGCACATACAGCCATATTTTCTGGCTGACTTAGCCATACGTTTTGTATCTCAGAACATTTTCCTGTGTTGAGAGGCAACTGACAGACGGCACCACACAATGTGTGGGCAGGCATATGATTAGGTGATTGACTTAAAACACAGTTTGAAGTTCTGCGTCTTATTGGGCTAGTATGTCTGTGAACGGAATTCAGTAGAAGATCTTTAAAGGAGATATAGGAGAGCCTCTTGGAGTAGAAAGGAGAAAAGTAGTAGAAAATGTTGCACTTAACTGGAGATAACAGTAGTGTGCCCCCTATAGGTCTGGAGTAGAATTTCTCACTGCTCTATAAAATAAAAGTAAACAAAACACCCTTAGGTCCTTCAAGGTTGCGCTGGTTGCCTTGGAATATAGCTCACTTGCTTATTCTCTCCCTCTCTCCATCTTTGTCTTTTACCAGACACACACGCGTGCACACGCGCACACACACACACACACACACACACACATTCTCTCTCTCTCTCTATTTCTCTTTTTCTCTTTTAATCCTTTTGTTGTTGTTTTGTTTGTGTCAGGTCAGACTTAAGAACAGGCATATGCATGACTGCACTTAGGAGTGCCGTGTTAAAACTCCTGTTAAAAAGTGACAGACGTTAGCTGTTCTTAGCTGTGTGTGTGTGTGTGTGTGTGTGTGTGTTTGTGTGTGTGTGTGTGTGTGTGTGTGTCTGTGTGTGTCTGTGTGTGTGTGTGTGTGCGCGTGTGTGTGTCTCATTGTTCTGTCTCATGACTGGTATGATTTCACACATCCTGACTCAGTTAGTCTCTGAGAAGCTGCTCTTGGATGCAGGCAGTCACAACAGTTTCTGTGTGTGTATGTGTGAGAGTGTGTATATGTGTGTGTGTGTGTGTGAGTGTGTGTGTGTGTGTGTGTGTGTGTGTGTGTGTGTGTATGCGTGTGTGTGTGTGTGTGTGTGTGTGTGAGTGTGTTTGTGTGTGTGTGTGTGTGTGTGTGTGGGTGAGTGTGTGTAGTTATGGGGCTTGTTTTTTTTAATTTGGCCTCCGCATCGTTGCATTACTGTCCAGTGAGCCCAGAGCCGTTTTGCATGCAATTAAAAACAATTGCAGAAACAAAAAGGCGAGAGACGACTGGCTCTGAATATTGATTCCTCTCACACACTCTTTCTCCCTCCTTTTCTCCCCCCCCCCCTCTCTCTCTCTCTCTCTCTCTTTCTTTCTCTTTATCCCTCCTTTTCTCCCCCCTCTCTCTCTTTCTCCCTAACCCACTCTATTACTTTCTTTATCCCTATCTTTCTCTCTCTCTCTCTCTCATTCACTCTCTCTACCCCTCTCTTTCTTACTCTCTTTATCCATCTCTCTCTACCCCCACCTCTCTCTAATTCACTCTATTCCTCTCTCTATCCCCCCTCTCTCTTTCTCCTTTTCTCCCTCCTTTTCCCTCTCTCTCTCTTCCTCTCTCACTCTCTCTTTCTCTCATTCTCACTCCCCCCTCTCTTTCTGTTTCTCTCTCTCTCTCCCTGTTTCTTTCTCTCTCTTTCTTTCTCCCTCCTTTTCTGTCGTTCTTATCTTCCTGACTGGTTAAAGAAGGCTGCTATGAATAGGCGGCCTGTGACCGCTTCATCACGCCACTGACAGCCTCTGCTGATGACCACTAATCGGATTTCATTCACTCTTCCACCCCGCTCTCTCTCTCTCTCTTGTTGTCTTTTTCTTTTCACTCTCTCTCTCTCTAACACATTCTCTTTTGCTCTGTCTCTCCCTTTCCCTTTCTCTCTCTCTCCCATTCTCTTTCTCTCTCACTCTCTTACTTTCTTTTTTCTCTGTCTCTTTCCCTCTCTCCCTTCCTCTGTCTCTCTCTTTTTTGTCTCTGTCTCTGTTTATGTTTCTCTTTCTGTCTCTCTGTCTCTGTCTCTGTCTCTGTCTCTGTCTCTCTCTCTCTCTCTGTCTCTCTCTCTCTCTCTCTGTTTTAAGGCTTGGGCTCCTCTACCACCGGAATGGGAATTATGTCTGCTGCCTTTATCTACGAAAATTCCCTTCAATGCCATACATGCCAACCGTACGTATTGAGCCAGCTGGAGCTTAGTGTGTGTGTGTCTGTGTGTGTGTGTGTGTGTGTGTGTGTAGACGAGACTGATTGAGAGGGAATTGTAGAGCTTATATGTATTGTTTTTTTTTAAATAAGTGCAATAAAACATAGAACACGTCATATGGAATAGCCCTGTGTGTGTGTGTGTGTGTGTGTGTGTGTATAGGAGACACTGATTGAGAGGGAATTGTAGAGCTTATATGTATTGTTTTTAAATAAGTGCAATAAAACATAGAACACGTCATATGGAATAGCCCTGTGTGTGTGTGTGTGTGTAGGAGACACTGATTGAGAGGGCATTGTAGAGCTTATATGTATTGTTTTTTGTGTGTGTGTGTGAATGTGTGTGTGTGTTCTCTTCATGGCTGTGTTAGAACGAGAGCAGTAGAAGGTGCTATAAATAGCAGTAATAGCAGTGGCGAAAAAAGTTGAGATGCATGAAGGTTCTGGAAAAGTAAAACAAAGAGAAGACAAAAACAGAAATTGGCATTGGGTCTGAGCTGGGTCATTCTAATGAAATTTGTTTGCCTGCAGTCGTTCCCTCATAATGAGGTGGTTTGGGTGGAGAGGGGAGTGGGGAGTTCAGTGTGTGTGTGTGTGTGTGTGTGTGTGTGTGTGTGTGTGTGTGTGTGTGTGTGTGTGAGAGAGTGTGTGTGTGTGTGTGTGTGCGCGGAGCAAGGTTTAGGGAAGAAAAGGGGGTTAGAGAAAAAGTGTGAAGAACAGAATGGAATATTGTTCTTGGTTTGGTAGAGGAAGTGGTAACAGTCTCAGGGTGTTTGAGAATTTGCCAGAAACAGTCACACCTGACATGGTTGCAATGCAGTGAGAGAAGAAGCATAACAAAAACTCTCTCTCTCTCTCTCTCTCTCTCTATCTCTTTATCATTCTCTCTCTCTCTCTCTCTCACACACACACATACACACACACACACACACTGTCTCTCTTTCTCTCCCTTCCTCCCTCCCTCCCACTCTTCCTCTCACACACACAGAAAGAAACACAAAGAGAGAAGGGCTCAGAAAGAGAGGGAGATAGAGAGAGAGAGAGAAAGGAAAGGAAAGAAAGGGATAGAGAGACAAGGAAATAGATACATGATTGCTATTTTCACAGTGTGACACGCACAAACAGACCCATACAGATACACCCACCCACCCACACACACACACACACACACACACACACACACACACACACACACTTGACAGTTAAATTTTAGGCAAGGTGAAATGGGAGTGTAATAACCGAGAGAGGCAATAAAGGTTTTTGTAGCTTCCTTGAAAACAGAATGTGAGAAGTATGGCGACAAAATAACAGAGGTGAAATTGGGGGGAACGAGGATGTGAAGACACTAAAAGACAAAGAATATGCCTGCCAAATGGTGTGTGTGTTTGTGTGTGTGTGTGTATGTGTGTGTGTGTGTGTGTGCATGTGTGTGTGTGTGTGTGTGTGTCTGTGCCTGTGTGTGTATGTATGTTTGAGTGTGTGTGTGTGTCTGTGTGTGCATGTGTGTGAGAGCCTGTGTGTGTATGTGTCTCTGTGTGTGTATGTATGCTTGAGTGTGTGTGCCTGTGTGTGTGAGGAAGACAAAAGTATATATTTGGAGCTGTATGTGCTTGAGTGTATGAGAGTTTGACTGAGACTGTTGTGGCTAAGTTCTGTGGTAAAGGAGTTGGTGTCTGGGTTGGAGGGTTGCAGATTCGATTCCTGTTCGAAAGAGGAAGTGAAGGAGTGAATAAAACGTGTTTTCAGCCTCTAACCCTACACTGTCATTCAGCTGTGTGTGTGTGTGTGTGTGTGTGTGTGTGATTTTACAAGTGATGGCATGTAAATGTGTATGTAAATAAAGTAGTGAACACATGGAGGTCAGGCTGTTATGGTACTGTATCCACTAGAGACCTTTACGTAAAAGAAACTGCTCCCCGCTTGATTTAGTTTTACACCAAAAATATTATAGGAGTTTTGACACTATTTGAGTTTATTTCAACATAAGGGACACCCTCCAGAGATGGTTGTCCAGGAAATACCAGTAAAAATTGGCCAAGAGTATTACACTCAGCGTTGGCATTTATGTCAGTTAATCAGTACATTACATTACATTTAGCTGACGCTCTTATTCGGAGTGACTTACAATGAATTACACACAGGGACAGCCCTCCTGGGGTTAAATGCCTTTGTTCAAGGGCAGCTCAGCCGTGTATAAGGGTGGAAGGGCATTGCGGTCAGAGTGTACGTTTGGTACCCCCGAGAGACCCAGGTTCAAAGACGGGTGGGGTGACTTTTCTCCCCCTTTGCTACAAATGGTGTCAGAAGTGTGATGGCTTGGCTCAGAGGTGCACCTCATGTGTGAGCCATACAAGTGACCTACAGGTTAGGTTTCCCCCCTGTGCGAGGGTAGGTGAAGCATGAGTATGTGGGTCACCCTGGGATGGGAGTATGGTGGGAGATGTGTGAGGGACACCTGAGTGTGTGTGGAGTGCAAGGGTGCACTTCCTGAGGTTGAAGGTAGTGTGATGGTTGTGAATGTGCTCTGACTACTATTCCAAAGAGCCTGGCCTTTTGATGTTCTGTTCAGAGTGCATGTTTGGCACCCTAGAGACCTGGGTTCAAGGCCGGGCGAGGTGACTTCTCTGGCCTTTTGCTACACTCCATTTTTTTTTATTACAGGTAGCGGAATCAAACATGCTACACTCTAAAAAATAATGCTTCTTCAGAACGATGCCACAGAAGAACCTTTTTCAGTGCTTCAAAGAAGCATTGAGGCAACAGTTCTTCAAAAGAACCATTTCATGCCGATATAACATAACATAGCCCATTATGATCTGAGGCTTTGAAGAACCTTTTCCAATGTGAAGTACCTTTCACATACATGCTAAAAATAAAGGTGCTTAAATGATTCTTTACCCATCTCTGGAGGGTTCCATGGAGAGTGAAGGTTCTTCTTTGGCATCGATGGATTGGTACTGGCCTCACTATTTTTTAGAGTGTACCCTCTGATCACAAAATTGAGGACACATGTATGTTACATTACATGTCAGTTAGCAGACACTCTTATCCAGAGGAGGTAAGGGCTTTGCTTGCTTGCAAGGTGGCAGACCCTAGGATCAAACTCACAACCCTGGTGTTTTTTTTCTGATTGTCCTAATCTGAAAAATCTTGATTGCTGGTCACCGAACTGCCACCAACAACCAGGTGTGATAGTATTTGGGGTGGTTTACAGACATCCCAACCTGCAGAAACTTGCAGAAAAAATGCGTTGACTTACCTTGAATTTCAGGGGAGTCAACGCATCCCTTCCCCCACCCCTGGTGGAACATGCGAAGGAAAAAAAATATGGTTTGTCAAAAACTGAATAACCTTCATGAGATAGACAGAGATCGTCCATTATGTCTGCAAAAATACTACACGGGACTGTCATTCTCCCTCTCCTTCACTCCACCTGTCTCCTTGTCTGTCACTTGCTGCATCTGTCACTTGTCCTAATTAGCTAAAAAAATTGCACGAGTTGCCGGAGATTTCGTAGATTTCGTGTGGGCGTCCAGGAGTTGCTTTTCAAATGCGGGAGACTCCTGGAGGATCGCGGGAGACTTGGAGATGTCTGGGTGTGATGGAGTGACCATTACTAGGGTTGTGGGTGTTCTTTGACTGCCATACCAAGGAATCTGGCTCTTTGGCGTCATGGTGAAAGTGCACATTTGGTACACCAGAGACCTGGGTTCGAAGCCGGGTGAAGTGACTTCTCCACCCCTTTGCTACACTAGGTTTACTTGATGGTAGAAGTTAGACAAAGACAAAGGAGCATGGCCAACATAGCTCTGGGGGTAAAAGGTAGGCAGGTAACAGAATGGGTCAGTCAGAGGTGTGAAGACATTGGGGAAGATGGGGTGTAAGAACGCAGGATGTCTTGGGGTTGGAGGGTTTGAGGGTTGGAAGATTGCCCATTTGATTCCTGGACCTGTAAAAAGAGCTGTAAGGGAGATGGGAAAGTGAATAAACAGTGTTTTCAGCATCTAACCCTACAATGTTATTCGGCTGTGTGTGTGTGTGTGTGTGTGTGTAGCTGTGTGTCACAGATGGAAATTCGTACCAGCCAACAGCCAACCAACCATATGCTGGTAAATTATGAAAGTGGCTTGTAGATTTTGGACACAAAATAATAAGTTGAGTGGCTGGTAAATCTTACTATGTATTTGTCAGTGTCTGGTAAAAATCATATTTTGCAAAGCAAATTATTTCCACCCCTGCTGTGTGTGTGTGTGTGTGTGTGTGTGTGTGTGTGTGTGTGTGTGTGTGTGTGTGTGTGTGTGTGTGTTTGTGTGTGTGTGTGACTTTACAAGTGATGACATTTAAATGTATATGTGAATAAAGCAGTGAACACATGGAGGAGGACCAGACCATCATGATTCAATGGCTAATGAAGTTAGTCTGAGACACTTTTACAGAGACAGTGATGTACAGTATAACCAGGGGTCACAGAGAAGCACAGCATAAAATTTATGATGACAACAAAGCAGCAATATTTCTTTCCACTACGGTGATCCCATAAACATGACATTTCAGTACACTTAAACAGGGGCGTAGCCAGAAATCACAAAATGGATGGGGCCAGTATTAAAAAATCAGGTGGGCCTAGCCCAAAACATATATATTATTGGTAGTACTAA
>CM059274.1:11882024-11894524 GCA_030347295.1 Setipinna tenuifilis
AAAAGGCCACTTGTCATCACCAGCATCTGAGGGGACATATGGAACCAGGAGCTGAGGGACTCATGATAGGTGTATTCCTCAAACAACTCATCATCTCCGTGTGTCTAAGTGTTTGCTCATGCTCGATGGACGGCCTGTGAGGGGACCCACTTGTCTGAGGGGTGGGTGGGGGGGGGGACTCCTCGGTGGCACTGAAGCACTGGCTTAAGTGGAGCTGCGTTAGGTAACAGATGTGTGCTTCTAGAATGTGCTGAGAGTTGCAGGTCTCAGAGACAGGTGGGCTGATGATCCTACACCTATCAGCACTCCTTAGTTACCTCAAATAATCACCAAAGGCAGGAGGGTGGGCGAGGGAAGGGGGGTAGAGGGGGCGGGGGTGGGGGTGGAGATTAATGTTCAAGTTTAGAGGAAGAAAAGTGAAAAAAAAAGTAAGACACAGGGAGAATGAGGGCAGAGGAGGGGAAAGAAAAGAGCAAAACAAGAGAAGATGGGGAGGAGTTGATGTAAGAAGGGAGGGAGAGAGCAATGATAATAATTTGACTAACTTAATGGCGCATCAGTAAGGAATAACATCACATAACCCCACAACCTAACTACATCAACACTACCATGGGGCATGAGCAAATATTAACTCATTATAAAGAAATTGAGAGAAAGAGAGAGAGAGTAGAGAAAGAAGAAGAAGAAAAGGAAGGGGTGAATGGAGAATAGACAGATATCAGTGAGGATGACAAAGAGAGAAAATGTGAATGATAAATAATACAGAAAGAGAGAGAAGAAAACAGCAGAGAGAGAAAGACAAAGAGAGAAAGACAAAGAGAAAGAGAGAGAAGAAAACAGCAGAGAGTCAGTTAAAGGGACAGGGGAAAGGAGAGGAGTGGATAAGAGAGGAATGGATGAGAGAGGAGAGGAAGAAAGAAGTGGGAGAGGAGTGGGAGAGAACAATACGAGTAGTGGGAGAGGAGAGGACAAGTGAAGGGAGGAGAGCTAGTATGGAGTAGGAGAGAGGGAGAGGAGAGGACAGGGAGAGGAGAGGAGCGGAGAGGGAGAGGGAGAGGAGAGGAGAGAAGAGGGAGAGGGAGAGGGAGAGGAGAGGAGAGAAGAGGAGAGAGAGGAGTGGGAGGACAGGGAGAGGCGAGGAGCGGAGAGTGGAGAGGGAGCGGAGAGGGAGAGGGAGAGGAGTGGGAGACGAGAGGACAGGGAGAGGAAAGGAGCGGAGAGGGAGAGGAGAGGAGAGGAGAGAAGAGGAGAGAGAGAGGAGAGGGAGAGGAGTGAGAGAAGAGAGGACAGGGAGAGGAGAGTGAGAGGAGTGGAGGAGGGAGACGAGTGGAGGAGAGAGAGAGTGGAGTGGGAGAGGAGAGGACAGGGAGAGAGTGAGAAAAGCAGACAGGGAGAGGAGAGGAGAGGAGAGGAGAGGGAGAGAAGAAGAGAAGGAGAGGAGTGGAGGAGGAAGAGAGTGGAGTTGGAGGAAAGAGGACGGGGAGAGGACAGCAGAGGAGAGCAGAGAAGAGGAGACAGAGATGAGTGGAGGAGGGAGAGAGTGGAGTTTGAGAGGAGAGGAGGGGAGAGAGAGTGGAGTTGAGGAGAGGAAGAGTGGAGTGGGAGAGAGGGAGAGGAGAGGAGAGAGGGAGAGGAGAGGGGGAGGTAGAGGGGGAGAAGTGGATGAGGGTGAGCAGGTTGAAAAATCTCCATCTGTTGCAGCTGGTCCCTCAAACTGAATTAGTGGCTGCTCTCGTCCTTGAGCCACAGGAAACAGGCTCAGAGGAAGCAACAATTACAGCTCTCTCTCTCTCTCTCTCTCTCTCTCACACACACACACACACACACACACACACACACACACACACACACACACACACAGCTTGCCTCAGCAGGCCACATAAATATCTCTGCAAATGACCACTAACGAGCCCAGCCAGGCTCCGTCATCAGCTACTGGCCACTAACGATGACCCACACACACACACACACACACACACACACACTTGCCAGCCTGTTCACCTCCCACCGGAGACCTTCTTTTGCTCTCTATCTAGTTGTCTTGCTCTCTTTTTTTCTCTATCTCCATCTCTCACTTTCTCTTTTTCTCTCTCAGTCTCACTCTCTTTCCGTGCCCTTCCTCGGCATCTCTCTCTCTCATTCTTTTTGTCTCTCTTCCTATCTCTCCTCTTCCCTTTCTCCCTCCTCTCTCTCTCTCTTTTTCTCTCTTACTTTCATCTTCATCCCTTCACCTACGCCATTAACTCCTTTACATCTGTCAGTCTCTCTTTCCCTTTCTCAATGAAGATGTCTATTCCTCTTTGCCTCTGTCTCTCCATATCACCCTCTTTTGTTCTACTCTCCGTCTGTCTTCCTCTTGTTCCACCTCTCTCTCTATCTCTCTTTTCTCACTTCTTTCTCTTAATGGCAGCAAAAGCAACAGGCATTTGGCCCCCATTGAGACAGACAGACGCTCATACATATCAACTGAAGTACCACCACCACCACATCTCTTTTCTTTTCTTCTTTCTCCTATCTCTCTCTTTCTCTTCAACCCTTCTCCACCCAACTGTTTTTTTTTGGTTACACTTTATTTTACTGTCCCCGTGACATCAATTAGGTAAACTCTTAGAAAAGAAGGTAGAGAATTGTACTTACAAGGATACAAGGACAGTTTATTGTCACATACATAGACATCTTGGATAGAGTAGGGCATGCAGTGAAAAGCTGGTCACACTGGTATAGTACCCTCAAAGGCACATAATTGTACCTTTTAACCGCTGTTTTACAACTACTTTGTACCTTCTCCAGAGCTGAAGATGTCCACATCAGTACCTTAAGGTCCATATATTAGCCTTTGGGGGTACATTAATGCTGATTGTACCTTAAGATACTGATTTTTACCCCTACTGTGACATTTTTTCTGAGAGTGTACACTGTAACAAAGTATGTAACTATATGTAACATTATGTACTTACACTGTACCATAGGGTTAGTGTTAGTCTTAATGTAATTGCATAATGTACAGTGTAAGTACATAATGTTACATGTTGTTACATGTAGATCCACTTAAACAGGGACCATAAAATAAAAGGTTTTTCTATTTTTCTACTTATATATTGTACTTGTTTTCTTTCTTCACTTTTCTTTTTATGTGATTTTCTCTCTCTTTTCTCTTTTTATGTGTTTCTCTTCTCTCATGTTTCCGATACCACTCATTTTACCACTGGGCCTGCCACTCTTCTTCACTCACTCTGTCGCTTTATTTGTCTCAGTTGCACTTTTTCTTTTATTTATTTATCTTTTTCTTTCTCTCTCCCTCCCTGACAAAATCACAGACACACACACACACATACACAGAAACACACATGCGTGCGTGCGCACACACAGGGAGCTAGCAGTACTCAGCAGGTGAAGACCTGTGACAAAATGGTCTGACAGATAAATGAGGAAATAAAATTCTCCCTACAGGAGATTTGCTACCAGAGTAAAGGTACTCACACACACACACACACACACACACACACACACACATACACATACACACACACACACTACCCCATTCTGTGATCCGCCGGGATGTTTTTTTGGATGTCACAAAACTGACTTCTGCTATGAATCACCCAACTTAGCCACATGATGACCCACCAGGCTAACGCTAACCACACACACACACACACACACACAAAAGCTATACAACAGGCGAACACCCAATACTCTAAAAACATAGAAAGACATGATATGGATTCAGACACACACATGTATGTACACACACACACACACACACACACACAAGCTATACAACAGGCAAACACCCACTACTCTGAAAACATAGAAAGACATGACTGATTCAGACACACACATGTATGTACACACACACACACACACACACACACAGACACACACACACACACGTGATCACACAAGACACTTGAAACATGTTGACCTACAGTGCACTGCAGGAGATGACAGCACTGCTCAGAAAGTTCAGATTCATTTCCGTAATCCATCACTCAACCCAGTGTTAATCACTGTCAATCACTGTCAGTCACACAGGCACTGTTAAACCCCACCACACACACACACACACACACACACACACACACACACACACACACACACACACACAAACACACACACACACATAAACACACAGAATATTTGGCTGGACCTGGGGTGTGTATGTGAAAATTCTAATTAAAAGTCTAATCTGAAAGCAAATGTTGACACCGGTGTCTGGATTAAGTAGATTAGTGTTGTAGAGAGAGAGAGAGAGTGAGAGTGTGTGAGTGTGTGTGTGTGTGTGTGTATGCGTGCTTGCTTTAACAATAAGTGAAGTTGACTAGAACACCATTGTGTTTCTCTAACCACTAACTGACACTGATGTTTTATTTGCAGCATAACTACAACAACAAAGATAAATGCATCAGGCAGAACTGTAAGTAGTGCCAACACACATACACACACACACTCTCTCTCTCACTCTCTCTCTTTCTCTCTGTCTCTCAGACACATATATATACACACATTCTCTCTGTCTCGCTCTTTCTCTCCCTCTGTGTCTCTCTCACTCTCTCTCTCTCTCTCTCTCTCTCTCTCTCTCTGTCTCTCAGTAACACACACATGCACACACACACACACACACACACACACACACACACACACACACACACTCCAGTGCTGAGCTACAGTAAAGAAAGCTCTAGATAAAATGGCTCGTTGCTGTCAATCATTTGTCTGGTCGATACTCTGCCCACCCAGTGTTCCTTTGAGGTGCAAACACTCCACTTCCTGTCGCAGGGCTGAGAAAAGACACACACACACACACACACACACACTGTAAAGACAGAGAACACAAAAGAGGAGGTGGGGTGGTGAGAGGGACAAAAAATATGAGGTGGGGTGGAAGAAAAGCAAATGATGAACGCTAATAACATAAAAAATAAGGTAGAGATAAAGTGAAGAGAGAAAGAGAGAGAGAGAGAGAGAGATAGTAAGAGAGAGTACATAGACACACATTGTGTGTGTGTATGTGGGTGAGAGAGTGAGAGAATGACTCGGAGAGAGAGTGGGGAAGACAGAGTGAGTACAATATTTTGTGTGTGTGTGTGTGTGTGTGTGTGTGTGTGTGTGTGTGTGTGTGAGAGAGAGAGAGAGAGAGAGAGAGAGAGAGAGAGAGTCAGATAAAAGCAGGGAGGTGTAAAGAAAGCCATTCCCCTCCTGTGACAGCATTTACATTGATGTGCAGGCCTTGGGCTCACCCTGAAGAGAGCAGAGGAAGTTCAAAGAACCTCAGAGTCAGAGGGGTGCCATCACCATCATCATCAGAACACACACACACACATACACACACACACACGCACACACACACTCTCTGTGTGTCACTCTCTCACACACGCAAATACACACACACATGCACACTCACTGTCTCTCTCTCTTATACACACACACAATCTGTCATACACATACACACACACACACACACACACACACACACACACACACACACACACAATCTCTCTCTCTCTCTCTCTCTCTCACACAGACACACACACACACACACACACACACTTGACAAAGTATAGCACAATGGAACTGCACAGACAGAGGAAGCCCCCTGATCCATCCCTAATGTGTCCTTTAACCAATGACAGCTATACCCCCCACACATTCAGTTATAGTACTCGCATACTCTCTCCTACCTCCCACTCTCCCACAACTCACTGCCTATCTCTTATGTTTTTTTTTCTCTTTCTCATTCTTTCTGCCTTTTCCTCTTTGTGTTTTTCTTTTTTCTTATTTCTTTCTTCTTTCTCTATTCCTCTCGTTCTTTCTGTCTTTCTTTCTTTACTTCTTTCTTTTTTTTTCCTGCTGTCTTTCTCTGTTGTCTATTCATCACAGACAGGTTACAAATGTTCTTATAGTTTTTGGTAGATAATAATAAATATTTATATATATTGGTTTAAAATTACACTCTTATCTACCACACAGATCTTCTCAAAGAGGTAGAATTAGCTCAAGGCCTTTTTTTATTGAAAGAGAGTTTTTCAGTTCATTTTACAGTTCTTTTCACAATGTATCCAAATGTAACAAAATGTGATACTTACACTGGACATACCTATCACTAGAGGTGTCAATCCTGAGTTCAGAAAGTTAAAAACCTTGCCACACATTTGATCCAACCAGCTCTGAATCAGCTGATCGTAATGAGCACTTAAGACAGGTAGATCAGCTACTCAGTGAAGTCACCTAAGTTAGAAAGAAAACGTGGCAGGGTTTTTACTTTCTGAACCCAGGATTGACCCCTCTGCCTATCATTAGCATTAATCCTAACACCATAGTCCAGTGCAAGCCCATAATGTTAAGTATTAATACAAACTTTGTTACACTGTACTTTGTGATATAGATACACTGTAGGGATGCAGGGATGTGTGTCTGTGAAGATTCTTATTCACCCATTCATGGTAGTCACAGCTCCACCTCCAGTGGTCCAGAGATATAGCTGCTGGTTCTTCATCATCAGGTCAAAACTGATGAAGCTGATAACATGTTTGCTTGACCATGTTTTGTCTCTTTGTCAGAGCCCATTGACTAGCCCATTGACTCAGATGTGATGTGATCAGGTTAGAGGTTTGGAACAAAAACGGCAATGATGCTTTGCAATTGTTGGACTTTTGTTTTGACAACTTGTCATCATTCTGTCTTCCACATTCATGAAAGGTTTGGTATGAATGTTCAGTCATGTCTCATGAAACAATCACGAATGCCATATGTGCAATTTATGACAGCTGCTATGAATGTGTTATGAACTCACCTGTCAAGTAAAATGTTACCAAGAAGGCTTTTGGATGAAAGGTGAAATATCTTCAAGCTCCAGTTGCTTTCAACCTGGCTCTTTTGATTGTAACAGAGACTGTAAAATGAAATGTAATTAGTTTTTCCTTATCACAAAGGCCTTGGTGGTTTCTCTTAGAGGCCCAGGGCTGTGTAGAGTGTTTGTTTTAGTAATTTAGAAATTCAGTAGCTATTGTTGATGTACACAAATACAACATTATTGAATTACATTTTCCTCTGATTCTGCCAATGCTCAACCCTGGGCGATGACACGGTTTCTTTTGTGTCCATTGGCTGCTTCCCCACACACACACACACACACACACAGGATGCAAGAGCATTAAAATACACACACAGTCTGCAGGTACCAAGACTAGCATCTGCAGTGCAGAGTCCTTAGAAAAGGACATGGTTGCCTCAAGGCCAAACATTTCAGGTGAAACACACTTAACGCTTATTGAGGGTTGCAAAAGATCCCATTACATTTATTTCTGTGTGTGTGTGTGTGTGTGTGTGTGTGTGTGTGTGTGTGTGTTAGGCTTAATTTGTAACTGCTCCTGTTCAGTAGTGGTAAACTAAGAGATACTACTAATGCAGAGATGCAATGAAGTGAGTAGAGCAAAGAAACTATTACGTGAGAAACTATTAAGGCTCAGCTTTGAGTGAGAAGTAGAACCAAGTTATCATGGACAACTGTCAGTCTGGACACAAATACAATAATAAAGCCAGTACCGGTTCTTTAGAGGGATGCCATAGAGGAACCTTTTTCAGTGCTTCAAAGAACTGTCGAGGTAACAGTTCTTTAAAGAAGCATTTGACGCTGATATGACATAGCATAGCCCATAATGATGTAAGGCTCTGAAGATCCAATTTCCAATGAAAACAAACTTTTTGCATAATGTAATGGTTCAACACAGAGTTCTCAATCTCAATGGAACCATCCTGAGATTTAAAGAACCATTTAAAAACCTTTATTTTTTTAGTGTGTGTGTGCTTCTGAGAGATGAGCTGTGTGTGTGTGTGTGTGTGTGTGTGTGTGTGTGGGTGGTTTTAAGCTGCTCTCCTAGACACCTGATGCAGGTGCATAGTGCAGAGCTACTGTGGCTATTGGGACATGATCATGTCACTTGTTTACCTCCCACTCTGTCTGCCAGATCTTGCTCAACACACACACACACACACACACACACACACACGCACACACACACACACACTCCAGAACTGCACCCCGTGGTTTGAGCGTACTGTTGCAGTGAGAGCTGTTTCGTGATGTGTGTACGTGTGTGTGCATGTGTGTGTGCATGTGTGTGTGTGTGTGTGTGTGTGTATGTGTGTGTGTGTGTGTGTGTGTGTGTGTGTGTGTGTGTGTGGTATGCCAGGGCCCAGGGGCGCTGAGGCCTTTATTAATATTAGAAGCCGTGAGCGGCGTGATCTATGCGCTCCTGAAACAAGTCCACTTAAGACTCCGCCGCAGAGACACACAGGTCCCCTCTCCTCAAACAGACAGAGAGAGCAGAGACAAACACTTGAGACACTGTGTGTGTGTGTGTGTCTGCGTCTGCGTGTGTGTGTGGGGAGGCTACATTTGCATTGCCGTCACATGCTAACCTTCAAGAATCATAAAAAATGAAAGACTGTCACCACTGCTGCTGTGACTGCTATTGCGTGCATACTCGCACACACACACACACACACACACACACACACACACCAAAATCCTGCACGGAAATCTGATTTATAGAGTCACCTTGGCCAAAAAAACAAGCTTTTTCTGTGGGTACAGCAGCCTATATTACGCTCTCTCTATCTGAAGCAACAAGCAAACCTGTTTCCCTCCCCTCTCTTCCCCTCTCTGTCTCTCTTTCCCTCTCTCCCTATCCCCCTTTTGCACCTTCCTCTCTCTCCCTATCCCTCTCTTCCTCCACTACTCTTTTATAACACCTCTCTCTCCTCCTGCTCTACCTCTCTCTTTTCCCTATCTCTCTCTCTTTCGCTCTCTCTCTCCCCAATCCCACTTCTCTGTTTCTTAATACCTTTCTCTCCCTCTTTCCCTCCCTCTACACCTCTCTTTCTGTCTTTTTCTTTTTCCTTCCTTATCCCCTCCTATCTCTCTCTTTCATGCTCTCTCTCTCTCTAGAAAAAGCACTTTGCTAACTAAACTTAGAGGAGGAATAAAATCAATCATGGCTTTGGCTGTGTGTGTGTGTGTGTTTGAGTGTGTGTGTGGTTGAGGTGGTGGGGAACAGGATTTGATGCTTTGGTCTGCACAGAGCTCTCTGAAAGGCCAAACACATGGCACACTTCTCCTGGTGTGTGTGTGTGTGTGTGTGTGTGTGTGTGTGTGTGTGTGTGTGTGTGTGTGTGTGTGTTCTCCTGATGGCACAGATGTGCTGAGTCACTGCTACGTGTTCTGTCTGTCAACTCTCTCTTTTTCTTTAACCTTTGATCTCTATTTGTCATTCAGACTGTCAGTCGGCACCTCATGGCCAATCAGAGCCATGTTATCTGGGCATCCGGGCGTGACCTTGTCTGTCCAGTGCTCAGGTCGCCATGGCAGCAGGGTGTTTTGGCAGAGTGGGGGGGGCTCTGGGGGAAACTTCTTCATTTGCTTTGTTTGTTTGCACAGGATTAAAGGTGGATTATCTCCGCCTGCTGTTACTTTAGATTTCTCCTCTGGTTTACCTCCTAAACATGTTTTTCTCTCTCTCTCATTCTCTCTCTCTCCTTCTCTCTCTCTCTCTCTTTCTGACTCTCTCTCTCCCTCCTTATCTCCCTCTCTATCTCCCTCTCTCTTTGTCTCTTTCTCACTCTCTCTCTCTCCCTCTCTATCGCCCTCTGTCTTCCTCTGTCTCTCTCTCTCTCTCTCGCTCTCTCTCTCTTTGTCTTTTTTCTCTCTCTCTCTCTCCCTCTCTCGCTGTCTCTGTCTGTTTCTTTCGATTTCTCTCTTTTTCTGTTTGCTTGACTATGTCCCTGTGGTTTTGTCTCAGTGTTCATTAAGACCATAGCAAACTTCAGTTTAGCACACATAAGGTACCATTTTACAATAATGCAGGGAGAGTCATCAAATACGATTCACAGTGATCTATGAACAACAGTTTTATAAACAGCAATTCCCCTATAGTCTCATGACCCATGGTGCATTCCCATGCTGTAAATATCAATAATAGGAATAGTTATTTTGCCATAGAAGAGTCTGTCATCAAAATTCTGTGTGTGCAACCTGTACATATGGCATTTGACAATCAACCTGACTTTAAGTTTGACTTTGACCTTACACACCCACCCCTGTCTCTGCAGTCATAAGTCAATTGGGTTACCCTTTATTGTAACACTTTATAGAGGTACCTACATTAGGGTGACATGAGGCTGTCACATGCCATGATACATGTCATGCACATTAATGACACTTTATTAATGTTCATGACTGTTGTCATAAAGTGTTTTTCCTAATGTCAAGTTGACATTGTTTTGGGTGTCCTCATCATGACAAGATAACATTTCCAGACAGTGTCTCTGTCGTTACAAATGCAACCTGTTTATGATGTTGTCATGACAACACATACAATTCTGAAATCAGCTTTCCCAGTATGGGATTAGGCAGTTCACCATTTGCCATAACTGAAACTTTGTGAATTCAGAGACGCGTGCCCATTCCCAACACACTGAATACGCCTGGCAGACATTTAAAAAAAATATGTCACCTTAGGGGGAATTGAACCTCAGAATCACACACAAAGTGTGTAACAATATGTAACATTATGTACTTACACTGTACCACAGGGTTAGGGTTAGGGTTACGTATGTATAGTGTAAGTACATAATATTACATGTTGTTAAGTGTTAAGAAAGAGACCATAAAATAAAGTGTTACTGTCAACTGTGTCATCAGTGTCAACAGTGACCTCTTTTACATCACCAGTTAGTGTCATGTTAATTACTTGACGTTATATGTTGGTATAGTCAACACAAGATTACTAGACTATGGTGAGTGAAGAAATCATTTTGTCAAGTGTGTCAAATTTATTAAGTGTGCTTGAAAAGAGCACACTTACAGTTCTCCCACCGTTTATTAAGTGTGCTTGAAAAGAGCACACTTACAGTTCTCCCACCATTTCTTATCCTTCTTATGACTTTTCAACGTTCACCCAGATTTTGTTTCTGCTACTAGTCCTCAAGCTTTCGAGATAGAGACACCATTCCAACTCTAAAATGACCAGCCTGGTTTGGATATGGTGCACCACCTTTAAATTTGCCATACCTCTTGTTGTTTGTCTGTTATTGTTGTTTTTCTGCAACATTTTGTCTCCATTGAGATGAATAGTGGAATGTTCAGGCTGATGATGTCACAATACACAGCACCACTGTACCAGCCAGAGTGAGCTCTGCCCTCACTCTAACCTCCACTTACTTTTTGAATGATTAACACTAGCCCCGTTTATATGGACACCTTTTTTGAATCCGATTGAATTTAATCAGATTATTAGAATTCTACCGAACTGTTTATATGAGCCTCAAATAAAGAGATTCGCGTTTGATGAAAGGTGTAAACCACCTATTTTAATCGGTTTGAAAATTTAAACGGTTTCATTTGAATCCGATTATTTGACTGTATATATGGGACGTTTTTAATCGGTTTCTGTAAATAAAGAGATTAAAAGTGAAATTTTGTGTCCATGTAAACGGGGCTACTGAACTGCCTAATCCTACAAACTTGGTTGAAACTTTGTTAGAGGGGTCTGGGATCTGACTATGGCCTGTGTTATTTTAATGTGGCAATTATTTAAACTGTTTGAGCCAGGGCAGTTTAAAAGTGTTGTCAAAGAATTTTGCCATACATTTCATCATCTTACTATAACCAGGTCAAGGTGCATGTCCAAAGTTTTAAATGATCAAAACTAAACCGCTTAACCTATAAACTTGATTTAAACTTTATCACAGAGGTCTGGTTTCTATTGGCAGCTATGAGATTTGACAGTCTAGAAATGAGGCAGCAAATATTGTGGCAGTTACACCTGGACCAACTGCCATTTTTTAAAATTTGGAATGTTATGGAATAGAACTCTCAAGTGATGTCATAATACCCATGTCATGGCCTGCATAATGTTCTGTCTTGGGAGTCTATTGCAGCCTATAGTGCCAATTGGTAAAAACTTTTAAGATTTGACATACATATTTGCACCTATGATCCTGAAACTTGGCACATTCAACCACACTTTTAGCATTTTCTGCGGGAATGCAATTTAGTTATTCTTATGATTTTTCAATGTTCACCCAGATTTAGTGAAAGTTTTGAAACTCTGAAAGTTTGAAACTCTAAAAATGTTCCATTTTCAACACGGCTTATTTCACATTGCTGGGACAGTTTTGTCTCCCGTACCCATGACTTGCTGCTCGTTGGCTGAAAAAAATAACAATAAATAAATT
Organism: Setipinna tenuifilis; assembly: GCA_030347295.1. Lineage (NCBI taxonomy): Eukaryota > Metazoa > Chordata > Actinopteri > Clupeiformes > Engraulidae > Setipinna > Setipinna tenuifilis. The sequence continues at coordinate 11,894,262 of CM059274.1, forward strand.
AATAAATAATACACAATGATTTATTTATTTCTCTATAAACAATAGGACAGATTATGCAGCAAGCTGTATTTAAAAACACCTGGCCAGCATCAATGCTTAAACCATGCAGGGCTCTACTGTGTTTTTGTCACACAGTATTTGGAAAATCACTTAAATGGTGAAAGGTTTTCTCTGGGGGCACAAACCCCAACCCCCGAATCTGTTTTTTTTTCTGTTTTATAACTCTCAGAAAAGATAAATCACTTAAAAAAACCCAAACAAAC
>CM059274.1:11902024-11914524 GCA_030347295.1 Setipinna tenuifilis
GTGTGTGTGTGTGAGAGAGAAATTCTGTGTGTATGTGAAAGAGAGAGAGAGAGGGAGGGACACAGACATAGAGAGAGAGAGAGAGAGAGAGAGAAATAGAAAGAGATAGAAAGAGAGAGAAGCTGTGTGTATGTGGGGATGGAGGGAGAAAGACATAGAAGGAGAAGGAGAGAGAGAGAGAGAGAGATAAAGATAAAGAAAGAGAGATGGGGTGAAAGAGCTGCTTTTATTGGGAATAATGAAGTGTATCCATTTTTAATTAAGTAAGCAAGGTCATGCTGCAGAGGCTAGCCTCAGGCTCCATCCCACTGCCTCACAGCCACTCCAGTTTGGAGTAAGACTCACTACCAAATAAGATAAAAGCCGAGCTGTTCGCTACTGTTCACTAAGTTAGTTGTGTATTCCCTTTTAGGTGTTTTAAAAAGAGGCTTTACTAATGTTGCAATGCTTAGCTGTGTTAGCTGGCATCCATTCCAGTTGCAAAGGATGGAAACATACATACATACATACATACATACATACATACATACATACATACATACATACATACATACATGCATACATTTTATAAATGAAGAGTTCAGATGCAAAAGTCCATTTACAATGACATTACAGAAATATATTTATAGAATTCTGATAAATTGATTGATTGAACCGATTTATTATCAGTTCACCTGCAATTGAATTGTTTAGCTTAATTTAGTTTTTACTTGATACTAATATTTAAATTGCAGTTTGATTGGAAATTACAGTTTGGACTTGAAAATTATTAATAAAACAACTAATGTTTTTGCATATTCCTGGAAATAGACTTTTTGCAGGGGTTTTGCATCTGAAATCTTCAAATGTATACATTTCATACACTTTCATTGCTGCACATCAGATATGTGAATGTGTAGGATAAAAGGGGCAGCTAATTGAAGTGAGTGGAGGAGATATGGAGGCCCAGGACTAAAGGAGAATCGGAGAGCCAGGTAGCCCACACACATGAAAGAGGGCTGGGGTGGTGGAGGTGAGATGACTGCCCTTACTGATACATGACATCACTATCACTATCTCTTTCCTGTCCCCACACACAGCTGGAACCTTGCCAGGGGCTTTCTGTCTTTTTGTGTCTCCATGGCTTGGTTTACACACACTGGCACACACACTCACACACACACACACACACACACACACACACACACACACGGATAAGCACACACACACAGACACATACATACACACAACACAACACAACACATACACACACCCACACACACACACATGGATAAGCACACACACACAGAGACACACAACACATACACATATACATACACACTCTCTCTCTGTCTCACACACACACACGCACACTCTGTCATACACATACACACACAGACACAGACACACACACACACATGCTTCATGAAAGTTGAATCCTTTAGCCATTTGTCAGCTCCTTTTCCCCATATATAGCCTACAGCACAGAAACACAAAGGATCAGTGAAGGGAGTGTGTGTAACTTTACCTAGGCAACAGTCTTACACACCTACTCTCTCTCTCTCTCACACACACACACACACACACACCCAGACACACACGCACACATACTGCCACTTCTAATCTCACACATAGTCGTACACTCACTCACGAAATCACTTGCGTACACCTACAGAAAAACAAACATACAGACATGTACTTCTAAATCAGAAACACCCACATGTTCAAACATACGAATATACACGTTGTAAACAGCTTTCCCCTGCCGACACACACACACACACACACACATATGCTCGGTCACACATGCTTTCACTTTTAATCTCACAGAGTCGTACACTCACAGAATCACTGGCGTACACCTACAGAAACACAAACACACACATGTACTTCTAAAACAGAAACACCTACATGGGCAAACATACGAATATACACCTGTAAACAGCTTCCCCTGCCAAACACACACACACTCATACACACACATACACACTCATATACACACACATACACACTCATATACACACACACACACACACACACACACACATATATACACACACACACATACACTCACACACATGCACACACAGACACATAGACACTCATGCACACACACACACACACACACACACACACATTGCCTCCAGCGTCGTGCCAACCCATTTCTATACCTGCCGACAATTTCTCCATTTGGCATCCAACTGTATGCTTTGGGCTAAAACCCCACCCTGCTCATGAAAGAGGATTATCAGTTTACACACAAACACACACACACACACACCCACAGACACACAGACATACCCACACAAATACACACACATACACGCATACACATTACTGCACACATACACATTAGCACACACACACACAAACACACACACACACAACCAATGAGCCGTAACTGAGGACAGCATTTGCTTCATGGCGCACGCACCCGAACACACACACACACACACACACATTACAGTTCTGCCTGTTGTGCTGCAGTAATGCAAAGGTTATACTGTAGGTGTGTTTGTGTGTGTGTGTGTGTGTGTGTGTCTGTGTGTCGGACTGCTCTAGTAACACAGAAATACTGCCACAGGCACAACACAGGCTGCTGATGAAAGAGGAATGAAAATGCAACAACATGCACAAACATTCACACTCACACACACACACACACACACACACACACTATAAATACATTGCAGGCCCTCCACATTTATTACCTTCTATAAGAGGCAACAGAGGATTTTGTAGGAAATGAAATGCAAATGCTGTATTTCTGTGCCAGATTTGTGTGTGTGTGTGTGTGTGTGTGTGTCCATGTGCACACTCATGCGTCTATTTGTGAAATAAAGCCAGGAATAGACTACAGAAGGCACAATTTGTGTGTGTGTGTGTGTGTGTGTGTGTGTGTGTGCACGTCTCTGTAATAAAAATAGTGTGTGTTTCTACATATTCATGTGTGTGTGTGTGTGTTTATTTGAGTGTGCATGTGTACACATGTATTTGTAACTCTATTCATCACTGTGTAAATAGCAGTTATATGGGTTATTATGGTAATTCAGGGGAACAGCTAATCAATGGCTCATTCCCACAGACAGAGCAGGGGATAATCCATACTATTTAAGGCACCCCTGCAACCATAAATATTTCAAAGGAGCTATCTGATTGGCTGTGAAAGTGCGCCAATCAATACAACAGCCTGCGATTGGCTCGTTTCTCTGGCAGCTCTAGGGGGTTTTGACATCCTTCTGGCACAGTCAGACTAGTATACTGCCCTGTAACTGCAGGAATTTTACACACAATATTTGGGTATTTGGTATCGACATCACTGAACTACAAAACACAAAAAAGCACAAAACAAGCTACATTTTTGTTTTTAGAGCCATTTAAACCATGGAACAAAAAACAAAACATCTAGACGTGTACATGGAACAAAGACAACAAATCATCTAGATGTTTTTTTTTCTGTGGTTGGATTTGATATGCTAGGCTTGGTTGATTTAATTAGTTTTACACTTAAATATTGACCACTTTTCCGGCTTTTATTAGAAATATGAGTGACACTAGTATTAAAACAAATCTCAAAAAGATGTAATTATGTAAATACAAACAAATTATATAACTGCAGAACTAAAGTAGACCTCATGTAATATATTGATGTTTGAGGAATGGAAGTTTATACAATTTTGCTCTAAACATAGTGACTTTTAGTACATAAAGCATCCATAATGCTGTAGACAGATTTTAATTTGGCAAATTCAATATGTGTGCACATCCAACACAGACACACACACACACACACACACACACACACAGCCTTTCTTTCTCACACACACGCAAATATTACAAATACATACACATGCACGCTCGCACACACACACACACACACACACACACACACACGCACACACACAAACACACACACACACATACACTGTCAGAGCACCTTCATGGGTATTCAAGAAATCTCCACTCTGGCCACTTAGAGAGCCAAGAGCCTGCAGAGAGCTCTTCAGCCCAATCCCAGGGCAATTAAATCTGCTTTCCCTCTCTGCTGCAGACGCCAGATGTCTAGCATGATTTCAAAGTGAATGAAAGGGGAATAATTCAAAAAAGATTCAAAAAGGAGCCTTTTCAATCGATATGCACAATAAAACGAAACTGTAGTAAGTCTTTCATTCCAAACATGAATTACAAAAAATTCTCTGGATGCCAGTTTTGAAAAGACCTCTCCCAGATCCTACATGGGTTTTGATATTGTTTAATAACAAATAATTTTAATTAGTGCACAGGGACTATTTCCAAATCCCTAACGCTCAGCTCACAAATTGCATACAATGAAGAAGAAAATACACTTGTCTTTGGAAAATAGCAAGATAATCAAGATAGTTTCATAACTGAACATTCATCAGCTCTTGGTACTGTTGCAATTGCACTCTTACAATGTCAGTGAACTATGTACTCAATAGAATAGAATGCCTTTTATTGTAACTATAGACATGTATAAAAACATTAAAAACAAGTCCTTCTCCAATGTAGGCACGTATGAAGTATATTTACAGCATAGATAAATATAGTGTCAGGTTCTGAAGAAAATAGACTCAAATGCAGCCAATACGGTCACTGAGAGTCTTTAATAAGGAAAAAGCCAGGGAGTATGAACAGGCAACAAACAGTTCAAATAAAAATCTTGAAAAAACAGAAGTGGCAAATTCCAAAAGTTCAAAGACTCCAAACGACTCACAAGAACAAATATCCAAAAGAGTCCAATCTCAAAAACAGCTAACAAAATCAAAATTCAAAAACAGAGAAATAAATTCACAGAAAAATAACTAATCACAAAAAGCAGGGAACAGAGGCACATAGAGCATATGGCAGGAAACGTGGCACAAGGTAAGAAGATGACTGGACAAAAAAACAAAAACACACAAGAGACAGATATAAATAAGTCAAGTCAAGTTTATTTGTATAGCACATTTCATGCACAAAGGCAGTTCAATGTGCTTAACAGAATTAAAAGCAAAGACCAATATAAAAGCATAAAAGATAAAATAAGTGTAAAATAAGTATAGGACAAAATAAAAGACATAGAGAAAAGCAAAACGCAATAGGTAAGCATAAAAGACGTAAAATAATAAATGAATTAAAGGTAAATCACTAGCAGAGAGCCTCTGAGAACAGGTCTTGAGTTAATCAAATAAGGCAGGTGATAAGCACAAGAACGACAGGCGAACACAATGGGAAAACACAATGTTTTATAATCATGACCAGGACAAATCCCAGATCAGACAAGCCAACAATCAAAACATGATTAAACAAGAACAGGAAGCCCAAATAAGGAGATGGGGGCGGAGACGAGGACACCAGGCAGGAACACATACAGTAACAGGAGACAAACTGAGCACATGGAAAACCAAAACACAAACTGAAGAACATGGAACACAAGACCAGGAAATGAACAAGGGCAAAATACATAGGAATAAACACAAGATACAACTAAAAAGCCACAAAACAGAAAACAAAACACAATCCAACACACGGAATCCTGGCATATATAGTAACACAAGACAATTATTGGCACTGACAAGAGATACTAAATGGAAGTTTGTAAATGGGAATGGCCCAGAGAGATAATTCCTGTAAAATGATGGGCAGTTATGTATAGGATCAGATATAGATACAGGTAGGCTGTGTATATCAGGAATATATACGAGTTCAGTAAATCTATGAATAGCACATACAGCTTTTCTCACAGTGCTTACAGATCCCAATGTTCATTTCCTTCAAATCGGAATTCTGCTACTCTGCCAACCCTCCTAGTTTCTTTGTTGGTGTACTCTTAAGTATTTATCCTTTTCTTGTGTGGAAAATAATCAACTGTGTGTGTGTGTGTGTGTGTGTGTGTGTGTGTGTGTGTATGTTTGTGTGTGTGTGCACCCGTGTGTGTGTGATTGAGTGGGTGAGTGACTAAAGCTGTAAGTAACTGAGTGAACTATTGTGTGTGTGTGTGTGTGTGTGTGTGTGTGTGTGTGTGTGTGTGTGTGTGTGTGAGCCTGTGTGTTTGTCCTTTCCCTCAGTTGTAGTCCTAATGGTAATCAGCATGATGAGGTGCACTTGGCTTTCTCCCCTTTCCGTTTCCCAAACCTCTTGCTTTGATCAGACAGAAAATTAGAGAAAGCTGAGCCATGTTGAGATGCTTTCACCAGCCAGAACTAAAACACCAGCAGGCCCACTTGCTTTTTAAGAGTTTGTTTACTTTTTCACATTGTGCTTGAAAAATCGATTAATAAATCCTTTGTATTAGCACTGTAAGCTGTAAGGCCTTCCAGTTGTGCCTTTCACAGCTCACTGCAATGACTAAAGAAAAGAAAAGAGGTCTTGTAGAGAAAATACATTAGCCTCCTGACAAAAAGTGTCTATGTGTGCACGCACACACACACACCCGCACACACACACACACACACACACACATGCCGTGAATATACACAAACATTTAGCAGTCATACCTGAAGTGACAGGGAGAAATCAAACCTACAATAACACCATTCATTATTATATTATATTATATTATATTATATTATATTATATTATATTATATTATATTATTGTATATTAACTCCAGTGGTAGCATAATACTGGTGTTGGGGACTTTGCAGGCTTTTTTGTTGATCCATATGATAATAAAACTAGTAGTATATGCCCACGCAATGACTGTACATATATTGAGAAAACATAAGATACTTACCTAGGAAGTGCACCTAGGAGAAGTACCTTTGGGAGAAGAAATTAAAGCATTTCTGACTACAAACCTTATTCTAAAATACTGTTATGAACACTTAGCACTTTAGGTTCATTATTATGCTGTTATTTCCTGAGTTAGCTGTCTTATTGCTGCATACAGTCAATGGGTCCACCAGACCGCCTGGTGTCAGTAAAGACAGTTACGTTTTATTTTACTGTCCCTGTTACAGTGTATCTGCATCATGAAGACATATAGTGTAATAGTTCATAAGTTCATTATGTAACAATATGTAACATTATGTACTTACACTGTATCATATAATTAGGGTTAGTGTTAGGTACAGTGTAAGTACATAATACTACATCTATATTATTTTATTACATATTATTTTATTACATAATATTGCACTAACAAAGAAAAAAATAAAGCGTACTATAAAGACATATACTACTAGCACCAGTTATTGCCCCCTAATAGATATTTTAGTCTTTAATCCCATTATGCTGTCATTAATCCAATAATAGTCCAATTATGTACTTGCTGTATTTAAAATAAATAAATAAATAAGAGGTTTAGAAAAAAAGGTACAGTATTTAATGCCATTGCCAAGCTCTAGTAAACACTGTAATCCCATGGGAAGGTAGTGTTCCTCATAGGAAGGTAGTGTTTGACAAAGGAAATGCAAAGGGCTGAGACTGCAGGAGTAATTGGAAGGCTTTGTGTGTGTGTGTGTGTGTGTGTGTGTGTGTGTGTGTGTGTGTGTGTGTGTGTGTGTGTTTGTGTGCATGTGTGGAAAAGGGTAGGGAGGAAATCAGAGATTACAAAAAAACAGGACAGTACAGACACACACAATCAAGAGTAGACACACACACACACACACACACACACACACACACAATCACATTACATAATAGCTGTGTGTGTGTGTGTGTGTGTGATTGTTTGTGTCTGTACTGTCATGTTGTTTTTGTGCAGGACACCTCTGGGAGAACAGAACATATGCATCAGTCAGCCACAATCTGATTGGCTGTCAGGTCTTTACAATCTGATTGGTTGGCTGGATTCCTTTTTGGGGCCTTTGATCTCCTCCCCCTCCTTTCCCACACATGTACACACACACACACACAAATGCACACACACACACACACACACACACACACACACACACACACACACACAGATTGAAAGAGTTTTGTGGCATAGCTATTGGTGATAAAATTGCCAAGTCAGTCTGATTTCCCAATGATAACTAGGGATGGCATGATGGAGACACACACATTCATGAGTGCATACACACACACACACACACACACACACACACACACCACTGATAACTAGGGGACTTATGATGGCACCGTGGAGACACACACACAAGAACACGAACACACACACACACACACACACACACACACACACACACACACCACTGATAACTAGGGTGGGCATGATGGCACTGTGGACACACACACACACACACACACACACACACACACACACACACACCACTGATAACTAGGGGCGGCTTGATGCCACTCTGGAGCTGTGAGGCTCTACATGTAGCAGCTGAACATGATGCAACGTGAAGGCTGAAGGGATGAAATAGACAGATATGTGTGTGTGTGTGTGTGTGTGTGTGTGTGTGTGTGTGTGTGTGTGTGTGTTCAGAAAGATCTGAATCCGACTCATTGATATTACATTGTTGTTGTTGTTAACATTTGGTCAGACTTGAAAGAGATGTATATACCATAAAGCTGCAAATAATAGTCCAGGCTTTTATTTTGCCAAATAACTTGACAGAACCTGCCTTTATTTGGGACAGGCATCTATACAAGACTGGTGTTTTTTATCCTATGTTGTGCACACACACACACCTACAGCATATATACATATCATGACCAATAAATGCTCCAATACTCTGAATGTGTTGCAACAACAAGTAAAGCTTACCTTGAGCTACCTCAAATTGATGCATTATTGCAAACATAACATTGGCTACAAGGATGGCAGATATTGCCCCAGGGTCAACTTGTGCTTGGAGCCCTTGAGAATATCGTTAGCGATTACAAAACTGCTCTCCCAACCCGCACACTTTGAAGCTCCACAGTGCCCTTTGACACTTTCTGATCTAGTAAAGGCAACAGCTGCACAGTCTTAGTGACAATATTTTTTTCTAAACAGACAAAATGAAATTCTTACAACAGACAAAGTGCATTACAAATACAGTTGCCCATGCAACTGTGTTTTCTGTAAACTTAGAGATAGTCTGAAGAAAGACTCATGTTATCATCAGATTAGCGAGAAATAATTTAGCATGCTGGCAGGCTAATAAGCTTCTATGGTCTATGCTGATATGTCTGTTTGAAGAAAACGTGGTTTTTCAAACTCTGAATTGTAGGAGAGCTTGTTTTGGCCATTTCCATGATAACGCATTTTACTTTAAAGTTGAGTTCAGTTGCTCAATAAATGTTGCAGTTCAAAATTCATTGAATCATTGTGTCATTGATTTATTTGACACACACACAGTAGTTGTTACAGCCATTTTGATATTTTTGGGTTTTGGACAAACATAATATTTTTGGTTCTGAAAATTGAAAGTGTAAGTAGTATGGAAAGACAAGACTTTAGTTTGTGTTTTATGGTATATTGCCCATTGTCATGATGACCTCAATGGTCAAAGGTCATATAGCCGCGGCTCTGAGTTGAGTGTGGAGGTCGATGGAAAATGCAGTCTGGTTTTCCCAAACTGTTTTGACCACACTTTATGTTACATTTTCATTACTTCACAATATTGTCATTAGTTTGGAATTACTTATGTTTGAACCAGTATTAATTCATGTTTTTTTCCCAAATGGACTCAATAAATTGTTTTTGTACCGTATCATGCAGTAAGCGTTCAATCGGAACCTAGCCCAGGAGAGAGAGAGAGAGAGAGAGGGAGGGAAAGGGTTTCATGTCCCCCCTACTGAACAATGCACATGCCCAAACTGCATGATCAATACCTCAGGCCATTTGCAAGTCACCAACCTTTCTTTTTCTTCCTCTGCATACAGTATGCTTGTGTGTGTGTGTCTGTGTGTGTGTCTGTGTGAAAGAGAAAGACAGAAAACAAGTGAGAAAGTGTGTAAGTGTGTGATAGAGTTTGTGTGTGTGAGAGAGAGAGAGAAAGAGAGAGAAAGAGAGAGAGAGAGAAACAGAAGAACACAGAGAGAGAGAGACAGTCAGAAACACAGAAAATTGTTTTATGTCTTTCCTACTGAGCAATGTACATGCCCTACCCGCATGATCAATACCTCAGGCCATTTGGAAGTCACAAACCATTCTTTTTTTTCCTCTGGATATGCTTGGGAGTATGTGTTTGTGTGTGTGTGTGTGTGTGTGTGTGTGTGTGTGTGTGTGTGTGTGTGTGTGTGCCAGCATGGCTGTGTGTGTGTATTTTTCTAGCTCCTATTCAAGCCGACTGCCCGCACGCACACATGCACACACACACACACACACACACACACAGGTCAGCGTCTCCTTTGAAGGGCCGAATTAGTTTTCTGACAGCATATTTTTCTGAGCAGAGAAACCAAAGTGTTGCAGGGTGGGGGGGGGTAAAACTACACTCCAAACATGCCACGGGCGCCGACGCAGTGTCAGTTACCTAATTTAATTACAATGAGCATTTGTCTGCACTTCTAAAGCACGCCGCGGCGCTTCGTGCTGCAATTACCCCCCGTTGTTCATTTGCGTGCAGGAGCTCAGCTTCATTCCAAATATCGCAGCTCCGACAAGAACATTAGCATAATATGAAGGAGTGGGAGCAGACGAGCAGATCACTTTTCACTCTCATTCTTGTTCTCCCTCTCCCTCTCTTTTTTTCTGTCTCTCTTTCTCACATACACTCTCTTTCACGCTCTCGCATACAGATATAGTACTTACCCGCTCTCTCTCTCTGTTTCTGCCTCTCTGTCTTTCTCTCTCATTCTTGTTCTCTCTCTCTCTCTTTTTCTGTCTCTCTTTCTCACATACACTCTCTTTCAAGCTCTCGCATACAGATATAGTACTTACCCGCTCTGTCTCTCTTTCTGCCTCTCTCTCTGTCTTTCTCTCTCATTCTTGTTCTACCTCTCTTTTTCTGTCTCTCTTTCTCACATACACTCTCTTTCACTCTCTCGCTTACAGATATAGGACTTACTCACTCACTCTCTCTCTTTCTGCCTCTGTCTCTCTGTCTTTCTCTCTATCTATCTCTCACCCAGGCACACTAACATACTCTCTCTCTCTTCTCTGTCTCTCTCTCTCACACATACACACACACTTTCATTTGGAGCCACTCTTGTGGTTTCAAAAAGAGGCATTATAAAAGATGAAAGTGAAAACAGCCGAATGTTTAACTAATGTAGCATTAGTCATTTTGCCAGTGAATTGATTAATGGCAAAAAAGTGGCTTACTGCTGCTGCTGCTGCAGTGGTAGTCTGTGTGCATGTAGTAAAAACTCCCTCCCTGCACCAGAGGCTATGCGCTAGTGGCAGATGCTAGCCCCCTCGCTCGAAACGTGAGCAACATATATGAGACCACATGTACTTGCAACGTTTAACATAATTGTATTAAAGAATTTAGGGGAAAAAAGGTCAGCATAGTGGAAATAAGAGAAAGTGTGGGGCAAGTGTGTTTTCTACTGCAATGACAAACGCAAACCTCTGAAATAGTAGAGGAGGAAGCTCCAGCCCTCATGTCCAGAATGTCTTTTGTAAGCCAGGCCTGATTCACTAGAACCAATGCCACCTGGCCACCAATCCACCAGTCCACCTGCTAATTAAGGGAATAAGGGAGAACAAGAACATGGGACAGAGCTGGAACACTCCTGGAGTACTGGCTGGGCCATAACGCAGATGCTAGCACCCATGGGTTTTATTCAGAGATGTAGCTAGCCTACAGCCAACACAGGCAACTGCTTTGGGTCCCAAGGTATAGGGCTCAAAGTGTAACACACCTTATTTCGTGGCCGACATGCCTTTCGTGCCACAAAATGGACAAAATGGTCATGAAATCGTAAAACACCATGACGCCTTTTGTCCACGAAATGTGCATGAAATAGGAGACCACATGTAGTTGCAACGTTTAACACATTTGAAAAGCAAGTAACACAAAGTCTCCTGCAACTCGCACAAATGTCTTTTATTAGGAATGCAGCAAGAGACAGGGACAGAGGTGGAGTGAGGAAAAGTAAGAGTGAAAGTTCCGTGTAGTATGTTTAGCTTATGTAACAGACAACCATCATAGTCTCCATCATTAGGCTATTCTATTTTTGACAAACAATATATTTTTCTTTTGCATGTTGCAGTAGGGGTGTGTGTGTATCTGTGCGTGGGTGGCGGTGCATTGTTGACCTTTCTAAAATGACTTTCTGCAGGTTGAGATGTCTCCTGTACATACCGTAAAGCTGCAAATAATAGCCGAGCAGTCTCTTTTAATAGCTCATGCCAGCAACACATGTGAGCAATTAAAACCTGTCTCCAATAACACCGGGTATGATTTTCTCCTTGTCATTTAATTTAGCTATTAGCCGTGTTTCTGGAAGTTCTGCCAGTAATTCAGGGAGGGGGAAGATTACAGGGAGAGTCGTGTCTCTGCATCGTAACAGAAGCTTCGCTGGATTCTGCGTGAACAGAGGAGCATTGAACATGACTGATTGCCAGCCTGCATCTGTGCTGCTTTGTGGAATAAACCAAGTCAATCCTTCAGGTTTGTGGTCAGTGTTTCTATTTATTGTCAGTTTCCAGCAGTATTAGCCCATTTATGTTT
>CM059274.1:11924524-11932024 GCA_030347295.1 Setipinna tenuifilis
ATATAGTTCTTGGGATTTAAGAGATCTTCCAATTGTTTTTAAATGGGGGACTGTCTGGGCATTATGAATCAAGCTTCCCATTTTGCACATCTTCTCATGCACACATTGTTTATTTTTGGCTGACATTCCACCTTTGACTCTGAAGAAGATGCAATGCCGTCGAAACGTTAGTCATTTTTTGTTTCTGCACCATCAAAAGCATTGCAAACTGAGTGCTCCTGTCTTGCTCCTTAGCCCAAAGTTGGACCGAAGGTCTTAATACTGACATCCCACCTTTGTTCAACAAGTGCTGCCCAGAGTCAGTATTACATTACATTACATTACACTACATTACACTACATTACACTTAGCAGATGCTTTTATCCAAAGCGACTTACAAAGAGGAGTACGTTAGGTAACAGTAATGACTTGATCATTTTTAATTATATGTGTGACTGGATCAGTATTCATGGCACTGATTATTGCCCATAGTTGTTTACTCACATGTGAAGGCACAGCCAATGTCTAACATCATGTCCACTTACATACACTTACACATACACTTTTTTTAAAGACCATCATAAGTGTAGTCTAAATACTCACAACCATCCTTTTGCCACACATTCCTGTTCTGTTTAAAAACAAGCTGGTAGCCAGACATTTAGGTTTAGACTGACCATTTAGGCTTTGGATTTAACTGTTTAAAATATTTCTAAGTTGACAAATATTGCTGTAAATGTGCAAAAAAGTGAGTCTCTAAAATTCACACCATTTTTGTTAAGTTAAATCGTAAAACATGAAGTAGTGTGTGTGTGTATGTGTGTGTGTGTCATGTTCTCTGCATATGTCACACAGTAGTGTACAAACCTGGGGTTTCAAACTACCCAGCAGCCCAGTTTCTGACTATTTCCCAAAAATCTCCAACCACCTACAGTACGTATAATGGGAGTCTGAACTGTGTTAGTTTGGACTTCTGTTGTTTAAACTGCAAAGTATCCAGATGTTTCAGAAGAGTTCGGAGAGTATTTGGATGCATTCGTTGCGGATAAACAACAGAAACTACACCACAACAGTAAGCAACAGAAACGTAGCCTCATTTCAGTTAAGTCGGTATGTATGACAGCTTCAGCAACTTAGGGCAATGTTCCTCAACACAATCATGTCCATTACTCATTAAAAGCAATGACTGAATCAGTTTGTCAGTTGTATGAATGACGCAACTTAACTATGCAACTTCGAATGGATCGTCCAAAACATTGCTGTTGGGAAACAGCATTGTCGTTGAACGATCCATCGGACTAACATTGTTGTAAACATTATTAGTTGCGTAGTATGAACGTTGCAGTCCAACGAAGTTGCTAAGGAAGTTAGCAAAGACGGTTTTGAGAAACGGACCCCTGGTGGCTTTTTATGTGTGTATGTGTGCGTGTTGTGTGTATCCATGTGTGTGTGTAGTGGGTTTCTGTGGGCTTGTGTGTGTGCATGTGCATGTGTTTGTGTGTGAAGAAGAAAAAAGAGAACAGCGCAATAAAGAGGCTTGTGTGTGTTTTTTTGTTTATTATAAGCACATGTGTTTGCGATAAATGAACTGCCTACGGGTTGTTACATGCACAGATATGCAGTAACACAGTAGTGTGGTGACTGTCAAGTGTAATCTGTATGCTTTGGTAGTCATGCTTGGTAAATGCTATCTCTGTTCAGTAATATGAAAACAGTAGTGTGGCCATTAACAGGCCTAACAGACATGTAATGAGCTGTCAGAACGCAAATGGATACATTTATCAGATAACACATATGTAGCATGCCCTGTGTGGTGAAAAGAGGTGTGTGTGTCTGTGTCTGTGTGTGTGTTTGCGCGTGCGTGCGTGCATGCATGTGTGCGTGTGTGTGTGTGTGGTGAAAAGAGATGTGTGTGTATGTGTGCGTAGTGAAAAGAGTGTGTATGTGTGCATGCATTTGTGTGTGTATGTATGGTAAGACCCCCTCACTACCACCAGCAGTAAGTACAACACCTCAGTGCGATATGTGTGTGTGTGTATTGCTCCTGCCTGTGAAGTCTCTAAAGTCTAATACACAAACCGCCACAAGCAAACACATATACACACACAAACACACACACACATGCAAGCACACACACACTGAGTTGTTGTTCATGCTGCTGGTGCTGGTGAAGTGGACACCATCCTCTTCCCTTTGCCTGAGGGCAAGCATGTTCACATGCACAGATCAGCCCAGGAACACGCATAAATAAACCAGGTGTATAGAGTACACATTCTCCTTTGCCCAGGGACTCGATTTTTTTTATGAAATCGCCCCTGCACAGACATTATGACTATGTATTGGGTTGCTGAGATATTTTTAACCCACTACACTAAATAACTAGCTCTGGTCCATTCAGTGTCGTAATACCAGTTTCTTCCACTTTGGGGAAGTGGCAAACAGCACAGTGCAATTGCAACTCAAGTGCTGGAAGTTTGACTTCAAGACATCAATTTGACAATTTTGGACCTTTTGTGTGTTCGTCTTTTAAATTATTGGAGTGGTCTACTGTTTGACTGTAAATCTGAAGTGGCCCATTGTTTCAAACTGCCATAGAAATGGATCATGTTTTCTTAAATAACCACATACACACAAGACCCATAAATCAGCAAGCAACCCCATACACTTTTACACAGACACACACACACACACACACACATTCATTGTCTTCCTTCTAATAAGCTATCTATCTATCTATCTATCTATCTATCTATCTATCTATCTATCTATCTATCTATCTGTCTGTCTGTCTGTCTGTCTGTCTCTGTCTGTTATCTTTGCCTATCCATACAGAAAGGAAGAAAAAGAGAGAGAGAGAGAGAGAGAGAGAGAGAGAAAGAGAAAAAAAATTATAATGGCCAAATTATACGGGCCTTCAAGCAGGCAACACTTTCCACAGATCATTGACAGACATGTCGGTAGACAGACAGAAGATACACAGCCAAGCAGACAGATACATCCATCAACACACACCCACATACACACACACAGACACACACACACTGACAGGCAGACAGACAGTTACATCAGTCCCATGAAACCTGACAAGCAATGCTGTCCCCTACAGAAACATCACCCGGTGAGAAGAAAAAAATCCCCAAATTGGGGAAAACTTCAAAACTTAGAGCCAAAAATTTCAGGCGCCAATTATGTAAGGGCAGACACATGTTGTGTGCCTCCCTTCACACAGTGTGTCAAGGGCTGAAGGACAGCAGGTGTGTGTGTGTGTGTGTGTGTGTGTGTGTGTGTGTGTGTGTGTGTGTGTGTGTGCGTGTGTGTGTGTGTGCGTGTGTCACTAACTGAGAAAGTGAGTAATCAAGGAGTGAATGTTATGTGTGTGTGGCGTGTTTGTGTACAAGTAAACGTGTGTTTGTGTGTGTGTATGTGTATGTATGTATGTATGTGTGTGTGTGTGTGTGTGGGTGTGTATTTGAGTGTGTGTATGACAGAAAGAGAGGGGGCTGGTGACATACTGTGGGTGTATTCTATTCTGGACCACAGACCTAATTTAAGGAAACACTCCCTCATTTGGTACAACTCATGATTACACTGAAAAGCAGTCACACTGTGCAAAAAAAGAGAATGTAAATGCTGTGCACCTCTCTCTCTCTCTCTCTTTCTCTGTGTATGTGTCTTTGCAAAACTTTCTAAAGTCAAAAGGCATAGGCTTCATGCTTAACGGTCACTGGAGCACTAACTCAACTATTGTGTAACAGTTCTGTTCTGTCGATTTGGAGTTTATCTCTATCCCATGTCATCCCTTTTATCTATTGTTAGAGTTTGATGTTTTTGAAGTCAATTCAGTTGCGTTGTGTTTCTCATCAGAAATAGAAGACTGGACTCTTCTTGTTGAATCAGGATCGATGATTTATTATAAATAGATGGAATATAGAGAAAATGAAATTAACTGATTGTAACAAAACAAAGTTTAGAAGACTAAGAGTCTATCTATCCTCTGGTTCTTACAACACTCTTCCACCTTTACCGCAAAGTTCAGGCAGGCTCAGCTTTCTGTAAGATGTTGTCTCTATGCTGGTTCGATCCGTCTTCTCCGGGACAAGACAATGTGAGGTAGATATACTCAGAACACCACTTGTCTAAAACAGTGGAAAATAACTAGAACAGTTTCTATGTCTAGAAGGGCATACTTTGTATGGGCATAGTTCATGGACACTCGTAGTGCTCAGTTTAGGATAGAATCAACATTCTAATAACCCAAATACGTGCATCTACTAGGCCCTGCACCTGCACTCGTTCATGTTATCAGTTACTGGCCTGGCGCCAGCTCAGTTTAGTCTAGCAGTCTAACACAGACCCTTACTGCACAGAGAGAAAATCAGAGTACAGTTGAAAGCTATTCATTTGACAGAATACAGAAAATCATGTGAAATTCTACACTATCTAGGAGTTTGCGTCTACTGTGCTACTTTTGCCACCAGTGAACTAGCACACCACATAGATGCAGTTAAAAGATCATATTCTGAGTCTGTTATGATTGTTGTGGGTGACTTCGACCACTGTAATCTGACTGATGAAATAAGTAATCGTAGCATGAAGTTCTACCAGGAAGGCGTAATGCACATCATCAAATAGCTGTCAGAATGGCAAAGCCTGGTTCTCCAAAACATTGCTTGTCTTTCTTAGAAAACTGCATTTAAAAGGGGGGTGAGGACGAATACAAGTCTGGCAAGTATGACCTACACTCTGCAATCAGAAAAGAAAAGTCTGACAATGCAAGTAAATTGGAGCATCAACGTTCCACCACCAACCTCAGATCAGTCTGGAAAAGTCTCAAGGAGATGACCAACTACAAACAGGGGCCTGCTTTACCACCAGATGTCTTCCTGACAGGCTTAATGAATTCTAAAGACAGTCAGTCATGAGTACCCCCCCCTCCACACACACACACACACTTCTCCATTTGTCATGCAGATTGTAAGGAAAGCAGCAGGACCAGATCAGCTCTCTCCAGCTGTGTTCAGACACTGTGCAGATCAAATGGTACCTGTGTTCACTGAGATCTTCACTGAGTCCTCTCTACGTCAGTGTGCAGTTCCACAGTGTTTTTAAAAAAATCTTACACCATCCCTATCCCTAAGTCAGTTAAAACGACAGTGATTTCAGGCCAGTGGCACTCAGTGACTATGAAGGTTTTTGAACCCTCTGATACTCTCCCATCTACAGGCTTGTGTATCACCACTGATGGATCCTCATCGGTTCACTTACCAGGCTAATAAATCAGTCGAGGGTGCCATCAACCTGGCTGTCTACTTCACTTTACATCTGGACTCTAGAAACACATATGTGTGTATCTTGTTCATTGACTTCAGCTTGGCCTTTAACACAATTGATCATCTCAAGCTATTTAAAATGTCCCATGTCATGAGTGTTAAATCAGCCCTATGTCATTGATGATATTGAACTTTTTAAGAAACAGAGTTTAAACTGTCAGTCAGCAATGCCACATCATGCCCTTTGACCCTTAACACGGGAGCTCCACAAGGCTGTGTGTTATCTCCTCTTGTCTTGGCCTCGCTAGGAGTAGCTATCCAAGCAGCTAAACAGAGATCCAGAAACTCCACAGAAGCAGATTGTCTTTCTTGTGATTTTTACTGAATCATTATTTTGTGAAACTGAAATACAAACATATACACAACATACATCAAAAATTGTAAAAGATGAATGATGAATTACTGTTGCCTAGTAACACCATGTGTATCACTATGCCATTGCCAAAATAGTTCGTTTTTAATTGCATTTTTAACCTTCTAACATTAATATATGAATTTCCAGCATGAACTTAAACTAGAAACATGAATTACTTCAAAACAGTGTACTTACAGACGTTGCTTGAACAAGCATAGAAAGTTTGGCAAATGAGGAGTGGCAGACTTAGTCAAGTTTTCCAAATATGCAGATACCACCACCATCATCGGGCTAATTTATGACAATGAGGGGTCTCAGTACTGCAAAAAGGTGAATTGGGCTGTAGATTGGTGCAGCAACAACAAGCTTCAACTCAACATGTCAAAAATGAAGAAAATAGGAGGAGGCCTAACATCAGTGTCCCTATTAGTATACCTAATCAGCCCATAAGTTTTGCAGACTTTTAAAAATTTCTTGGCTCTTACATCAACAACACTCAGAAATGGGAAGTTAACAGCACAACAAAGACTGTACTTCTTAAGGCAGCTGAAGACGTTTTATGTGCATCAACTGGGACATCTTCAAAGACACTTGTAACAGCCTGAACAAGTACACAGAGGCAGGGACGTCATATGTGTGGTTTTGTGTGGCAAAGTGCATCACAATCAAATGCGTGAAGTCGTATGGGAATGGCAAACCCTGGTTCTCTAAAACATTGGTGGTCTTTGTAAGAAGCAAACTGCATTTAAAAGGGGAGATGAGGACAAATACTAGTCTGGCAAGTATGAACTATGCTCTGCAATCAGAAAGGCAAAGTCTGACTATGCAAGTAAACTGAGCTACCTTAACAACAATTACCACCAACTTTGTTGTGTATGTGAGTAGTGATCTGTTGGTGCATTTCTATTAAGCCATTATAGACAGTGTCATCATCTCTTCTGTCACTGGAAGTGCAGACAGTCACACCAGGAAAACATTGGAGAAGATTGTGACAAAGGCCTCAGACATCATTAGCTGCTTTAAGACGGTCAGGCCAAAACTGAGCCAACAGGGGCGTATTGGGGCTAATTACTTTTACACGTTCAGGGGCAGATGCTAAACGGGGCTAGGGACCAGGATCTTGCGACTAATGGTCCGAGATTTCCAAGCAAAATGATGGGCCAAGAGGGGGTGACATGGTCGTCAGGCAGTGTCTTGTTCAGGGTGAAGGTCGGGCGGGGTCAACATTTGGAAGCAAAAAAAAGCGTAGATGACATTTCTCTGATAACTCTGAAGTCTTGTAGCCCCTGCTTGTCGTTGTAATTTTTGGCTGTGTTTTCCCACAAGTCACTTGTTTTGGGGATATGCCCACACAGTCTTAGGCATAAAACATCTGTGTAGTACTAATGGAATAGCTGAAAAACAAACAAATGGAAAGGCTACATCAGTTCTACGCCAAGTAAAGCAGTACAGCAAAGTTTGTCCTAGGCTTGCTGTCTCAACGTCTCACTCTAAACTCTTCTCTGTGGTTGTCCCCAAATGGTGGAATGACCTACCAGTTGCGACAAGAACAGCAACATCCCTTCCTATCTTTAAAAACACCTGTAAAAACCCTTCTCTTCTGAGATTGCTTCCCTTTCTAACAAAACTAACATAACTAACAATCACTAAACCAATTCTCTTTCTCTCTGTCCCTATGCAGAAGTACATATATTTGTTGTGCCCCTACTCTGTGGGCTCTATTTTCACGATCATAAGCGCATTGTCTAAAGTCTGTCGCGCAAGTTGCTTTGGGGGCGTTCCCGACACAATTTGGTATTTTCACGGCGGAAAAAGCGAACATTGCGCCAGGCGCAT
>CM059274.1:11949524-11957024 GCA_030347295.1 Setipinna tenuifilis
CACCTGTTTTTTTTTTGTTCTTCCCTCACTACCTTCTCCATCCATCCATCTATCCATCCATCTATGCATCCTGACATCAGAAGCCCATATTCATCTAAGGCAATTTAATTCAAAGTTAACCAACAAGATGACAAGGACAACAAAATAACAGACAAGAAAGACAGAAGCTTGTTCTGACAGAGATGCTTATTTGGGAGGTGTTTTGACAGCTTGAACCAAGACATAGACACGAAAAGCATGAAAGGACTTTGACAACCTTCTGCTTTCTTGCTGCAGGCTAA
Source organism: Setipinna tenuifilis (assembly GCA_030347295.1). Lineage (NCBI taxonomy): Eukaryota > Metazoa > Chordata > Actinopteri > Clupeiformes > Engraulidae > Setipinna > Setipinna tenuifilis. Next base: position 11,949,806 of record CM059274.1, read on the forward strand.
GTCATTAGCCCCTCCTGGCCATGGCCAAACAGTTGTTTGCACATCAACTAATTTATTTAGCTCTGACATGGAGAAGATACAGGAATATAAAGAAGAGTTGCAAAGAAATGTTGTTAATACCACAAGCCCCGCTCTCAATCTGTTTTGGGCCCTTATGACTGAGCTTTTACCTTCAGCTGTCAGAAGCATAAATTGTACAAGGATATTCCAAAAAACAACTCAAACAACTGTTATACACAGCTAGCCTGCCTCACTGTCCTCTGTGCCATTTCATAAAAGTTTCAAACAAGCTCATTCACCTTGGCCTAGGCTGAACTCACAGAGATACAGTCTGTTTTAAAGAAAGGTTGCCAACAGAATTTAGAAGCAGAATTTCACGAGAGGGTGAAAACACAAAGAATATAACATGCTTTAAGCATTTTTTGTCATCTCTACATTCAACATGGATTCAACTGAATTCTTGACTACTGCAAGCCACATGTAAGTGAAAACCCAATTAGCCAGTTTGAACTAGTCATAAACTAGTGTATGTGTGTGTGTGTGTGTGTGTGTGTGTGTGTGTGTGCGTGCGTGTGACTCTAGACAGGCTGGGTTGTATAGGAATCTCACCCATCTCTGGCCCAACTCAGCAGACTTAGCAGTCTGTTGCTAGCCTAGCAGCAACATCGTTTCATCTACACTCCTTCATTCCTCCTTCGCTCCTGCTCTTTGTTTAGGGAGGTCTTTTTGTCAGCCAGTGAGTGGAGAGAGAGAGGAGCACAAGAGGGAGATGGCCCAATTACACTTCCCCAATTTCTCTATTTCCCTCTCTGATACAGACACTTACACGCACAGGGCCAGCTTCCTCTCACCCCACTGACTTTTCTCTTCTCAGACAAGAGAACTAGTAGTGGAGCTCTGAATAAGCCTTAGAATGATAATGTGAGTTTGGCAGGAACACAGCAGCATTCTGTGTGTGTGTGTGTGTGTGTGGTTGTGTGTGTGTGTGTGTGTGTGTCTGGTGTGGGTGTATGTGGTGGCTGGGGTGTGCATGAGCAGCAGATGAGCTCCTGCAGACTTCAGACAGACTTAGCTTACACACACACACACACACACACACACACACAACACACACACACACACAGAAAGACACACTTAGTTCCACACATCAGACCTCAGACTGAGAGTTAGCGTGCTAATATTCTGTCCATGCTTGTTATTTCATGTGACATGTTTGTAGTGTTTGTTTCAGTTTGAAAAGGTCACACCTCATTAAACAGTACATTTTCTACACATAATGTATTTCTCTCTTCCCTCTCTTCTCTTTCTGTCCCTCTCTCCCCTTTGCCTCTCTCTTCCTCCCTCTCTTCTCTTTTACAGTCTCTGTCTTTTCTTTTAATTCTTTAACTCTTTAAAGTTGTTTTATTAGCATGACTGTTATCATGCAGTGTGGCTAAAGCAGACAGGGGTAAGATATGATGTACTGTCACCTCTCTACCTCTGTCTCCCCAAACTCCATCTCTTTCTTTCGAGTTCTCTAAGTCGTCTATTATCTCTCTCTCTCTCTCTCTCTCTCTCTCTCTCTCACACACACACACACACACACACACACACACACAATATTTCTTTCTATGTCTGCTCCTCATACTCATCCATGGCTGCCCCTTTCTCTAACCTCTATCCACTTCTATGGGCCTTAGTGGCATGAGCACTATACATCATACGTCAAACCATTAACCGTGGAAATACATTGCAACATTGGAAAGACAGAAATGTAGAATGGAAACCATTCCGATGGAAACCAAGGTAACACACACAAACACCTCATAGTCTTATTTGTGTTTATTAAACACTCCTTGATTGATTGTTTGTTTGTTTCTTCTTTCTTTCGTTCTCATTTGCTCTTTTTTTTCTTCATCCCCATTTCCATCCATAGTCCTACTTATCTGCCTCTTTCTTTTCTCCCCTAAAACTTTCCTGGTGCATTTCTTTCCTCCTGGGTGTCTTGTAACCCTCCCACCCCCCTTTCCTTTTCTCCTCTCTCTAAAACAACCAGCGAAACATTACACAGATTAATTATCTTTTGCTGTAATGGAGACCCAGTGCAGCAGCTTGTCTGGGCTGATGGATATGGCTGAGAGCCTACTGGGGAACCACCTCTGAACCTCTGAAGAGGAACTGTTCTCATGTGATTGATCTCTATTTGTCTCGGGGCACCAGGGTCTTATGTGGAGCAGTGAGTAGAACCATACCACAGATAGAGAACTACTTCTGAGCCACTCAGAGGGAACCATTACAGTGTGACTGATCTATATTTGTCCAAGAACAGAGAGGCTGTTTGAGGACCAATGGGCAGAACTGTCCCATGGGAGAGAACCACCTCTGTGAGGAGAACCATCTATGGTATGGTCCTGATTTTTAATTTGTCCCAGGACACAAGGGCCCTTTTTTGTGGTGGACCAGTGAGCAGGACTATCCCATAGGGAAGAAACATGACTTTGCCTCTGAGGGGGAGAAGGAAAGTAAGGTAAAATAGTTCTCCCCAGAGATGGTTCTCCTCACACTAGATTGTTTTCCCCTCTGCTCTGAGCGACACAAAAATGGTTCCTGACTAAGGCTCGGAAATAATTCTTCTCCCAAAAGGATAGTTCTACTCACTGATCCATAGTGTTCTGTACTGGGGGAAAATTGAGATCAGCTACACACGGACACAATGTCTCTGGACATGGTGGAGCAAGAACAGCATCATCACCACACATAAGGCCGAAGCCCCGTATAGCCATACTTTATTTAGATATAGAGTCCAATAGATGGTCTTGTAGACTATGTATATGTATAGTTGCAGTTGCTATAAACAGACTTATCTTTGTTGCACTGGTCTATTAGTGCTACTCAGATGCACACCTCCAGATCCTTATGTCTAAAGAATAGATTAAAACAACTTAAAAATATAATTGGTCTTAACAATAAAACAATAAAAATACTGTAGAGAAATAAATAGCGGCAATAGAAGGGGTAAAAAGTTGGGAAAAGGTTGTAAGTGGCTAAAAATAATTGCTAAAGTGCTAAAATTCACACAACACAAAGTAATAAGTAGAAAGCAATAATTCATAAGTACAAAAAGCTTTAATATAAACAATCTGTAAAGGCTCTGGGGGTGGACTACCCAAACAAAGTAACACTTCTGGTCTCATGCCCACCTGGTGGATTAGTGTAGAGAAGGAGGCTGGAGGCTATAGCAGGGATGCTATAATTAAGCAATATAACACAAGTGGGAGTGAGGGAGTTTGTGGATATCCTCACGGGTGTGGTTCGACCGCAGGCACGAAGCCGAAGGCCGTAGGTGTATATACACAATTTTAACATTCATTTTGAAGTTTTACTTCTTTGTATTTCAGTTCGCTCCAGTCTCCACTCCACAAAATCAGTACAAGTTAAAGGTGGCTGTGGTTACTATGCAAGACGTTTCCTACATGTTGATTTGGGCATTCCCCTGTATTGTGCAGCCACTGAGAAATGATTGTTGTCCTTTTTTACAGTACTAAGTAGGCCTAATGCACAGCTGCTGTTCTGCAGTCTTGGGTGTCTTGTTAAAGCCTGCCATAGTTTATAAATGCACTCGATTTAACGGTTATGTTGTATCTTCGGCGAAGTGATTATCAACTGTGAAGAGCCACCCATGGTATACCATGTCATGTCCTCACTCCTAATGATGCTTAGAATGCATCTCGTCCAATCAGAAAGTGCTAAATGGTTTAACTGGACCTAATTGTTGCATAAAGTGATGCACACTATACTGCAGTTCACCTTTCGCGGTCCCACTATATTTTTTTCATGAATATATGCATGCTATGTCACTCACTATGCATGCTAAAGAAAAGTTTGTCAGAACGATATTATAATTTATGGTAACTATACCGTAACATGTAAATGTTCATTAAAATGCAGTAGGCCTAATAATTGAATAATACATACCGTAGATATATTAAAACAGTGAGTGGGAGGGGATTAAGGCTTAAACTATAAAAAATTGTTTTTTTCTATACGGTCTCGCTGTATCGAGGATTTTCACTTATCGTGGGGGTTCTGGAACGTAACTACCACGACAGACAGGGGATGACTGTACTCATTTCCTGAAGACTGACCAGGTGCAACCCATAGGACAAATCACCTCCAACCACCCTCACCTGAACGGGGGAGGCGTTTGTGATTGGTTGAAGACAGGCCTGATGAGTTTTTAAAGTTCACAAAAAGTATCTGCCAACCAGGAAGTAAATGTTCCAGTAGAGTAGCCACACTCTTTACTCGAAGTGAAACAAAGTGAAACAGTCTGGTCCACCAGGCTAAGAGGGGAGAGATGAAGGGATAAAGAAAAAGTGGTGGAGAGTGAGAAGCAAGAGGAGACAGAGCGAGAGAGAGAGAGAGAGAGAGACAGGGGAGAAGTGAAAGACAAAGCAGAGGGATATAGGGAGAGGTAGTGGGGGGAGGGGGGTGGGGGAAAGAGATAGAGAGGAGGAGGGAGAGAGAGAAAAGGGAGGAGATATTAGACTGAGACTGAGGGAGCCTCAGAGACCCAGGGAGATGAAGAGAGAGATGAAGAAAGAGTGCAGGAGGAAGAAATATGAGAGAGGGATAGAGGGCAGAGGCACAGGGGAGCAACAGGAGGAGACCAATCCAGGGAGAGAGAGAGAAAAGGAAGGTAGAGAAAGAAAGAAAGAAATGGAGAGAGAGAAGGAACTGAAAAGAGAGAGAGAAAGGGAGGGGGAAGGAGAGAGAGAAAGAGTGATGAAATGAGGGATGAATGGGATTTTATTCCCCATTGAAAATATAAAGTGCACCTTGAAGAGGGAAGATGCAGCAGGGCCTACATTGAAGGCCAGCTTCAGAGACATTACTGAGCACACACACACACACACACACACACACACACACACACACACCACCGAAGGGGATGTTACAGGTCCAAAGATCCATTCTTCAAAGTCTACTCTCATTACCAGAACTGCTGTGCCTCTCCCAGCTCCACACACACACACACACACACACACACACACACACACACACACACACACTCACTCTGAGGCAATGGTCTTTTTGTGAGCTGTAACCACACATACACACACAAGCACACACAACGGCCGGTTTTCAAGACCAGCAAAACACTAGCTCAGAGTGTATGTGTGTGTTTGGGAAAGAGAAACAGAAGACTATTTAAAGAGAAATGTAAGTAAAATAGACAGGAGAGATGTACTAAAAAGAATGGGGTTGAAAGAGAGGGGGTTGAAAGAAAGAAAGTGTGTGTGAAGAAAGCAGGGAGAGAGACAGAGAGAGAGACAGAGAGATATGGGGTGTGGTTTCTGGTGCAGAAGTAACGGTATATGGTGTTCGAATTTTTAAGCAGCAAAGACGTTTTATACACACAGACATGGACACAGAGACAGACAAACACTTCCAACCAACCCACCCACACCCACACCCACACACACACAAACATAATAAAGCATCTCTCAATTTGTGTTTCTGTATGTACTTATACTTCTACACATTGTTAATGAGAAGTGTGTGTACATGCGTGTGTGTGTGTGTGTGCGTGTGTGTGTGTGTGTGTGTGTGTGTGTGTGTGTGCATGCATGCATGTGTGTGTGTGTGTTTAAATTGCACAATGTTATTGTGGATGTCTGTGAGCCATGTAGCTGCAGCTTGAATGAAAGGCTATGTGTGGGTATGTGCATATAATCCAATCAGAATTTAGAATATGACTGGCGGGCCAGCCTGCTTGCAAATGCTAATGAGTTTGCACATCAAGAAGACTGTGTGTGTGTGTGTGTGTGTGTGTGTGTGAGTGTGTGTGTTATGTAGTATATAATGAAGAGTATGTTAAAGTATGTCTTTGATAGGAAGGCTTCGGATGCATACACACACACATACACATACACACTCACACACAGACATGCACACACACAGACATTTTTAAACATTATTCCATAGCCTTGGCTTTCACATGAATGTTCACTAAAATGTAAACGTTACTGGAATTCAAAGGCAAACACAGATACATTTGTACTTGATCTTTTAATCACTTTGAAGAGAGCAAATTAGGTTGGGCCAGTGTGTGTGTGTGTGTGTGTGTGTGTGTGTGTGTGTGTGTGTGTGTGTGTGTGTGTTTGACAGATAACGTATGTCTTTGATGAATATGCATTGCTGTAGCATATGTGTTTTAAATGAGATAAGGTCTCTCTTTGCAGATGCATGTGATTAGATGTAAAAGCCTGTGTGTGTGTATGTGTGTGTGTGTGTGTGTGTGTGTGTGTATCGCAGCTGTGATACTGTAATACGGGCAGGAAACATGCAAACATCTACAAGCTCCAAAAAGAAGCCTGGTTGCCCAAAACATTCCCCTTTTGACTACAGTGACCTGGATGAATGAGAATTTTCACAGGCATACAGTATGCAGTATGTGTGTGTGTGCAAATGAAATGAAAATAACTGTGTGCATGTGTGCGTGTGTGTGTGTGTGTGTGTGGGGGGGGGGGGGGTGTATGTGTCTATGTGTAAGATAGAGAGTGCATAAAGGAATTGTGTGTGAGTTGGTCTCACTTTGTGCACTTTGTGTGTCTGTGTGTCTGTGTGTCTGTGTGTCTGTGTGTGTGTGTGTGTGTGTGCGAGCACATGCATGTGTGTGTGTATGTATGTATGTGCGTGCCTGCCTTTTTGAGTTTTGTCTTGGTGTGAATAAAGGTGAAGGTGTGTGCAGGGGGTGGGGGGTGGCTTGAATGCACATAAAGGATTGTCCATGGCCTCCGTCAGGCAATTAAATAGTTATGAATGGAAACATGGACACACTCTACATGCACTGACCTACATTCACACCAGAGATGAAGGACTGAGACCTTCAGAGAGAGAGAGAGAGAGGGAGAGAGAAAAAGAAGAAGAAAGAAGGTGAGAGACTGAGAGAAGAATGAAAATGAGAGTGATAAAAATGAGAGAGAGAGAGTAAGAGAGAGAGAGAGAGAAGGAGAGAGTGAGAAAAATGAAAATGAGGGCGATAAAAATGAGAGAGAGATGGAGAGAGGAAAGGAAAGAAAAAATTAGAAAAAAATTGAAAATGAGAGAGAGAGAGAGAGAGAGAAGCAAATACAGAAACACAGAAATAGAAATAATTGAAACAGACAGGAAGAGAGGTTGAGAATTACAGCTTTGAGAAGAAATTGGCATAGACAGATGAATTTAAGAGAGGAGA
>CM059274.1:11962024-11972024 GCA_030347295.1 Setipinna tenuifilis
CAAATATGATCACTTCTCGGTTGTCTGCTTTCACTGTTTTCCACACATGACTAGCCCATTTGTTACCACTTCCTGCATTCCCTCTGGCTGCTGTATTGGCAACACAACACAAACACATGTACGCAGTTGTGTGATGTTACTGTACTGTCTGTTCTATGCATAATGCTCAAGTGGCAATGTTCCAGGCGAAGCAATGAAGCCGGAACGTTCTGAAGTTGTGATATCTCACACATCCGTTGGGGCTTCGTTGTTTTATGTATGGTCTATGGTCTGCAGGCATCCCACACTTTTCCCCCTGCCTCTCTCCCTCTCTCTGCCTCTCTCTCTGTCTATGATTTTGTTGCTTTGCTGTGTGTGTGCACGTGTGTGTGTGTTGATTGCAGGTTGGCAGCAGTTGATTGCTTGATGACATTTGAGGTGTTGCCAACTGTGGTGCTACATATAAAAGATGTGTGTGTGTGTGTGTGTGTGTGTGTGTGTGTGTGTGTGTGTGTGTGTGTGTGTGTGTGTGTGTGTGTTGTCCTGATATGCTGTCCAGATTTGGCCTCTTGCTTCACTCCAAGCCAGTTAAGTATGTGTGTATGGACTGAGTAGACCAGTGGTTCCCAAACGTTTCACTGCTTTGTATCCCCTGACACACTCTGTCCTACCAAGTATCCCCAGCTTGCTATGAGAATTTTCACATAATAATTGGTGAGCATATTACACTATATGACACATAATAATGTAGTCCCAATTAATTAGGCTGTATAGAGGATAGCTTGAATGTAAAATCTTTTCCCACATATAGTATGTAATGTATACTTAATCCTTATGCTAGTAGAAGCTGAGAACTGAGATGTATTTTGTGTACCTCCTAGAGTTGATCCAGGTACCCCTAGGGGTACTCGTACCCCAGTTTAACAATCACTCTAGTAGGCTATTACTTAAATCTTTTAAATATGTGTGTGTGTGAATTGAGTTAGTTCTTAAGTATGATAAGTATATGAGTATGGATTGAGCACACACACGCAGACACACACACACACACACACACACACACACGTGGCAGGATATCTGCTTCTATTAGTTACCTGCTCATTACTGCTCTGTCGCCGTGCCACCGCTACCCATCATGGCTGCCAGTGCTGTGCTAATTGCAGCTAAATTAGCTTGTGTGACAGTGAATAAAGAGACGATGAGCTGAAATAAAGCAAACGAGGCTAAAAGGCACTTTATTCTGCTACCTGGAGACAGTGACAGGTGTGTGTGTGTGTGTGTGTGTGTGTGCACGTGACAGAGGCAGTGAGTTAGAGAGAGAGAGAGAGAGAGTGTGTGTGTGTGTATGTGTGAGTAAATGTGTTTGTTTGTATGTGTGCCTGTGTGTGTGTGCACTCACGCCCGCATGTGTGTATGTGTTTGTGTGTAAGGGTGTGTGTGTGTATATGTGTCTCATTGCTGAATAGGATCCTGTGGAGCAGAGGTTGAGATTGTCATTCATTCAAATAAAAGTGGCATAAATTAAGATTTTTTTTTAGACCGATGTCATTTCCTGCATCCCTGCTGTACTTGTGATTGATGGACTTTCTCATGGGCTTGCTGTCAAAATGTCAAGAGAGTAAAATGACCGGACAGAGCTGTTGTGCTGAGAGCATTCAAATGGCCAACAGTGGGCCTGTGTGAGCATATGTACTTCAACACACTCCACTGACTCACTAATCTGTATGTGTTGTGTCATTTAATCATTTGATTCCATTTGAATGTTTTTATACTGCACATAAAGTATTTGTGTTGAAAATTATGGCTCCACTTGCATCTGTCTTGCAGTCAGACAAAAGGCCTCTCCAAACCAAGGTCATGGCCTAAATTTTAACCCCAGCCCACCCCTGTTCCCTATACAGGTGCACACACACACACACACACACACACACACACACACACACACACACACACACACACACACACACAAATGTTACTTTCATTTTGTGCACCAGTAAAAAAAATCATATATATATTTTTATTTTTTACTAAAAAAGGGTTCAGTGAATGAGCATATGAAACTGGTGGGGTTCGGTACCTCCAACAAGGTTAAGAACCACTGCTTTAGGTAATAAACATGCATAGCGTAGGGGACACTAATTACTAACTTACTAGAGGGGCACTGCAGGTTTCTGTGTATGGGATAAAGATGGCTATTCAAAGCCATGTTGACTACTTGGGCACATTCACTTTCCAGTTTCATAACAAAACAACTATAATAATGTGTGGAGTGCCTTTTGATGGTGGTGAAGTGGCTTGTCATTTTTCTGTGTCTGATCAAAACTGAGAGTGTTCCATGTAAGCTGTTCTGACCAGCACATTTTATCCAACCTCTACACAGTTGGAGAACAGAATACAGCCAGTCATGTAGCTTTAATAAACCTGATTTTATGCTTATTCGTTTTATAGATGGACCAGTATGCATAGTGTAAGGATCTGGCCATAGATGTCCACAGTTTTCCCCAGAAGGTTTGATAAAACTCAGCCAGACCCAAAGGAAAAGTGCTGTTCTTCATTTATTATAAAGATGGGCACTACGAAACTGCATAAGGCAGACATAGTCTGCAGTACATTAGCAAATAATACAAATATGGTCCTTTTACACATGCTGCAAGGTATATTCAAAGGGCAGAAGCGGCAACCAAAAAGTGACATCATTAGAGGGCGATCATTACAGTAGTCGTAATAACATGGCAATTTGTGGTGTGTTTCACCGTATGGCAGCTACTAGACAAAGGAACATGGCTGACAAGGGTAAAATGATGGGTCAGAGGTGTGAGGGCTTTCAAAAGGGAAGGATGTGTGTGTGGGAGGTGTATGCAGGGAGGTAGAAGCATCGCCTGCGCCTATGTCTACGTTCCATGCTTCGCCTGGTGCGTAACTACAAAAACAGACAGTATAATTGTAAGAATCATTTAAAAACGTTGATGATGAACTCGGAATTCTATACACAGCCTTGTTTCTTGTTTTTGGCTTTCCAAAAACCATTCAGCCACTGTGTAAGGTCTCTACCTTTCTTTCAATTGTAGAATTGTACACATGCCAGATCACAATCAACATGTTAGGATTCAGTCCTTAAACTTTACAGGATATGGAAGCCCATGAATGCACAAGCTGGCCTATACAGTACAATCACGTACAACTATGCACACTGCCAGTGATTAAATTAATCAAATACAACGCATCTAAAATGCATGCATGCACTACAACCTCTACTAATGCACAACAAAATGAGATTTATTGTTTTGCATTTTACTCCATATTTGGTTTAATAATTTAACACCTATTTACTGGGTTTAACATATCCTCCCTATTTTTGCATTTGTAAAATGGACTAATTCACCATGAAGATATTACCAAGATAGACTTAAAGTGAGACAGAGCAATATCTCTCCATCTGTAGATGGGATTATAACCAAATAGCGTCTTAGTTTTGTGTTTGTGAAATAATCCTTTCATTTTCTCTATGAATGAACCCATATATTTAGTTAACACTGATTGCATGCAAAAACAGGCTGTTTAACAGTTCAGTCTATCCAGTTTGTCCTACACCAGCAGCAGCAACTATAAATATTAGTTTTCATTCTGATTGGCAATAATGGTTAATTCTATTCTATTCTATTCTATTCTATTCTATTCTATTTTAACCAAATGCAGTTGTACACACAAGAAACAAGAAAGAAGGATAAAAACACAAGAGTAATCTTTGCCCCCTGTGCGAAGGATCATGTTTCAGTGAGCGTTGTGCTCTGTACAACAGTAAGAGACTTATGCATCGATGCATTGCTAAATGCATAAAACACAATTGAATTGAATATAGGTAGCATACAGTCAAATGCGTAATAACACAACTTGACATAAACAAATGAGAAGCAGAGTCTAGTTAGATGCTAATTCTCTCGTTTCTCTTTGTATTCCACTCAAGTCTGTCTGAGGACATGATCTGTATAAAACCATCATATGAATATCAGCATGTAACACACGTATGAGTGGAAGGTGCCCTGAGCTACTGTCATTCACTCCACTCCAAAACTTCAAACGCCACAAATGCAATTAATCAGGGGAAGGCTCTAAAGGAGATAGCTCCTCTGATTAATTCCAAACTTTTCCAAATATTATTTTAAGCTCCACTCATCTTATTGGCCGTTTGGGACTAGGCTTTTTTACTTTGTTCGGCATATTAATATTACATGGAGATGTTTTCATGGGCTTTTGTGCCATCTCCCAGAGAGGAAGTAAATTATTACAATATATGCCATTAAAAACAATTGCTTCTGTGGGATCATTTCTTTTCTCTTCTTCATTTATTTTTTTTCTGCTGGTGTTTCACTGGGAGAGTTTCTCAATTATTCAGATTTTTTTTGTTACTTTCAGAAGAAAATGCTTTGATGATAACTTAAATGCCTTTTTTTGCCCATCGACCACAGTACACACAATGCACAGACCCTTCTCTCCAAGGAGGAAAAACAGCATCTCAGAAAATTACAGCAATACATCACATCACTGCTAACATGTTCTCTTTCCCTTTAATTCCCACATATTGATGTAGTCCAATCCTGTGTGTGATTTGTCAGGACTATATTATAAACCGTAGGGGCCACAACAGTCTAAATTAACATTGACATTTTTGATACTGCCAGAACTCCAAGAAGATACTAGAAGACACTAAAGTTTGAGTTAGTGGTAATGTAATACTTCTACAGCAACGGTGCATTTGAAGCATTTAATGAAGGTTTAACTTGAAACTGATAAAAAAAAAAAAAAACAAAAACAAAGACCATGTCAAAAATGTTTACTTGTTCACTACATAGTCCACTACATAGGGTGTCAGTTACAGTGTTTTATTTCCTACATAGTACACTATGTAGTGAACGAACGGGCATTTTGGATCTGACCAAAGTGTTTTTAGGTATCAGCAACATCACCAGAAACTAATATGGTCCATTACCTGTTGTTGTTCTACCAAGGCTTTGTATGCTATGCACTCCCATTCCAGCCCAGCCTTCCTGTGTGTCTAGACACCACATAAATAGAAATTCAGCTCATACACCACCTTTGATGTTACCCTACTTGAGCACAAGTTATGGACCCATGCACTCAAGAGCTTCATTCAGAGGTTCAAATATATGGGCTTCACAAAAGTTTTAACATACAAGTGGAGTTTCTTCACCCTGAAAACTCACAGCATTCTGTAGAAGGGCTACTTGAAATGAAAATGGTTTCTTCAGAGGTCGAGGTAATGTCTGCCTACTGAGAAAGTATCAGTATATCAGAACAACACACACACACACACACACACACACACACACACACACACACAGAGATTATTAGACCATTTACCTCTTGGCTGTGTGATATTTTTAAGTGAGATCATTCTGGGTTCTCCCTGGTACCTTTGCTCTTCTCAAAAGTCCTTGTAGTCCTCTGAAGCTCCAGCCCTGAATATTTAAGGACCTTCCCGGAGAGAGCTTCCCCACTGCAGGTGCACAATCTTAGGCACAGAAAGCGCTTGGGTCCCCGTATCCTGCCTGGAGCTGTGGAAAGATATAGCTATCATGTGAAGTGCATGTGATTTCTCTATCCATACTGCCATGGTCTGGAAATTGGCTCCATCCCAGAGATATAATTAAAATGACCCTCTTATCCAGAGCAACTTGCAGTAAATTAAGTAAAGGAACAGTAACCCTGGAACATTGTGGGGTTATGTACCTTACAGCACATTAGCTACAGGGACAGTCCCCATGGGGAAATGTGACATTAGATGCCTTACAGTGGTGTAGGTAAAGGGACAATCCCCCTGGAGCAATGTGGGGTTAGATGCCTTACAGTGCACTAGGTACAGGGAGAGTACCCCTGGAGCAATGTGGGGTTGTGTGTCTTACAGCATATTAGATACAGGAACAGTCCCCCTGGAGCAATGTGGCATTATATGCCTTACAGTGAAGTAGGTAAAGGGACAGTCCCCCAGGTGCAGTGTGGTATTTTGTGCTTTGGGTACAGGGACAATCCCCCTGGAGCAGTGTAGTTTTATGTATTGTGGCAGCTCTGGTCTAGTGGTTAGGGAGTTGGTCTTTGGATTGGAGGGTTGCAGGTTCAAATCCCACCCTACCCGTGGTTGAAATGCCCTTGAGCAAGGCATCTAACCCCACACTGCTCCAGGGACTGTAACTGAAACCATGTAAATACCTGTAAGTCGCCCTGGATAAGAGCGTCAACTAAGTGTAATGTAATGTAATAATAATGTGCCTTAGGTACATGGACAGTACCCCTGCAGCAGTGTGAGGTGAGATGTCTTGCTTAAGACCAACTCAGCCATGGATCGTTGGTTATTGACACTCCCACACACATTTTTTTCTCCACTGGTACAGGAATTGAACCTGTGATACCAAGACCAACACCTCAACCATAAGGCTACAGCTATTATTCATTGAAAAATCAGAAATCTATAATAAGACTGTTCAATTCCTGTACCAGTATGAAAATATGTGTGGGAGTGTCGATACCCAACGATCCATGGCTGAGTTGGCTCTAAGCAAGATATCTAACCCCACATTGCTCCAGGGGGACTGTCTTTGTATCTTGTCCTCTCCTGCACCCTCAACAATGGTATTGAGCAAGGCATCTAGCTTCACATTCTTCCAGGTGGACTGTCCTTGTATCTAATTCACCGTAAGGCATCTAAGCCCACATTGATGCAGAGAACTGTCCCTGTACCTCATTCATTGTAAGACATCTAAACCTTTATTGCTCCAGGAGGACTGTGTCTGTACCCAATGCACAGTAGGTCAGATAAATTACATGCAATGTACTGTAACTCAGAGAGTGATTTAACACAACCAGGTCTCCATTGAGTTGCTCATGTAAAAGCTGCCAATGATTGAACAAACTGTTATATGACATGCAAAATATTCAAGTCATGATGGATGTAGATATTACAGAAATACAGTACTTTTGTTTTGTGATTTATATTTAGTGCATTTGTGAACATGGATCATGTACCTGGCATTCTTAATTCACCATTGTCTAATTAAGCCTAAATCATTTCAATTCAGAATAAATTCAGAGTAAATATTAATAACCATCCAATAATAATAATAATCACTGTCAACATCTTATTAAGGATGCCTGACTAATTGCTGCTAATTAATGGAACATTAATTGTAAGTTTGATTCAATTGTTGTCCATTAAAAAGAATCAGCCAATCAGTGCATTGAGGTTGAGTCACATGGTTGCCATCCCAACCAATCTGTTCCTGATTTGATTCCCTCCTACTAGTGCACACTTGTGTTAAACTAATTGTCATAACAGCAGCAAGGGCTTTTGTAATTTGGGGAAATAAAATGGAGTGCAGAAGCAGAATGTAGCCTAAATTAACTGAAATAATTACTGCTGGAGTGAAACCCCCTTGGGCTCCAGCCTTAACACCCCACATATCCCAAAGCTACCCTAAATATGCAGTGTGTGTGTGTGTAACTGTGTGTGTGTGTGTGTGTGCATGTGTGTGGGCCTGTGTGCGTACGTGTGCTGTGTGTGCCCTTGTGTGTGTGTGTGTGTGTGTGTGTGTGTGTGTGTGTGTGTGTGTGCATGTGTGTGGGCCTGTGCGTGTACTTGTGCTGTGTGTGCCCTTGTGTGTGTGTGTGCACATGCTGTGTGGGTGTATGCCTCTATGTGTGCTGTATGTCTGTGTGTGTGTCTGTGTGTACGTGTGCTGTGTGTGCCCTTGTGTGTGTGTGCACATGCTGTGTGTGTGTATGACTCTATGTGTGCTGTGTGTGTGTGTGTGTTTCTGTGTGTGCCTGTGTGTATACACAATACTGTGTGTGTGTTCCCCTTAACCACCTCAGCGCTAGCTTCACTGTTTAAACTCATTTTCATCCATTTTCCTGAAAGTGTGCGGTGTACTCTCGGCTTGATGTGGGTAATTAACAAAAAGAGCCAGACACTCAGACTGGCGCCCTCCTTACTGGACACGGCAGTGTTTGTGTGTGTGTGTGTGTGTGTGTGTGTGTGTGTGTGTGTGCACAGCAGACGCCTTTCATCTCATCCTTGGCTTTTGCACCCATGCAGACTCATTCGCAGCCCAGTCCCCTACCTAATGTAGGTCACCCACACAGCAGCAGGGTGTGTGTGTGTGTGTGTGTGTGTGTGTGTATACTTGTGCAAGTGTGTTTGTGTCTGTGGGAGTGTGCATGTGTGTGTATGTGTGTGTGTATGTGTGTGTGTGAGAGTGTTTGTCTCACACAGAGAGGGGACAAGTGTGTCCTCTATCTGTCTTTTCACTGACTGCAACATGTCTCTTTTAGGAATCATACACAAACACACACACACACACACACACACACACACACACACACACACACACACACACACACACACACACTACTACATTACTCATTATCTATTGCTCACCTCTACCTACTCTTTTTTTGCTGTTTTTCCATGACAACTACTTCTCTTTCTGGTTGCATCCAGTTAGTGTTTTTAATGCGTCATCTACTCTCACACACAAATACACACACAACACACACACACACACACAAACACACACACACACACACACACACACACACATACACATACACAAACAATGAGGGAAAAACATATATATATATATACAGAGAGAGAGAGAGAGAGAGAGTTGTCACAATATATGTATATATATATACAGAGAGAGAGAGAGAGAGAGAGAGAGAGAGAGAGAGAGAGAGAGAGTTGTCGCAATATATGTATATATATACAGAGAGAGAGAGAGAGTGAGAGAGAGAGAAAGAGAGAGAGAGAGAGAGTTGTCGCAACCTTTTTAAAACTAACCCAGTAGCTGTATGGTATCTCCACCAGTTTCAGGACAAAGAGGCTAAATAAATACACACAGAAAGCTGAACATTTCATGTTGAACATTTAATTACACCAGCATTCAGACTTTAGTTGTATTTATTGTTCATGTTCACAGCATTGCCTGAATTTGCTTCTCATTACAAAGCTGCGTTTGCACAACGATCGATATTAATCTACATGAAAAGAAGAACCTATTTAAAATACATAAAGCCCACTTTGGGCAGTGCTGTTATCCAGGCTTTTGCTGCTGTCTGGGACTTTAATTTCAATCAAACAGAAGGGATGAAAGTGAGAGAGAGGAAGGGAGGTAGAGAGAAGGAATGAGGGAAGGATAAATGGAAAAAAGAAGAAAAATATTGAAAACGTGAGGTGAAAAAGGACACCAAGTTTCCCCCACCCCCTACCACACACACGCACATGAACACACACACACACACACACAGACACACACACACCCAACCAGGCTTAAGCAGAGTTCTTGTGTCTGATCGGAATAATAACGTTAACCTTCCACCCCTCTCCTGTCCTCCGTGCCTCTCTTGCATTGTCTTTAATCTTCTTTCACGTCCTCCCCACTTCCATCCTCCCATCACCCACTCATCCTCCCATCCCGTCGTTCACCCACCCTCTCTCTCCCTCCATCAATCTCTTCCGCAGCTCTTCCTTTCTTTCGATTTCTCTCATATTCTTTCTCAATTCATTCGCTCTCTGTCGTTCTTCTCTGGCGTCGCTCTCCCTCCATCAATCTCCCACTGTGGCCTTTTTTCATCATTTTTTTTCTCTCTTTTCATTCTGTCCTCCTGGCCTCCAGAGAAGAAGGAAAACTCCTCCTGGCCCCATCCCTCCATCCCCTCCACATTCTCTCTCTCTCTTTCCCCTTTCCCCTTCTCTGGCCCACAGAAATGGGACAAATCACACTCGTTCACCCCATCTTTTCTCCCTCTCTCGCTCTCTCTCCGTCTGTCTATCTATCTACTTCCTTTCAATCATTCTTTTCCCAAAAGGATAAGAATAAAATCCTACTAGCTTCTCCACTCGTTCATTCATCCTCCCTCTCCTCCTTCTCTATTCTTTAACCCCTCCATGCTTATCCAAAGGATTCTGGAGCAATCCCAGGTGGACTGATATATCTGTGGACCAACATGA
>CM059274.1:11979524-11984524 GCA_030347295.1 Setipinna tenuifilis
ATTATTGGCATGATTGCATTTGTGTGCGTGTGTAGCTGACACACACTGATTGGGTGAGGTGGACATCTAGGATGCAGGAAGTTCACAAAGTTCTGCCACATATTTGTTTTGGCCAATTAACTGCAGCAGTTGATTTTGATTAGCACAACTCTTCAGCCAGGTAGATGAGCTCGTTAGTGAAATCACCTGTGTTAGGAGCATAAGGAAGAAGGAATATTGCCAGTTATTTACTCCTCCACCCACATTTTTTTTCTTACTGGTACGAGAATCGAACTTAGAAACCTTCTGAGACCCAGACCAAGTCGTTATCTGGTCACAGGTTCTTTATTAGCAGTGCAATCAGCTAGCCGGCGCTGAATCAGTCCCTGCTGTAGACTAAATCAGGTAGCACTAATAGCAGGAGCAAACGAGGCATCGAATAATTGGATAAAAAGGTTAAGGCTTTCTGGTTAAGCACTAACTCATGCAATTACCACAAAAGGTTTTGCTCTCAAGGAATGCGGGGCATGTGAGCCTGTGAGAACAAAGGCCTTTCGCTTATTTTAGTCTTTTGAGCTGCTCTACAGGCAAGTGAATCCCCCACACACATAGATCTATAATACCAGCAATTACCTTCCTACTGAATGTGACGATCCTTCCATTATGGTTTAATGTATTTCATGTGCAAAGTCATTTGAACACAAATGTTTCCACAAATGGTGCTCTTCACAACCTGCACTCTTCTGTGTAAAGGAAATACAATGACATCAAGTGAGTGGTTGAACGTTGATAATAGTGCTTCTTGTATTTTTGTATGACTGTGTGTCTTTTGTATGACCCTGTATACATTCTTGGTCTTAACATAGTAATGATGGCTATGATCACTATATCAAACACATTAGACCTAACTACCGGTGCTATGGAACTCGGAATGTTCATAGCAGCAGCACTCAGCGATGTCATTATTGCCTGGCAACCGATTGTGATGTCATAATAGCAGCCTAGCGATAAGAGGCTTTTCCCGCTATCATCGGCAGTTCTGTTCTTCTTGTAAGGGTATTTCAGCACCAAGACTGGAGACACTACAGTAGTCCACTGGTCCAGTTTTTTTTCTGCTACACAAAGCAAGCCTGGTGACAAATAACACACTGCTGATAATGGAAAATAATAGCAAAGCAAATTACTTCTGCCTGGGTGTGTGCAGTTGTGTTATGTAAGGCATAAAATCATATCAAGCACCTTTAATAGAAACCGCGGGGAGAATGGTTCAATACAAACATGACTGCTATAAGGAGATAATACATCTGCTGAACAAGCACACCGTGCCAACTCTATAGCATCACCAAGACACTCTTTCACTTATTCTTCTGCCTGTGTGCATCCTTTCTTTCTGACTTTCTTTCTTTCTTTCTTTCTTGTTGCTTAGTGAAGCTGAGGATGTATAAATAAGGTTATCTCAGTGACTTCTGTGTGTGTGTGTGTGTGTGTGTGTGTGTGTGTGTGTTTGGTTGAATAGGTCTCTGATTTAGGAACTGACAACCACAATAAGTTTGTTTAGCTTGTTTGTGAAATGACTGTAAGATGCTCAAATACCTGTGTGTGTGTGTGTGTTTTACACCATAGTACCGGGACAGCTAAAAATGATTAATACAAACAAAAAATAATAATAATACAATACAAAAAAAGCATGCTTTTTCACACCAACAGATAGTGGTGCCAACCAAGGAAGTCTAAATCAGGATCATCCGTAGCATGCAAAACACAGGATGCCACATACCTCAACACACACCACAACACGACAGAACACACACCACAACACAACATACACCAAACACATATACCGCAACACACCACCCCATTCCATACAGCAGCATGATGTAACACCCACCACACCTCCCCACACCACTCCACAATGCAGCAAGACGGCAGCAAAATCAATGAGATGGACAGAAGATGCAAGCAGGCTAACGATTTGTTTTACAGATCCTTGTTTATTTTTTCTACATGTAACAGCATGTAACATTATGTACTCACACTGTACATGCCTAACCCTAACCCTAACCCTAAGGTACAGCATAAGTACATAATCTTACATATAGTTACACACTTTGTTACACTATACTCAATGTATAATGATGTAAAGGCACAGTGAAATGAAGTGTAACCAAAAGCACCAATCAGGATGAGCTGTGTTTTTGAGAGGTGTGTGCCTTCATGCGTGTGTGTGTCTGGCTCCTGTCTGCAGGGGAAATAATGGCTCACAAATAAGACATCCTGTCGCTCTATCTGACGACAGGCAATTACCTCCGTACTCAATACACGTTCATTAGCTCTGATTAAGCCATTTGTATCTGGGTGATGAAACACCATTTGCACTAATCAAAGACAAGAGGTGTGAAGCGAAATGCAGAAGAAAAAGAGTCAAAAGAGAGAGAGGGAAGGGGAAAATGAAGTGAGGGAATAAGAGAGAGAAATTGGGAGATCGTAGGAGAGACAGAGAAGAAAAAAGCAGGAGAAGGAGAAGAAGAAAAGAGGGAGAGAGACAAAGAGACAGGGAAAAAGAGAGAGGTCTTGCAGAGATGAGAAAGGGGGGGGCAGACAGAGATATAGAAAGAAAGAGAAATGAAGAGGGAGAGAGTGAGTAACTGAGTACGAGAGAGAGAGAGAGAGAGAGAGATCTTACATGAAGAGGGCACAGAAATATAAAATGATCTCTTTCAGGTTGTCTCCTCACTTGCCACAAAATGGAGAAAGAAAATAACACAGTGGCATCACATAATCCCTCAGTTTCAATTTTTTTTGTTCCACTTAAAGCAAATAGACTGTGGGTGAAAATAGATGTTCTGAGTGGATGTCAAGTGGATCTCAGTAAAAGTTAGAACTAAAAATTAAAAAGTGTATGAGGAGTTTGAAGGATGAGAAATTTCATTAATTAATAGCATTATAAATGTCACTGGATGCTTTGAAAAAAGACAATTAAATGGCTAATGCATGTCAGGTTAGAAAAGATATTTGACCAATATAATGTGACTTTCCACTCGTTGTTTGGATACATACAGATAATTAGTTGCCTGAAGAGACGCATAACTAGACAATAATGTCCATCTCTGCTAAGCTGATGATACACAAATCTGTTTCCCACTTAAAGGAGAATTCCAATATGAAATGAACTTCGGGTATATTGACGAGTAACGAGTTAGTATTTTTAAATATTGAGTAATGTCATGTTTTCACATGGGCACTTTTGAAAGGTCACTTTTATTCACTATTGTCTTTCTTGGATGTTACAGTAATTTACTGTAAATGTGCTATAAATATAAATGTGACTGTTGGAGATGATTGCTTGCTGAGGAGCAAAACTACGCTAACCTGTTGCATTTTCAACTTTATTGTTTTTGGCCGATATTTTCACAAGGCCCACAATGCTAGGTGTGGGTACAACGCATAAGCCTGAAGAGAAACTAAGAACTGTTTTTAAGGCATTAACAAAGCTCACAGTAGCTCCGCACTTCCTTGAGAGTATAACAAGGGGCCTGACATTTAAAATGAGGCATTGAGAACTTTGTAACTGTACAGATCATTTATTTATACGACTGTTTTTACAGGCAGCCCTTCTGGGGTAGTTCCCCAGTCGACGCCATGCTGAAATTAGGTTCCTACAAGTTGACTGATGAACACTAACCAATAGGCAGGATAGGAGGAGAGATTGTGAGAATTAACCATTTCCTTTGTAGACAATCTCCAGATATTGTCACCAACAAATGGAATCCATGCATTTTCATGACATCTGTTCTATCTATTTAGCTATTTACAACTTATCAAGTATCTTACTGTAAAGTGTGTAAAGGTGTGACACTGCAGTGCACTGCAGGTACTCAGATGGTGCACTCATGACGGTCAAAAAAAGTTGAGTGTGGAATGCTGGACAGAGGGGAGGGGGGCAGTACTGAACTGTCAAATTTCACACCTGTACACGTACAGTAAGTACATACTGCAGACAGTGCACTATAATGATGTGTACTGTCAGCAATGCTGGATGTGAGGCACAGCATAGTTCTAGAAGCTTGGCTGGATATTCTAGACAGAATGATCGCAAAGGTTAGGAAATACGCCAAGAATCACATCATAAATAATGAGTAGCTCTAGAAGTTTGACCACATTAACCTGGCTTTAGTGGGACGTCACAGGCTCCAAGTTAGGGTCAAGGCTGGTTTTAGCATTTTATTGATTGTTTTGAAGGCTGTGAATGGATTATATTTCTGCTCCCATGACCTCTTTCGACACCCCATCAAGACCTTTTATAGAACCTGTTCCTGGTTCTGCCTCGATATAATTTATTTGGTAAATCAAAAGGGTGGCCAAGCTTTTGTGATCATTGCTCCCAAACATTGAGTAATGTCATGTTTTTGCATGGGCACTTTTGAAAGCTCACTATTGAAAGCTCACTTTTATTCACTATTGTTTTTCTTGGATTATTCACATTACATTGCATTATGTTAATATATAAAGTAATGTAATTTTTTTGGATTTTAGAGTAATTTACTCATGTATTCTTGTAAATGTGCTATAAAAATAAATATGACTGTTGGACATGGGAATTTGGAGGTGCTATGACACCATAAACCTGCAAATCTGGGTTTGACTTCAGCATGAGATCTCTCTAGCTTTCTGTTAAATTAAAGTTTAAAATGGCCAAAAAGTAACTAAAAATTCACTTAAATAGTAAAGGCTATTATTTTCAGGGCAGTAGCATTGAGTCTTAAAACCCACCACAAGGTTAACCTCTGCCTTCTGTGGTCTGCACTGAAAAAAAGAAAACACCAGACATATAATCCACAAAGCATCCCTCTTGGGTGTCGAGATAAAAACAATCAGACAAGGCCCTGATTACTCATGAGCTATGTGTGTGTGTGTGTGTGTGTGTGTGTGTGTGTGTGTGTGTGTGTGTGTGTGTGTGTGCTTGTGTGTTTGTGTGTGTGTGTGGGTGTGTGTGTGTGTGTATGTGTGTGTGTGCAAAAGAT
>CM059274.1:11989524-11999524 GCA_030347295.1 Setipinna tenuifilis
AGGTTTTATCTGTTGCTGTAAATGTTTTATCTGCCGCAGTAAATATTTTATCTGTGATTATAAAATCGATGTGAATAAAAGCAGGCTAGGTTGCAGTGTCACACTCTAAAGTTATGCCAGTCATGTAACATGAGGGTCACGACCAAGGTCGTGATGATCTATCTGTCGATGTGTGTGTGTGTGTGTGTGTGAGGATCTTTCCAGTTCGACCATTGGCATCTCAGCAAGCAGATTAGAGGCCCAATCAAAGCCAAGGGCATCATGTCAGCTTTTAAGCAGTTGGAAGAAGAAGGGCTTTTTGTATGTGTGTGTGTGCATGTGTGTGCGTGTGTGTGTGTGTGTGTTTGTGTGCCTATCTGTGTGTGTGTGCGTGTGTGTGTGTGTGTGTGTGTGTGTGCATGTGTGGGTGTGTGTGCCTGCACACATCAGGACCCAGTGCATGTCTGGCATTAAGCTCAGATGGAGAGAGCATGTAGAGTTGAAGGCAAAGAAGGAATGTGGTGGGGTAGTGTCTAAGCTGAGATAAGCCGTGGGGGGGTGGGTGGGAGAGGGGTGTATGTGGAGACCGTTCGAAATGGGTTCATTTCTTGCCTTAGCAGTTACCTAATGTGACAGTGAGTCGTAAAGTGCCATCCCAGATGAATGAAGTATTTTTTTCCTGTCCTGTCTTAGAGTTGCCTTCGAAATACACCCGTAACTGTCGTTTTTGAAGGCAGCTTGGATGCATCCTCAGTTATGCCTATTATTTCGAAAAAATGTGCGCCACCTTTCAAATAAAACATAGGACATAAAAATGACAGCTGAAATGAATCTTACAGTAGCTGTTTGTATCAAAATGTCTTTTGTTTGGCATGTTTTCACTTGGATTTTTGCAAATCTGATTAGCAGTAAACAATGTACTACTACTGTACTACTACTGTACTGTACCAAATTAAGTTGCAGCTACAGGCATTACAAAGAACACAGCAAAAAATGAATAAATAGATACAGCATTGGAGTCAAATACCAGCATGAGGACAATGACCCCTTCATAATACAGAACAGACCATCCAACATACAATACAATATAATACACACAGTACAATACACATACAACACAGACTAAGACAGCATGTGTCTGTAACTTTAGTAAAGGATGGAGAAACAGGTATTCGGTGAGGTAAGGGGAATGAAGATATGATAATGTGCAGTGGTGTTGAATATTGAGTAAAATCGTATGACAAGGGGAAGTTTGTGTGGTTAAATCTTCACAAAGTAAAACTTGGAAGGGTTTGGTAGTGTAGTTGAAACTTTACTTGTATGTTAAGAAAGGAGTTTGGTAGTGTGTGAATCTATAGTGGAAACCACGGCTGTGGTCGAGTTTACGCACCCCTCAACAGAATTCATCCATCTTTGTTGTCTTTATGATATGAGTGTAAGGCATGAAATACAACTTCAATCATTAAAAAACACCCTACATCATCTTTGTTTATTATGTGAATATGTGTATTAGGGACCATATAGTTTTGTCCAAACATCTTTTGAATGCCTTCTTAAAACATCTGATGAGGCGGTCCACCTCGCCGTGTTAACCAAACTCATAGTTTACCCCCCTCTTATTTTGCTACTAAAACAAGGTAGGGAAAGGTGGGAAGGTAGAGAAAAGTAGTGTTGAAACTTGCGTTGTTTACCTCATTGATTTTTTTGCTACAGAGAAATACATAAAAGAGAACGTACATCAATGTTTATGCTTAAAATTTCAGTCAAGTTCCCTCTCACAGCATGACTGGTGGGTGAACTTGTGCGTGTATGTGTATGTGTGTGTGTGTGTGTGTGTGTGTGTGTGTGTGTGTGTATTTTCTTTTGAAGTAGGAAAATAGCTAAATATGTGTGTGCTCTTCTGAGTGTGAATCTCTCTCTGTCTCTCTCTCTCTTTCCCCAACCATTCTTACTGTACATGTTTGTCTCTGTGTGTGAATCTTTCTCACTCCCATTTCCCTCCTCCTGTAATTATGTACTGTGTATGTGTGTGTGTGTGTGTGTGCGGGGGTGTATTTGTTGGTTGTTTGAGTCTATTGATTGGTTGGTTGGTTGTGAGAGCACGTGCATGTGTGCAAGTGTGTATGCCCATCCCCACTCTACATCAGTATTTTGGATGAGCCTTTTGTGAAAGAAAGGAATAGACAGACAGAGTCGGATAGAAGGAATAGAATAGAGAGGGAGGTGGGAGGGGGGTGACAGAAAGAGACATAGAGAGGGGAGAAGATGGAGAGAGAAGGGGGGGCTGGGAGAGAGAGACATAGAGAGGGTTGCAACAAAGGAAATGTATTTTTCCAGGTCTGTTTCCCTCGTTCTCTACCTCAAGTACAGTGTGTTCCATTCTCTTTCATCATACTCCTTTCATCATATCATATCTGTGTGTGTGTGTGTGTGTGTCTGTGTGTGTGTGTGTCTGTGTGTGTGTGTATGAGAGTGATGCCCCTCTGTTCTGCCTGCATGCCTCTGTTCCTCATGATGGTCAGATGAGGCTCAGGTGTCTAGTTTGCAGTAGGGGTGGGCAGTTGGGAAGGATTGCCTACACCTGGACAGGTGTGGGTACATAAGGACACCTCATCCCCCGTTTTTGCTTTTACTTCTCTCTCACTTCTCATGGATACCCTTTTACACCACATGCTTAACAAACATTCCTACTTACTGATATTTGGCCCACACACATCCATACATTGTCATACTTTAATACCTTATTTAATACCTTAATGCATCTTTCCTTCTTTTCAATAAACTACTTTTGACTGTTTGTCATGCCTCTTTTTATGTTGCATCTGTGATAAGCCAGTGTAACAGTGTGTGTGTGTGTGTGTGTGTGTATCTATCTGTTTCTCTGGCTGTGTCTGTGTGTTGGGGTACGCATGTTTGTGAGTGAGTGTTTGTAGGTGTGTATGTGTGAGTGAATTTATGTGTTAGGTGTGTACTGTATGTTGGGGAAGGGGTTGGAAAGCCTTTATCTTTTCAAAGTGTGTAAATTGTGTGTGTGTGTGTGTGTGTGTGTGTGTGTCAGGGGGGTCAGCCAGAAATCATAAAATGGATGGGCCAAGAAAAAAATCAGGTGGGCCCATCCCAAAACACATAAGTTACTTTTATTACTAAAACATTTAATCAAACTTATAGAGACGACTGGGTGGGCTTGACTGACAAGTGGGTCGACCCATGGCTACACCTATGGTGTGTGGTGTGTTCCCACTGCGGCATGTACTGTATATACAATGTGTGTGTGTGTGTGCGTTTGTGTGTGTGTTCCCATAGCCAACCTGGGTATGCATCAGTTATTGCTTTACTACCTGTTCCCATGTGCGTCTGCTTGTCAGTCTTAGTGCTTGTACGAGTGTGTGTGTGTGTGTGTGTGTGTGTGTGTGTGTGTGTGTGTGTGTGTGTGTGTGTGTGAGTACACGTGATCACCCCCCATCTGTGTAACCACACATTTGTGTTTGTGTGTGTGTGTGTGTGTGTGTGTGTGTGTGTGTGTGTGTGTGTGTGTGTGCACATCTTGTTCCTGTGGTGTAGTTCCTGTCTGTCATAGTTTGACGTAGGATTCTCTGAAGCATGTCTTCCTCTTCCTTACTGTGCCAATCCATGCCAGAGAGAGAGAGAGAGAGAGAGAGAGAGAGACAGGAAAAGAAAGACAAAGGAGGACAGAAGAAGACAACAATTCAGGTATCACAAAGAGTGAATAAGAGCGATGGAGAGAGACAGCTTAGATACTCAGAGAACTTAAAAGCTTTATGTTACATACAGTGCATACATACATCCATACATACATATTTTTTTATTTGTAGTATTATTATTTGTATTACACCAAACAAGAGCTAGTTTAATGTTGTAAATTAATGCTTGTTCGATGGCTATACATTTTAATCTGATTTTGATTCTGATTCTGAGTGGGGAGAATGGCTGCTTGGTGCAGATAGGATGGGTACTGTTTTTCTTTCCCCCCTTTCTCTCTCTCTCTCTTTCTCTCTCTCTTTCTCTCTCTTTCTCCCTCTCTCTCTCTCTGCCCCCCCTGTCTCTTTTTCCTCACTCATCTCCTGGGAAAAAAAGAAAAAAGGATAAACTCAAACAAAAAACAGGCAAGTGAGAGAAGTGGAAAAAACAGACTTAAAGGGGAAAAGGAGAGGAGAGGAGGGGGAAGAGGAGAAGAGGAAAAAATAAAGAAAAAGAGGATAGTAGGAGATGAGGGAGAGGACAAGAGAAGAGAAGAGAGGAGGGGTAAATCCACCCTATCGGAGAGGGAGATTAGACAAACGACTGGAGTTAAGTGAGGTGGAACAACCCCCCGCCATTCACTCTCATCTTCTGCATACTAAAATCCTGTAAATGCCATACACACTCATTCATCTGCCCACACACACACACACACACACACTCAAAAGCACACAAAAATATGCCCCCCTCCACACACACACAAACACACACAGACACAAACACACAAACATGCAAATCAGTCACAAACTAAAGGCATTGATAGTGACAGAGGATAGCCTTACACACACTCTCGCAGCTGGTGAGGGCTATATGCACCATGCACTTACATACTGTCTCTCACACTCACAAAAAGACACACACACGTGCACACACACACACACACTTAAACCCTCAATCATACAGATGCTTCTCACCTCATGCACACACAGACCCCCAGGCAGTGCACACACACACACACACACACACACACGTCAAGCTTCTGAGCTGTCAAATCCCTACAGCTTGGAGCGAATCACGTACATGTCTTTGGGAGCACCAGCAGTGGAAAGCGGTGAACGTGAGTACCAGGAGAGGGGAGGATGGTGCTCTCTCTTTCCCCGCCTCCCCCCTCTCTTGCCTGGGCAGCTGCAGGCCAGGCTTGGCTCTCTCATTTATTGATGGGGCAGGGAGAGAAACAGAGGCAGAGGTGGGAACTGGGACTGGCTTTGAATGAGTGTGTGTGTGTGTGTGTGTGTGTGTGTGTGTGTGTGTGTGTGTGTGTGTGTGTGAGTGAGAGAGAGACAGAGAGTGTGTGTGTGAGAGAGAGAAAGTGTGAAATAGTGTGTGAGTGTGTGTGTGTGTGTGTGAGTGAAAGTGTGTGTGTGTGTGTGTGTGTGTGTGTGTGAGAGAGGTGGGAACTAGGTCTGGCTGTGTGTGTGTGTATGTGTGTGTGTGTGTGTGTGTGTGTGCGTATGTGTGTGTGTGGGACCTGGGACTGGCTGTCAGTGTCTTCTCTGAGCCATTAGTCAGACACGATGCCCTCACTACCCTGGAGAGTGCGGCAGGTGAAAACAACCACTCTACACACACACTCTACACACACACAGTCCCATTTTCCATCTCTCTCTCTCTCTCTCTCTCTCTCTCACACACACACACACACACACACACACACACACAGATGTACTTCACACATACACTCACACTCACACTACATTCATACATACAGTAAACACACTCTTACACATGTAAACACACACACACACACACACACACACACACACACACACACAATCACACACAACTTTGCCCTGTCTAACCTTATGCCTCAGGGATGTTAAACCTGCCCCTAATGCATTTAGCCTCTTCAGGGTAATTAACTCAAATGTAAATTCACAGATATGCAACAACACACACACACACACACACACACACACACACACACACACACACGTATGCCCTTCGCATGCCCCTCATGAAGACACCGGTACCCAAACACAGACAGAGACAGACATAGGCACACACACACACACACACACATAAAAAGTGGATATGCCCTTCAGAAAGACACACACAGGTTTGCACACACACACAGATACGCACACACACACACACACCCCACAGAAAAAGTTGATGTGCCCTTCAGAAAGACACACACAGGTTTGCACACACACACACACACACAGACACACAAACTATCCTCCCTAGGTTGTCCTTGTTTTCTTCTAGTTTTACTACCTCCACCCGCCTCTAAATCACTGTTTACTGGTTCCCCGATACCTGCCAGTTCTCAAAGGATTTTTCTGCAACTCAGCCAAATTGAGTTTTGCCACTCTTCTACTGCTGACACCCCCCCCCCCCCAAACACACACACACACACACATACACTCTGTCTGTCTGTCTGTCTGTCTGTCTGTCTGTCTTTCTGTCTGTTTGTCTTTCTGTCTCTCTCTCTCTCGCTCTCTCTCTCTCTCTCGCATACTTGGACAATGTATTATTTTAATAAAGAAACATTGATAATCTCTATCTCTCCCTCTCTTAGATATTTGGACGATGTATTATTTTAATAAAGGGACTTTAAACATCAAACATTTATTTCTCCGCCCCCCCCCCCCCCCCCCCCCTCTCTTTCTCCTTGTCTGTGTGGGGATTTTGCTGTTAATGAAAATGAACAGGAACAAGAGTTGAGGAATCTGCTGCAAAAAGGGAAGCTTACTTATTGGTATATGGAACATTGCCAGCTGTAATCCCAGGGACCTGTGTGTTTTTAGGTACAGGACATTGAAAAGGAAAAAATGCTAAAGAAAATGTCTGCCAAGTTTGTGTCTGTGTGGATTTGGCTATTACCAGGACTTTTCTACAGGGGAAGAGATCTGGTTGCCAATCCAGATGTATGTGTATGCTTGTCTGTGTGTGTGTGTGTGTGTGTATGTGTGTGTGTGAGTGTGTGTGTGTCCATTTTGTTTGAGTGTATTCACTGCTATGCTAAACTTCCTGAAGCAGTAATGGCCATACACAGTTAAGTATACTGCATCATGTGCTCTAGGACGGTGCTACCTAGAGTGAATGTGTGTCCTAACATCTGTTTTTTTTTTTTGGGAAAATCATGATTTTTTTTTGTTAGGTATGCTGTGAGCCCCCAACACACACACACACACACACAAGGGCACTAGGGGTCGACCGATAAGCTTTTTCTAGGGCTGATACCGATATCAATATCTAGTGGCTCAGGAAAACGATAACCAATATTAGGCCGATCTATTTTTCTTGCTTGCCGCATTCCTCTGTGCATTCCTAGGTGCATGTGTGCCTGTGTGTATGTGTGTGTGCCTGTGTGTAAATATACCATATATTTTTCTTGATTGCTGCATTCCTGTGTGTGTGTGTGTGGGTATGTCATGAATATGTATGATAGAAAATAGATCTACTACTATATAGGTGAGGTACTTGCACTGGATAACATATATATGTTATAGACTTAAAACTTCACTATTATTTAGTAAAATGTATGATGGTGTATGACAGGGCTATTCAATTAGTTTGGGACTGGGGCCAGTTCATCAAACTGAAACTAAACCAGGGACCGGGCAATATGACTTATCAAGGTATCAATTTAAGCAATATATTCACTCTCGTGTGTAATAGCTAAATTACATTACAATTCGAGGGGCACTATAAATCATCTCAGGGGCCACATCTGGCCCCAGGGCCGCCATTTGAAGAGCCCTGGTGTATGATCAGACCATTGTGTATGTTCCTGCAATACCACATTTCTAACTTTTCCATATACTACACACTGTTAGGTCATTATGGTTTATGAGGCCAACTTTAAAAAACTTTAAAAACTTCACAGATGGGTTTTTTTTTCAGTCAAAGTAAGGCCTGTGTGGACAGAGGTGGTGGACCTTGTAAACTTGTGAGGCTTGGTAATGCTGGTGGGTAACCTTGCAATTTGTCCCTGTATACCATAAAAACAAGTACACACACACACACACACATAGATGTGAAGGCTGACAGTATTTTGCCAGCAGGTCAAGGTGTTGCTGTGGGCCCTCCTCTCTCTCTCTCTCTCTCTCTGCTTCCTCACACCCTCTCTCTTTTTATTTGTGCCTCCCTCTTCATTCTTTTCTATATCCTTCTCTCTCCCTATTTTTTTCTCTTCCTCCCCTGCCTCATTCCTCTCTCCCTCTTTCCCCTGCTCGAGGCTACTTCCACAGACTCTGAGTTCACCTCTCTGGGCTCAACCCATGTATGTTATTAGTCCTCAGCAATGTGTGTGTGTGTGTGTGTGTGTGTGTGTGTGTGTGTGTGTGTGTGTGTGTCACCTCTGCTTCCTCTTCCCCAGGCTCAACCCACATCTCTTATTAGTCCACAGCAGTCCAGTCTTGGGAGTGAGTGTGTGTGCGTCTGCATGTATGTGTGTGTGTGTGTGTGTGAGTTGTAACTTGTGTAGCTTGTGTGTGTGTGTGTGTGTGTGTGTGTGTGTGTGTGTGTTAGTTTGCTGGCTGTGTGAAGCTTGTGTGTCTGTGAGTGTGTGTGTGTGTGTGTGTGTGGGTGTGTGAACTACTATCTATATCCTCCCCTTCATTAGAGCTGAAGCCTCTCCAGAGGCCTTTCTAGCGTCTGCCTTGCTGCTCTCCCGCCATGTATACTCCCTCCTCATCACATCTCTGTGTGTGTGTGCGTGTGTGTGTGCATGTCTGTTTGTGTGTGTGAATATGTGTCTATGTATACCATCTATTTTTCTTCCTTGCCACATTTCTCTGTGCATGTGCATGTGTGCCTGTCTGTGTATATACCATGTATTTTTCTTGCTTGCTGCCTTCCTCTGTGTGTATGTGTGCATGTCTGTGTCTGAGTGTGAGTGTGTGTGTGTGTCATGCATGTATATTTCCTGGTTATTACTGAAGGTGCTGCTGTCCGGCGCTACAGGTGCTAAACCAGGGGTGGCCAATTACAGCTCTCCCGATTTCACAACACACTGCAACCCTGGGGCCCTGTGTGGTCATCTCAGTGCATGTGTGCATGCCAAGTGTCTGTGTATGTGTGTGTGTGTGTGTATGTTACTAAGCTTGTCCTCGTATTTTGTGTGTGAGAAAGAGTGGTTAATGTACAAGTGTGTGTGTGTGTGATTGTGTGCAGGTGAATTGCCTAATTATGTCAAAGAGTTTGTGTCAAAGACAGTTTGTATTGTGCATGAGTGACAAAGAGAGAGAGAAAAAGGGAGATTTTTTGACTTTTAAAAAAACCTTTAAACAGAAAGGAAATCGTAAGGCAAAACGGACACAATTAGTTATTATGTGCAGGTATTTCTAATGTATTATTAAATAGCACCCCTTCTTCTCTGATCATGCACAAGGCACTGTTTTGGCATCATATACACGTAAAAGACTCCAGATCCTTCATGTCTTAATAAAAATGAAAGTCAAATAAGATTTTTTATTTAATTAAAGTTACAACCATCAAAATCAAATTGTCATTCAGTTCCACCTTGTTTCTTCTGCTGACATATATGGCTAACATGGTCTTTCCAATTAGGAAATTCAACAATTGACACTTTGATCGTAGTTTCTGAAAATATTTTCAGAAGATAAAAATATTAAAGATAAAAGTAGTCAATGAAAACTCATCATTAAATTGAGTAAACAGTCTCATCAAAACTGAAAATAAGGCTTCTAGACTAGCACATTGCATGGAAGACAATTTATCTCAGTGCACAAAAAGGACAGTCCTGACTCCCAGTCTGGAATCCAGAATTTAAAACAGAAATAAAAGTGTTAACTGCTATAGCACCATGCAAAATCCTCCACACCTTTTCCATTAATGGTGACTTGTATAGAGCTCTTCATTTTGGCTTAACCTCCTCCTCCACCTGAAGAACAGTACGCTTAGCAAGTTCTAAAATCATTACAAATTTCCAAAAATGATGTCAACGTCCCTCTGGCTACTCACTAGTTACTGGCTACACATCAGCATAAGCCGATCTCAAACATATGATCACACTTAGGAATTGTAACCCCTTTAATGTTGGTTCGTATTTTAGCTAGAAGGGGTTTAATGGAGTGCCACATACACAACAAAGGGCAACCTTGTCTAATACCCCTACTGACCTTAAAGGGAGCACAAAACTCACCAATAATTTTCAGAACACTTTAAATGTCACTGTACAACACTGTTATGTTATTAATACAACCAGAGTTATCACCACAAGCATCTAACTCCTTAAATAACCATGCTCAATACGGTCAAAGGTGTTTTACTGGTCAACTGAAATTAAGCCAAA
>CM059274.1:12002024-12004524 GCA_030347295.1 Setipinna tenuifilis
GACCAATAAACACACCATAAGCCTACCATTAAAAGTGTTCGACAGCTTTGCTAATGAATGTGTGTATGTTTGAGTGTGTGTGTCTGTGTGTGTGTCTGTGTGTGTGTTAAAGTGTGTGTGTGAGTGAGTGATGTGACTCAGTGAGTGTTTATCAAGCACACTCATCTGTTCACCCCTCTCCAGAGGACAAAAAGAAGGAGAAGAAAGTATGCTTGGGAAAGATGGAGGGGAGGAGAGGAGAGGAGAGGAGAGGAGGAAAGATGGAGGAGGAGAGGGGAAAGTAGAGGAGGAGAGGGGAGAGTAGAGAAGGAGAGGGGGGAGGTAGAGGAGAGGAGGAGAGATGGAGGAAAGGGGAGGAGAGATGGAGGAGGAGAGGAGAGGATAGAGGAGGAGAGGGGAGAGTAGAGGATTTGAGAGTGTAAAAACAGAAAAGAAAAAAGTGTAAAAAAAAGAGGAGAGGAGAAGAGAGGAGGAGAGGAGATTAAACGGGCAGAGGAGAGTGGGGAAGAGGAGGGAAGAAGAGAAGTAAGCATGAAGTTAGTCTCCTGCTGAGAGAAAGAGCGATATGATTAAATGATAGTTTACCTGGGGAGAAAAGCACAGCTGTTAGAATGACCAGATAGGACATGATAGTTTACTCTCCACAGGAGGTGAGAGGAGATAGCGGAGAGAGAGAGGAAGAGGGAGTGTAAGAGGGAGAGGGAGTCCATTTATTAAAATAATACATTATCTATGTATCCTCTGAAATTGCCCAACCCCTCCCCACCTCCAGCCCTTTCCAAACAAAAAAAGAAAACACACAGACACAGAGAATAGAGAATACAAGACAGGGATAGAAAGACATAACATTGGATGGAGAGATACAGGAAAGAGTTGAGAAAAGGGTAGACGGGTAGGTAGACAGTGGAAGAGTAAGACATGGACAGACAGACAGACAGATAGAAAGACAGACAGTGGGAGATGTGTGTACAGACAGACCATGGAAGGGTTAAGGTTGGATGGACAGACAGGCAGAAAAGAATGAGAGATGATTTGACAGAGGGCAGTGTGAAATAGTGAAAGAATGATAGACAGTGGACGAGTGAGAGATGTACAGACAGAAAGTGAAAGAGTGAAAAAGGTGTGGTGGACAGATGGAGTGACTGAAAGCCATATGGGGAAAAAAAGAGGAGCACAACCACTATAAATCTGCTGAGGCGTCGAAAAGATGGGCTGGCAGAGGAAAAAAAAAAAGAAAAGAAGGAGAGGGAGATAGATGGATAGATGGATGGATGAAAAGAAGGGATGGCACGCTGTAAATCTATCCCAGAGGCCGTGGTCTGGCCTCCAAATCACTCACGTCACTTACTGCTTACAGTGATTCACAGCCTGTGTCAGAGAGGGAGGGAGGGATGGAGATTGAGAAAGAGATAGAGAGAGAGGGAGAAATGGAGAGAAAGGTATAGGTAGAGAGAGAGAGACAAAGAAGAAGATTGAGAGAGAGATAGGTAGAGAAAGAGGTAGATGAAGAGAGGGAGGGAATTAGAGAGACAGATAGGGAGGGAGGGAGAGAGGTAGATGAAGAGATAAAGAGAGATAGTTAGAAAAAGAGGTAGATGGAGAGAGGGATAGGTAGAGAGAGAGGTAGATGGGGAGAGGGAAGGAGATAGAGAGACATAGGTGGGGAGAGAGACAGATGAAGAGAGAGAGATGGGTAGAAAGAGATGAAGAGAGAGATAGAGAGAGAGAGACAGAGAAAGAGAAATAAAGAAAAAGTGATATCAGGAGAGTGAGAACGAAGAAAGGTTAAGGTTAAAGATGAAAAGAGAGGAGCAGAAGAAACTTAAGGAAGGGGGGCATAATTAGACCCAGGAGGAGGAGGAGGGGGGGGTTGGGGTTAAGAGAGGAAGACTGAGTGACCAGGGGACAAAAGGAAGGAGAGGGGAAATGTAAAGGAAAGGAAGATGTATGTAGAGAGGAGATGACTGAAGTAGAGAGGAAAAGTGTAAGAGGGGGATGTATGGAAAAAGAAAGAGAGAAAGGAGAGAGAATGTGATAAAAAAGTGTTAAAAGAGGAGGGATATCGAGAGAAAACGGGAGCTTATTGAAAAGGAAAATAGATCTAAAAATAAAAAGGTCGAAGGAAGGAGGCAGACGAAGGTGAGAAGTAGGGATAGAGAGCAGAAGAGATGAGGAGAATACATTGGCAGCATAGAGGGAGTGTGATGGAGTGGCATCACTAAGGTTGAGGATGTGCTGACTGCCACCTGGCTCTTTCTATTGCCACCTGTTCATACTGCCCTATTTATTTGCATATATTTACTACAAACTACACTACACTATACTATACTATACTATACTATACTATACTTTACTATACTATACTATACAATACTACAGTATGCTGCTCCTTGCACTTCTGATTAGATGCTAAACCATATTCCATTACCCTGTATTTATATATGTGTAATGACAATAAAGTTGAATCTAATTTACTTTCATCTTTGGTGTTCAGAGTGCA
>CM059274.1:12009524-12014524 GCA_030347295.1 Setipinna tenuifilis
CCTTGTATTTTAAATTACAGGCAAACTTAAAAGCCAGTGTAAAGAATTGTCTTTATCAGGCACTTTTATCATGAACAGACCTTACACCTTGAACAACCCTTGGTAAAAGACAGGCAGTCCATTGGTATTCAGTTTGGTAGGATCCATTAAAAATAAAGTTCTGTCTTGATTTGAAGTCTCCCAAGATAAAAAGCTTTTCACAGACCACTCCCCTCCAGGTTAAGTACTCTGGCCCTGTGAGGAACCACTGAATAAACTGTAGGTGAAAAGCAGCAGCTCTGCTGGTCAAATGAAGTCCTTGGCCTCCCTCTTCTTTAGGCAGAAACAGAACACTTTGTGGTGTGCAGTACAGCCGGTCCCAGAAAAAGTCAATCAGGAGCACTTGGATTTATGCAAGAACAGTGGGTGGAGGGTCAACACACATTAATTTGTGCCATAAAAAAGAAGCCACTCGGTTATTAATAATCAGAACACGCCTGTAGGATACATGTGGCAATAGCCATTTCCACTAAATAAGATGCCCCTTCATTTTTTCAATGATACCCTCCCAGTTTTATGTTTAACATTACTGTCACCTAAATAAACACCCAAATAATATCAACAAACAATGTCACTGGCCATCTCAACTGACCTCAAAAAACAAACAACAGCATTGTTCATTCTTCAGGAAGATAAAACATGCTCATGGCCAAAAACGTCTCGAATAGCAAGACTACAACTCTCCACACTGGTGTTCAAAGCTATTTTATCACCGTGACAGTGTGTCAAAAAGCTAAGATCCATACCTGGGCCAGCCATACTCCCGAGAAAGGGAGAAAGATGCCCCATTAAGAACAAAAGACGGAACTTAAACTAACAATCTAAGGAAAAACGCACCAACAGCAAACTATCTAGCAACAAAAAACAAAGAAAGAAAGAAAAAAAGAAAGATAGAAAAGAAACAGTCACTCCTGGCAGAGCCGCCAGCACAACCAAGCTCACTCACAGCACTCAGGGAGAGAGAGAGAGAGAGAGAGAGAGAGAGAGAGAGGAAAGATAATGAGATGGGAAGCAAAGTGAGAAAGACCAAAAGGAAGTGGAAAAAAAAACAGGAAGAGACAGGGGGTAAAAGATAAAAAAGAATAGAGAGACTAAAAGGAAGAGAGTTAGAGGCTAGAACAGAGAAATAGAATCATTTTTAAATCCTTCACATGGATCAAAGACTCCTAAAAATCCTACTGAGTAACCCTACCCTGACTTTACTAACATCCCAGTAATGGAGCACCAAGTAAACACACACACACACACACACATATATCGCTAGGACCCAGCTGGGCGTTTGATCAATTACCCACATTCCCCGAGCGTCACAGTATGACGTCATTGAAACATCGCCAACAGATTAATGAAGGCTAAATTTATCAGGACTTCATTTTCTGTTTTTTTTCTTTGTAGCTCCCACTTCAAACTCACCTCAACCCCCCACAGCCTAGTGCACACACACACACACACACACACACACACACATAAATTGGCACATTGACACATTCTGCACACACACACACACACACACACACATTTCTAATGAGGTTTTTCTCACTCAGGGATACAGACAACAGGTGTGTGTGGTGCACAGGTGCCCAGACTCAATAAATCCAACACCTCCCACCCACACGCACACATACACACACACACACAGTCATGATTACCCACCTCTGTCACAAACACACACTTACTGTAAGAACACAAGCTCAGTATTACAACACTGATTCTTATTACGGGAACACTAACTGATTACACACACAAACTCACACACACACACACTATAGCAAGCATTTTTCATGCATTTTTCTTTCATTTCTGTCACTCCTACACATATGGCTTTTCCTCTCCATGACGCAAAAGAACCTAACAGACTCTCTCCAGCTCTGTGTGTGTGTGTGTGTGTGTACTAGTGGATGTGTATATGTGTGCTTGTGTGCTTGTGTGTGTGTGTGTTTGTGTGTGTGTGTGTGTGTGTGTGTGTGTGTGTGTGTGTGTGTGTGTGTGAGTGTGTGTGTGTGTGTGTGTGTGTGTGTGTGTGTGTGTGTGTGTGTAAAGAGTGTCTAGAAAGAACCTGGGGGTGAAGGTGAGGCATGGAATGATATGAGCCAACAGGAGCACCATTAAACACCGTCATGGCAACAGATGTCCTCTGAGTGTATGCTTTAGGTCATCACACACACGTACACACACACACACACGTCACTACACAATCCTGTCTACAGATGACGACTCAGCGCAGAGAAATAAATGAGCTTTTCTACAAAAACGAGACAGATGGAAAACAGGAGTGAGTGAGTCAGTGCAGAGATAAGCACAGAATATGCCAGAGAAACTACAGGAGGAAGAGGAAGAGAAGGAGGAGGAGGTAACACTTTTATTTTACAGTTTCTTTTTTAGCGTATCTACATGTAACAACATGTAATATTATGTACTTACACTGTACATAACACTAACCCTAACCCTAACCCTATGGTACAATGTACAAAGTACATAATGTTGCATATTGTTACACACTTTTTTACACTTTACATAATCGATGTAACAGAAACAGTAATTGAGGAGGAGGATAAAAAATAGGTGATTTATGTAAAAGATAATGACATGAGGTGAAAGAAGGGGGTGGGGATGAAAAAGTGGAGGCAGAGCAAGGAGAAGAGAGATGAAGAGAGGATGGGTGTACAGGGAGTGGGGAGAGACAGAAAGAGGGACGAAGACAGGGAGGTGGAGGAGAGACGGATGGGAGGTTAACAGAGGGAGGGGGCAGAGATGGATGAGGGGTTGACGGTCTCCTCTGCTCTGGGGAGAAGAGGTGATGGGGTGGGTGGAGGCAGGGGGGGTATGACTGACAGACTTTATTTACAAAGTTTAGTTAAATGAATAGCTTTACTTTAAAGTAGTGGTTCACAAACTTTTAACTGCTTTGTACCCCCTGAGACACTCTGTCCTACCACGTATCCCCAGCTTGCTAGTATTTTTGCATAATTAGATAACATTGGATTAAACAAGATTTAGCTTTATTATAATTACACATGTATAAATACAGTGTAACAAATAATATTTGTGCATATTACATGGTACACAACAATATAGTCCCAATTGGGTTGTATAGGGGATAGCTTGAATGTAAGATCTATTTTCCACATACAGTATGTATACTTAATCTTTATGCTAGTAAAAGATGAGAACTCATTCACAGATTTATTTTGTGTACCACCTAGAGTCGATCCAGGTACCCCTAAGGGTGCTCGTACCCCAGTTTGACAATCACTGCATTAGAGCTTGTGAAAGATAGCTCGTGTGGACACAGAGGGGGAGAGAGGGAAAGAAGGCATAGGAAAATTTGACACAAACAGAGTTAAGACCCTGGGGGCAGGTGGGGTATATTGACAGAGAAGAAGGTGAAAGAAAAAGAGAGAAAGAAAGGGGAAAAGAAGAGGAAGGGGGAAAGAGAGGAAAAGATAAAAAGCCAATGGGGCAAAAATATACAGTATATTTATACACAACAGTACTTATTTGTAATAGAATTGTTGTTTATCTTTCTTTCTGTATGCTTAGACAGCATAATACTTTTTTATCATATCAACTTGGCCCTATGAATTGAATTGAATTGGGAGAAAGAAGGGGCAAGAAGGAGAAAAAAGAGAGGGAGAGGTAAAAAGTAGAGAGATAGAAAAGGGGGGAGGCAGAAAAACAAGAAAGAGGGGAAAAGTTAGTAAGAAAAAAAGAAAGAGAGAGAAGTAGAATGGATAGAGAGAGGGAAAGAGGTACTGCATATATATATCGATGGGAAAGAGGGAGAGAGGTAGAAAAGAGAAAAAAGAAAAAAAGAGTGAAAGTGGTAGAAAGGATAGAGGGAGAGAGACAGATAGAGAGATAGAAACATGAAGGTAAAAGAGGAATAAAGTTAGAAAGGAGAAAAAGAGAGAGACAGAAAGGCAAAGAGAGACAGAGACAGATAGAACGATAGAAACATGGAGGCAAAAGAGAGAGAGACAGAGGGAGAGAGGGAGAAAAAGAGAGGGAGAGGCAGAAAAGTTGTGTGATGGACCCGTCATGAGGGGCCCTGAGTGTATTAGTATGCGGCTAAGACAGCAAACTTCATCAGGGGGGATGAATAACATGAGGTCAGCGATCAATACGCCTCAGCAGCACACCTCAACTGACCTCGGGGAGAGAGGGAGAGAGGGAGGGACAGAGAGTGAGAGAGGGAGAGAGAGAGGGGGAGGGAGAGAGGGAGGGAGAGAGGGGGAGGGAAAGAGGGAGGGAGAGAGAGAGAGGGAGAGAGAGGGACGGACAGAGAGAGAGAGTGAGAGAGAGGAAGAGGGAGAGAGACAGGGGGAGGGAGAGAGGGAGGGGGAAAGAGAGAGGGAGAGAGTGGAAGAGGGAGAGACGGAAGGAGGAGAAAGTAAGAAAGAAAGAAAGGAAGAAAGAAGGAAAGAATAGAGCATGTGGGTGTGGGTGAATTATGTAGCGCTCGCTGAGACTGTAATTATCTGAAATGTCATCACAGGCGCCTAAAACAGGTGGCTTTAGCTCCCCCCTCAGACTGTGTGTGTGTGTGTGTGAGAGGGAGAGAGAGAGAGAAAGAGAGAGAGAGAGAAAGAAAGAGAGAGATTCAAAAACAGAGAAAGATTCTGTGTGTGTGTGTGTGTGTGTGTGTGTGTGTGTATGTAGCATATGGGCCCTGTGCTGTGTCTTCCCTTGTCTGCCTGGGTCTGCACCCTCATCTCTGCACTGGCAAGCTGAGCTTGTGTGTGTGTGTGTGTGTGTGTGTGTGTGTGTGTGTGTGTGTGTGTGTGTGTAACACACAGAGAGTGAGTGTGCGTGTTTAAGCAAGAGAGAGAGAGTGTGTGTGTAAGCGAGAGAGAGCGAGAGAAAGTGTGTTTGTGTGTGTGTGTGTTTTTGTATTTTTGTGGTGGCATTCTGCCTATCCGTGGACACCATGGCTCTGGCAGTAGAGGTGGAGCAGAGAGAGA
>CM059274.1:12022024-12032024 GCA_030347295.1 Setipinna tenuifilis
ATGAAAGGCGTTATCGCCCCAACTCTCTTTGATCCCACTTCACACTAAGCAACACTTAGGAGCACATGGGCTACAATCTTTACACACACACACACACACACGCACATACACACACACACACACATACATATGCTCACACATACATACATACAGATATACTGTGCACATATCAAGCATGACTTAGCAGCACATGGGCTACAATATTTACACACAAATACACACACACACACACACACACACACACACACACACACACACACACACAAAGACATACTTATCAGGCTATTGAAAACCAGAGCAAGTGGAATGTTTACTTCTAAATGGTTACCTCTCATCTAAACACCACACACACACACACACACACACACACAAACATACTGTATCAGTGTTGATGCGCCTCACATAGGGGGCATACTGTATGGGCATTGATGTTTAGATTGAAAAACACACAGAGGGCTGGACAACAGGACTGGAGAAGAAGGGAAAAGAGGAGTGTGTGTGTGTGTGTGTGTGTGTGTGTGTGTGTGTGTGTGTGTGTGTGTCTGTGTCTGTGTGTGTGCGTCTGAATGCATGTGTGTAAGAAAGAGACAGAGAGTGATTTTAAACAGAGATTCGAGCAGTGCAGTATTCACCACAGAAATGGAGAAAAAACTAGCGTACTTTTTGAGTCTACCTGCAACTACAACTCTTGCTCAGACACATCCATACTCTCTCTCTGCCTCTCTGTGTTTCTCTCTCTGTCTCTGTCCGTTTCTGTCTCTGTGAGGGGGGGGTGGTGGAAAGACAGAGACAGAGACCAAACACACACACAACACACACACTGACTCTCTTTCAGTTTTTCAGTTCTCGGCCCTTTTGGCTGCTGTAGAGTATCTGTGTTCAGTGGTTCTGTCTGCTGCTTTAAAGTTTGATGGTGTGTGTTTGGGCCTTGGGACTGGATAAAATCCTCTCTGAAATGCAACCTCACGTCTGATGAACAGCAGTCAACACAAGCCCTTTCTGTTCAGAGACTTTCCAGAAAGTAAACTTTGCCAAAGTGTAAATTATTTTACCTGCCTTCATTTGAATTCTTTCCAGGAAAGCCATAGCGCCATTCCTCTTGGTCTTAAGGACCTCTGAACTACACCATGAAAATAACTTTTTTTTTTTTGGAGGCGGGGGGGCAGCTGGTGAGCAAATAGTTTTGTTTCTATAGTCACTCCATAACTGTTTCATAACTCTCTTTCTCTCTGTCTCTCTCTGTCTGTCTGTCTCCCTCTCTCTCTCTCTGTCTCTGTCTATCTATCTTTCCATGTATTCCACTTGAACCCTGTCTCATACACTTTTTTTCACAGACTGTGATTTTGCTGGGAGGACTTGCTGGGATCTTTAAGTTTCTTTTTTTTTTTCAAAAGGCTTCAACTTTGTGTTTCAAATATTTTCAAGATATCAACTTAAGCTCTGCAAACCTGGTGTGTGCTAGTTTGGGCCCACCCATTCTGCCTGTGATGCTACATTGAATTTTGCGTTCAAGTCAGTCTGGACCAACCTGCTTTTTGTCGGCTGTTCCTTTGCCCCAAAATCGGACACCAATGTAAAAACGTTGCCATCAGAATCACTGGTCTGATTGGTTGTATTGGTTGCAGTAGTACACAGAGTTTGAGATGAGTAAAGGTGTTTGTGTGTGTGTGTGTGTGTGTGTGTGTGTGTGTGTGTGTGTGTGTGTGTGTGTGTGTGTGTGTGTAAAAGGTGGAATATAGAAGCTGACATGTCCAGAGGTATAGTGTCCAGAGGGTGCCCAGTGGAGAAAATGTCCTGTCAAAACACAGGACTTTGGTCTTGCAGACCAAACACACACGCACACACAGACAGGAACACATGCATACACACACACACATACACAGTCACATACACATATGTTCGAACACACACACACATATGCACAGACATCCCAACCTGCAGAAACTCATTTTAGCGAGGTCAACAACGCACCCACCCCCCCACCTCTCCACCCCTCGACCCAAAAATACTACACAGGGCTGTCACTCCCACTTACCCTCACTCCACCTGTCTCCCTGTCACCTGGGAGATTTTGTATTACTTGCAAGTGTCTGAGAGTTGCTTTTCAAATATGGGAGATGGCTGCACACACACATACACACACACTGGCACAAACACATACAAACGCACGTACACACGTGTGCAAAGTTGCGCACACACATGGTTATACACACATTCACATACACCCACAAGCACATAGCTATCTTTACGTAAGGACACATACACACACACACACACACTTATACACAAACACTTACACACACACACACAGAAAGAGAGGCCAAGAGAAGGGAGAGAGAGTGAGGAAGAGATGAAGAGAGAGATAGGGAGAGAGAGAAAGAGAGAGAGAGAGGGAGGGATGGAGGGAGAGAGAGAGAGAGAGAGAACATGTCCTATCCTCTGCAGAGCTGGTGTGTGCTAGCTTGGGCCTGCCCATTCTGCCTGTGAAGCTACATTGAATTACACATTCAAGTCAGTCTGGCCAACCTGCCTTTTCTCGGCCGTTCCTTTGCCCAAAACTCAGGCACCAACAAAAAAAACATTGTCATGGGAATCAGTGGTGTGATTGGTTGTATTGGTTGCAGTAAACTTAAATGCCATACTTTCATGATATAATATCACACAATGTGAATTGTGTCGATACATTTTTGATACATTTCATTCGAAAGCCAAATATCTCTAACTTTTTGTGAGTAGTGCACATGTTGCTAGTATATTTGTTGACACATACACGTAGTAAAAGTTACTCACAATAGATGTCCAGAAACATTTTCATAGTATGACGTATGATGTGTGATGATTAGAAACGAGACTTGTGTTAAATTCCCCAACTTCCTGTTTGCTAACTCCTATTAATTCTCTTTTTGGCCTCGGAGAGAGCTCGTCTGACAATGTTGACAAAGCCCACGATTTTCCTGAGCCAAGACTGAACATTTCTGATATTAATCTAGACATTTTACAACAATTTTATGGAAATGTCTAGATGAATTATGATGGCTTGGATCACACTTTTACAACCAAACAATTGGGTGGAAAGCAACACACACCCATCTCTGACAAAATTCATGATTTTGTGCCAACTGTGGAAACTTGTCTGCTGAAACCACTTTAACAGGCGTGTGGTGCAAGAAGAAGTGGTGTCTCCTTTCAGTCTCAGACACTGTGGTGAGTAATGACTGGTCCTCTTCTCCTCTTCTTTGAAGTGTGTGATTACTGAATCGCTTCTTCAAGTCTCAAATACTTTTGGCGCATTATGACCAATACTCTATGGCCAGTTTTCAACACTTTTCCAACACTTCAAAGACTGATTCTGACAGACAGATCTCACTTGGTTCTGTGGTGTAGCTGTGAGTGTTGTGATGTTATTAGGTGAAAATGAACCTGGGTTATTTAAATGCATTAGCTTGTTGGCCTACTGCTTTGCTCTACAGCGGGTAATGACCCTGTGTTGGTTGGATGTATTCACATGTTAGCATGCTCCTTTGTTTAGTTATTTCAGCATGCTGGTATTCACCTTTGTTGAGCAGTGGATAATGACTCTGGGCTGTTTGGGTGTATTAGCATGCTACCATATTGCTTTTTCTTCAGCGATGGCTAATGACCCTGCTTTGTTTGGATTTATTAGCATGCTAGCACACTTCTTTGTTTGCTGCCACTCTGGCTGCTGATTACTAGTGCGTGTCTGATTGGTGTTTAGATGAGAGCTAACCATTTAGAAGTAAACATTCCACTTTCTCTTGTTTCCAATAGCCTGAGGAGTGTGTGTGTATGTGTGTGTCTGTGTCTGTATTGAGTAGATGTGAAGACGCATGCAAACATGCACAAACACAGACACCCCCATGTACATAAATACACACACACATTCTGCTACACAGCCATGAAGTGAAAAGGGATGCATGGGGAATTGAGAAACATACACAAGGCCAAATCTGTATGCACACACACACACACACACGCACACGCACATGCACACACACACACACACACACACACACAAACACATACACACACGCGCTGCAGTGAAGTTGTTCGTTAATGATGCCATCTCTATTCAGGCTGGCCCGCCTTCTTAATGAAGTAGTTCTGCCTCGAGCAAAGTCTGAACCACTCTAACACAGCCCTATGAGTTACTATTAACAACCACAGAAACACACACACACACACTCTCTCTCTCTCTCTCTCTCTCTCTCTCTCTCTCTCTCTCTCTCTCTATGTCTTTCTCTCTGTCCCTCTCTCACACGCACGCACACACACACACTCTCTGTTTTACACACAGACACGCACACACACACACACACACAGCCTATTAAACTATACATGCATATATGATGAAACATACAGAAGCTGTTTTAAAATATCAATGTGACCTTTCACCACATGAGATTGGCTGCGTGAAAAATGTTCTAGTTTGTTTCCCCCATTGAAATGAAGACAAACAGACTGCCACGAC
Source organism: Setipinna tenuifilis (assembly GCA_030347295.1). Classification (NCBI taxonomy): domain Eukaryota; kingdom Metazoa; phylum Chordata; class Actinopteri; order Clupeiformes; family Engraulidae; genus Setipinna; species Setipinna tenuifilis. Next base: position 12,026,514 of record CM059274.1, read on the forward strand.
AGCGTATTGCCGTCCTTGGCTTGTGGGTACCATGCCATGGAACTGTACGACTTGGCTGAACTAACAAGGGCTGGCGAAATATAGTGGCTAAACAAACCTGTGAGCTAGGCCAAGGGCTAATAAATGCAGTGTTTAATAAAACAAGGATGGATGGATGGATGGATGGATACAAAGAACTATACAATATGAAAACAGTGTAGAAGTGTAGAACATAAAAAGTGTATAAGTGCAATAGGTAATGCAAGTGCAATGCAGAGAAAGAAATAAGGCTGAAAATAAAAATAAAATATTAAATAAATATAAATAAATAAAAAGCCGTAAACCAGCTAATGCTGAATGCTGAGCTGGTCAGTACAGTGACTGATACCACCCAAGTTAACCACAAGGTAAACCACAAAAGCTTGTTATTCATCCATTCAGCATTCTACGCACTTTGCTCCCCCCTCCACATGCACAGTTTTAGACTAACAATCACCAATTTTACTACATGTCCTAGTCTACCCAGTATGTCTATGCATGGGACAATAAATCTTCCTTGTATTGCCTTGTATTTCCTTGTAAAACAAGCTAACAGAAACTACACATGAGGGAAACCAAAGGAGGTAGGTTGAGTAAAAACTAAACAGGTAGACAACATCAAAAGCTAGGTAAAGCCTGCTAACCGTTAGGATGGGTTAGGTCACATGGTAGGGAGCGTACTGACTGAAAACTTCAGAGAGGTCCAGTAGTGTCCAGGCTGAGCTGTGGGTTTTGACTATCTGTTTGAGTTATGCTGGGGCTGAGGTCCAGTCATTTTGTCCCCTAGACAATGTCCATTTAGTTTGATGCTGGGTCCCAGTCACTCCATAACACAACCGCAATTAAACAAGGAGGATAGCCCCAGAGTTTGTAAAATGGGCTGTCTCAAACTAAAGAGACTTAGAAAAATGAAGCAAGCACTCAGCAGTTTTTGTTTCACTTTTAATCACCTCCGAATAAAAGTGTAATATTAACTGCCGGGTGCTTTCTTCATTTTTCTAAGTCTCTGCTTTAATTTTCATAAAGTTTAACCACCCGGTCACAGTAAGATAGGGTGTCAAGTGCACTTCTTTGTTGTTTTTGGACTCAAACTAAACAAGTATGCTTTACTTGAAGCTGGTAAAAGTAGGTTGACTCAAACTGTAATAAGTAGGGTACCTTAAAATGATTTAGCTGGAGGAGGAAAGCCTACTGTATCTGGCCAAGACCTGGTTGTAGCTGTTCAAGATCGATCATCTCTGCTGGAAAAAATGTGTGTGTCCTCTGCCACAGACGTCTAGACAGAAAATGTCAGAGGTCAGAAACACACATGCGCACACACACACACACACACAATAAACTATACATGGTAAACACATGTGTGTGGTAGGTATTGTGAATCACACTGTGACAAAAAAAACCATAATGCGTTTACCTTCATGTCCACAGGACACAAATTCATCCTGTCGAAACAGGATTGTGTGTGTGTGTGTGTGTGTGTGTATGTGTGTGTGTGTGTGTGTGAGAGAGAGAGAGAAAGAGAGAGAGAGAGAAAGAGGTAGAGTAGAGAGAGGGAAGGGGGGAGAGAAAGAAGGCCACCCCCGATCCACTGCACACCTAATAACCCCTCTTTGTGAAGCTCACCCACATACGCATGAACACACACACACATACACACACACACACACACACACACACACACACACACACATGTTGGCACTTTCCCTTTCCTCACTGTCCAGCTGGATAATGAAGCCTGGAGGGGATGGTTAAAATGGGGAAAGAAGAGAGGGAGACAGAAAGACAGAAAGAGTGGGAAGGATAGAGAACATACAGAAGCGGCGGAGAAAAGAAGAGGAGGGGGGAGAAATGAGTGAGTGATACAGAAGGAAGATAAATGACAGAACAGGAACAAAGAGAGATGGATAGGGAGACACCAAAAGAGAGCAAAACGACGTGAGGTCTTATCTTACCCATCTCCATTTCAACAGGAGCGAGAGAGAGAGAGAGAGAGAGAAAAGAGAGAGACAGAGAGAGAAGATAGCAGGGAGGAGAAGAGAAGGCATAATGATGGATGTAGAACGGCACAAAAAGATAGAGAGGGAAAGTGAGTGATTGGCAAAGAGAAAAAGCAGAAGAAAAGAAGGATAGCATAGAGGTATGAGAAAAGAGAGAGAGAGAAAGGGAGACGGGGGGGCAGAAAGAAGAGAAGAAAGGGGTGAGATGGGGAATGCGGTGAAAGAAAGGCAGGAGAGAGGGGGAAGGCAGAGAAAGAATGAGAGTGAAAAGAAAAGAGAGGCATCCATGCACGTAGGCCCAGGTAAAGGTGATTAGAGGCAGTGTCTGTCCATGTTGCTCTCCACTTCACCCGGAAGAAGAGAGGGACACAGACAGAGATGAAGAGCGAAAGAGAGGGAAAGAGAGTGAGAGGGAAAGAAGGACAGACAGAGAGAGAGACAGACAGAGAAGATAGCAGGGAAGTTATAATAATAAAGAAGATATGTGCTTAACATACTATACTGGTGATCATTAGTGAGAGCTGAGTGTAAAACAGCGGAAAAAGAGAGAGGAAAAGAGTGAACAGGAGAGAGAAAGAGGAGAAGAAAAGAAAGGTAGCATGGGGTAAAATCAGGCACAATGATAAGCAAAGGGGCCCTTACTATACTACTCTCTTACCTCAGGAGAGAGAGAGGGAGAGAGAGAGAGAGAGAGAGAGAGAGAGAGAGAGAGGGAGAGAGAAAGAGAGAGAGAGAAAGAGTTAAACACAAAGAGAAAACGAAAAGGGGAAGATACAGAGGTATGGTTGTTCTTGTAAGGGCCTTCTCCATTTCACTGGTGAGATCCAATGGATACAGAATGAGAGAGACAGAGAGAGATATAGATAGAGAGATAGAGAGAGAGAAAATGAGAGTGGGAAAAGGAGGGAGGACAGGGCAGGTGAGAAGGAGAGAAAAAGACATATACACCAGCAGGATTACCTCACTCCTCTCCATCGCATCATCAGGGAGAGGGGGATACAGAAAGAGAGACAGAGTAAGAGAGGGTAAAAGGCATAGATCGTGGGGAGGGGGTTATCCAACCCAGAAGGCTTTATTATAGAGTTGTGTGTGTGTGTGTCCGTGTGAGTGTGTGTGTATGTGTGAGTGTATGGATGTGTGTGTGTGTCTGTGTGTGTGGGTGTGTGTGTGTCTCCATTAGGAGGATGAGAGAAAGCGAGACATGAAGACATGGAGACAGAGGGCAGATTGAGGTGTGTGTGTGTGTGTGTGTGTGTGTGTGTGTGTGCGTGAGATTGAAGCATCCATCTCAGCAGGCTTAGGAGAGCTAACAGGTATGGGAGTCCCACCGCATCTTTCTCCATTTCAGCAAGATGGAGGGAGAAAGAGAGAGATGAAGGGAGATAGAGAGGGAGGGAGGGAGTGAAAGGGAAAGATGGAGAGGGCTGGAGGTATCCATCCCAGCAGGCTTATACATGAAGACACCTCTGTGGCATGAGAGAGATGAGACACGTGTGTGTGTGTGTGTGTGTGTGTGTGTGTGTGTGTGTGTAGTACAAGTCTTACCACACATACCTCCCATCAATGGCTCGCGTGTTGAGAGTCCAAGGTAGTTGGTGTGAGTGTGTGTGTGTGTGTGTGTGTGTGTGTGTGTGTGTGCTTGCAGTGAGCTGGACAAGAGTCAGACATACCCAGACAGACTGGACGGCTTGAAGCGATTACTAACACTCAAGCCAACAACTTTCTCTCTGGATCTCTCTCTCTCTCTCTTTCTCTTTCTCTCTGGCTCTGGCTTTTTCTTTCTCTCTCTCTCCCTCTGGCTCTTTCTCTTTCTCTCTGGCTCTTTCTCTTTCTCCCTGGCTTTTTCTTTCTCTCTCTCTCTTTTTGTCTGATTCTCTCTCTCTCAGTTTTCTTCCTCTCTCTGTCCCTCCATTCTCTCTCTCTCTCTCTCTCTCTCTCTCTCTCTCTCTCTCTCTCTCAGTGTCTCTCACTAATGGACCAGATTAGGGGTCATTATTCAGCCCTAAGAAGTAGGTTGAGAGGGCCGTGTTCGCAGTAATGAGACGCATCGGATCGCTCTGCTTTGACATCGTCACCACTCCCTCCCCACCCCACCCCACCCACACACACACACACACCCCAATCCTCTTTCCTCCCCCCACCTCCTCGACCCCACCCCCCCTCGCCTGCCGGTGTCCTGCGCCCGCGGATTCAATTAGGGCCCCTGTTCCAGGCCCTCTGGAGCGAGTCTGCTGGATCAGACCGCCCCTCTGTCGCCCCCGCGGGTCGTCGACTGACTCCGCCGATGCTGACACAAAGCTGTCGCCGCTCTCTCTCGCCCGCCCTGATAAACTCTCACCCGGGTCGACCAATCTCACTCATTACCAGCACACTGCTCTCCTCGTTAGCCTGAGTGTGTGTGTGTGTGTGTGTGTGTGTGTGTGTGTGTGTGTGTGTGTGTGTGTGTTTCTGTCTGTGTGTATGTGTAGAGTGTCATTAGCACAATGTGAGATGGCCTTTATCTCATTAGTGCAATATTGCATTATGGGAGATTTATCTCGTCAGAGGAGGGAGTGGGGCAATGGCTCATTAGAGCAGCGGCTCAGACCTTACCTGGCAGACAGAGGCTGTGCCAGAGACAGGAAGGCAAAGGTGTGTGTGTGTGTGTGTGTGTGTGTGTGTGTGAGAGAGAGAGAGAGAGACACACACACACACACAAATACACACACATACACACATACACCGACACGTACACAAACAAATACACATTCACTTATACATACTCCTTCACATACACAAACACACACACACACACACACACACACACACACACACACACACACACAATCACATTTACAGACATATTGAGGAAGAAAAGAAAAGACAAGGAAAGAAAGGAGAGGAGAAGACGGGAGAGCTGACATACTTTTCTATTTCTATTCACCCAGCTCTCGACCTGTAGTACTGTCATGTTTTCAATGGTTGACATCACCGACAGCAAAACTTGCAATAGAAAATTGACTTTAAAGTGTCAATTTCTCATAATCGTGTGGTACAAAGATTGAAACTCACTGGCTTTGTAGAGGTTACTGTGATAACATTTCTATTTAATTATACATTTAAATGTTCCCATTTTCCTCACTAAAATAGTATGAAATACAATTACATTTCAATGTAGTCTATTATATATGCCTAATATGAATTATTTAATTAACCTATTTATGACCGGTGCATGTTTTAAATGTCCGGTATTATAGAGTGCTGGCGGACATTTTGTCTGGATAGAAAAAAAACATCTAGCGCAACATCTGGTAGAAATGCAGCCATTAAATGGCTACGTGACCCACTTTTTGTGTCCCGCCACCCCGCCCAGTTAAGAAGCACTGTGTTAAATGACATAAGAAGATGAAGAAGAGGGAGGAGAAGAGCGGGTAGGAGGAGGAGAGGAAGAAATGTAAAGGAGGAAGAAAGACAAGAAGAGAACATGAGGAGAGATAGAGGAGGGAGGAGAGGAAAA
>CM059274.1:12037024-12057024 GCA_030347295.1 Setipinna tenuifilis
TTCTTTGTGTGTGTGTGTGTGTGTGTGTGCGTGTGCATGCATGTGCGTGTGTGTGTATTTGTTTTAGTGTGTGTGTGTGTGTGTGTGTGTGTGTGTGTACAGAAGAAGTAAAGAGATGTCCCAGCAGTGTTCTTCCTGCATAAATGGTGCTTATGTAATGAGCCCATAGTAGGCCTTAGGGCCACTGAAGCAGAGATGAGTACATGTGTTAACTCAACTAGGTTATTACGTGTGTCTGTGTGTGTGTGTGTGTGTGTGTGTGTGTGTGTGTGTGTGTGTGTGCCTGTGTCTGTGTCTGTGTCTGTGTGTGTGTGGGCGCGTGTATGAACTAACTAGATTATTATTGTTTACATCGCCACGGAGACGTGTTTGTCTTCTGTACGCTGTACAAAGGGGCCATGCAACCAAGGAGTCATCGCTGGAAACAGTATGATGTAACCCTGACACATACAGTACACACACACACACACACACACACACACACACACACACACACAAGCATACACACTGCGCACACACACATATACACACTACACAGATGCAAACAAATATATACACCACACACACATCCGTACACACACACACACTTACACAGGCACACAGACACACACAAGGATAATACTCACAGGGTAGAACACACTAACCATTCACACACACACACACAAAACAGCACAGGAATTTACTCAGACATACACATACACATATTAAGCAAAATGTTCCAGAACATGTCAAGAACCATTAGGGAGTGACAGATGACAAGAACACTGTGTGAGCGGAACACATCACTGCGTCAATCACAACATGGTCAGTGATCACAAACCCTCCAATCAACATGTTCCATATGGGCAAGATGAAGACACACACACACACACACACACACACACACACACACACACACAGACACACACACACACATACACACACACACACACACACTCATTGATCTGTGCTACTGAAGCTCTCATGCTCACCGTGAAGGAAAACACAGTCGTTTGCGTTGTGTCTATTATCATGGCAGCAGTTTACACACAGCGAATGATCAAAAGGATCAGAGACACACCGGAGTGTGTAAACATCGTTACAGGAGAAAAGTTACAGGAGAGCATGCTATGGACAAGGACCTATAGTAACACACACTCACTCACACACACACACACACACACACACATACACACACATACATACCCAGACCTACTATGAAGAACAGACATAGTACAGAGAATGAGCCCCTCACACCATCCCAGAGGAGAGCAGGAGAGCATAGGAAATAAGGGGAACAGAGAGAGAGAGAGAGAGAGAGAGAGAGAGAGAGGGAGGGGGAGGGAGAGGGAGAGAGAGAGAGGAAGAGAGAGACAGAGAGGGAGAGAGAAAGAGGGGGAGGGAGGGGGAGGGAGAGAGAGAGAGCAAGAGAAAGAGAGAGAAAAAAAGAAAGGGGGAGTAGAGAAAGAGATGAAATGTATGGGGGTGTGTGACTGTTTAACTGGGGAGAAGTGAAGTAGAAGTCAATGATGTGCAAGCCTGAGGCTAACACTACATAATATGCTTCACTTGTGCGCACACATATACACATAAACAGAAATGTAAATATACAGAAGGTACAGTCACACACACACATACATGTGAGAGACACACATACAGACACAAAATACATATTGACTCATGCATGCACACACAGACACAAAAACACACATTTGCTTATACATGTACACGTCAGTGTACACACACAAGTAAACAGAGAGAAAGAGAGAGAGACTAAAATACAGAGATAGAAAGTGTGTGTGTGTGTGTGTCTACGTGTGTATGTGTGTGTGTGTCCAGCTATAGTCTTGAGAAATGTGACTGCCATCTGGTGAAGTCAGAATCTGATCAACAGCACCCAGCTGTGTTGAAGACAGAAGCCTCACACACACACACACACACACACACACACACACACACACACACACACACACACACACACACACAGCATCAGCCACTGACATGGACACTGTGTGTGTGTTTTGTCGCTCTTGTGTTACATGTGAACAATGGATCTATATCCAAGGGAGGGGGATAGCCCTAAGGGACTGAACTTGAAAAGAACCCCTCACACACACACGTGCTGGAATGTGTGTGTTTATGTGTGTGTGTGTGTGTGTGTGTGTGTGTGTGTGTTTATATGTGTGTGTGTGTGTGTGTGAGAATGTGCCTGTGTGTGTGTGAGAATGTGCCTGTGTGTGTGTGCATTTGTGTGTGTGTGTGTGTGTGTGTTTGAGTGTGTGTGTGTGTGTGCGTGTGTGTGTGTGTGTGTGTGTGTGTGTTATGTGTCCCAGAAGGATGTCATGTCATGACATTATTGTTCAGTCTTGTTCCTCCAGGGTCTACAGGTGAAGATGAAGGGGGAATGTGAACATCAGAGAAAACTGAAAATACTCCTGTGGGTGTGTGTGTGTGTGTGTGTGTGTGACAGAGAAAGAGAGAGAGAGAATGTGTGTGGCTCTGTGCATGAATTTTGAAAGTGTGTGTGTATGTGTGTGTGTGTGTGTGTGTGTGTTTATGTAATGAGAAAGTAACTACTCACACTCTGCGCACCTCAACCAGTAAATCTTCAAAGCAGCTGCACAAGCCCTTAGGGTCCCATTAATGTATAAACACTAGCCCGTGGTACAGTATACGACAGCGGACACACACACACGTGCGTACACACACACACACAAGGGCCCACATACATACATTACACACATACATCACACCACATACTGTCACATATCTACTGCATACATGTCAGAGGGCATGCCTACTTACATGCTTAAGTGCACACAGACATGTGCACGTACACACACACACACACAGACCTATGATACACACAAACAAAGACATAAAGGCATATACACGGAAGCAAACATACAGTAGACACACACACCCACAATTATAGAAAGCAAGCTTGCTTCCATGCTTAAACACACACACGCCTACACAAATGAAAAACATACAGACACGTATGTGCACGTCTACACACAAACACATGCGAACATGGATATGATGCTTAAATGTCAGAATGCATGACTAAACAATCTCAGTGATCTTACACTAATATGTCAAAGGACATGCCTGTTTACTTAAGCTTGTGTGCACACAAACACACACACACACACACACACACACACACACACACACACACACACACACACACACCACTCTCTAGTACATACATAAACACTCAATACTCAGTGCTTAATAAGACACCTCTGTCTCTATAATTCTTTTCTATTTATCCACTGCATGTACCTAGACATGGATGATATACATATTTATTCCACCATGCCATTATCTATGCCAGTTTATGGGTAGATAGACTTTCTGAGAGATTCTGTGGAAACATCTTGTGTTTTACTTATTTGTATTACATACAAATTTTGTAACTCTTTTCTATGTCTACATTATCTTGCTATGCGTATACTGTCATGTTTTGTTATTGTTATGTTTCTATTGTCAGGTTTATAAGATGTTTAATGTACACTGTGGGCCAAGGGAGCACAGCAATTTCAAGTTGTGTGTACAACCTGTACATAATCTGGCTTTTGGCAATAAAGCAGACTTTGACTTTGACCTTGACTTTGAAATAACAACTCCTGAGGCTAGTCTTCATTCTTTGATGATTTTTTGACATTCCAAGCAATTTGGAGAAAGGCGTGGTGACTTGGAAAAAATATGCATGTGTCTGTTATAGGCTACCATTACCATGGAGCTTCTTTAAAGAGGTCCTTCCGCTAAAAACCACTTAGAGTAGCTCTATTTACACTGTGGTGGGTCACAACAAGCAGTATATGCACGCAGCATTCCAAGACGTGAAAATTGACCCTCATGGTTTTACTGGTCATTGAAGGGTCAAGCTAACCAAAACGAGTGGATCAGAGCATGCTAAACCTATCTATGTCACTAGGTCGTAAGCCCCGCCCAGAGCCATGTATGGCAAGCCCACATCCCAAAGGAAGAACAGTGGACAGAAGCTAGGTGAGCAAAAGACAGCGAATTTGCCCAATCAGAGGTGCCTTATTGACACGTCATAGATGTTCACGATGGACACCGGAAAAGCTAGTCGTTCAACCACTAGAGCTGTTATAGCTTACAGAAAACAGCGTCAAGCAGGACATCATTTTTCACAGAAATGGCGCACAATGCATTCAACCATAGTGACGACACAGAAATATGAATAAAAATAACAATGAAAGGACCCCTTTAAAAGGGTTAATTTTTTGTAAAATGAACTTTGGGTATGTTGGGTATGTTTCTCCAAACTGTTGAGGCTGTTTGTGCTTCAAAGGGTTGCATTAATGTCTCAGAAAGGCTAATTACCCATAAAATAGCATAGACATGGCGAGGTGGTATGTTTTCTGAGGAGCAAATCTATGCTAACCTGTTGAATTTCAAACCGTTTTTGATTAAAAGACTCAAAATGCTAGTGATCACGATACAGAGAAAACTTGATGATATTGCTATTTTTAAACCACTGAAAAAAGCTCAAAGTAGCTCCAAACTTCCTTGGTAGTATAACAAGTGTACAAATCATTTATTAAAAAGACTGTTTTTACAGGTAGTAAATTGCCATAGTTTCTGGTCACCACCATAATGAAAGTGCATACAAGTTAATCGACTTACTGGAAATAGCATCAGCATGTGATGCAGAAATGGTTGACTGTAGTTGTAGTCACAGTCTCTGGAATGCGGCAGAGAGGGCAGAATATGGAGAGTATCATGGAGAATTTGAGGAAGAGGAAAAGAAATTTCTATTTGATGGGTGTCTGTACTGGAGAAACTGTGTGTGGAGAAAGCCACCACAGCCACTGACCTAGCCACAGTATAATGGACTTGTATGGAGTTTCATGGCAGTGACCAGAAAGTACTGCTACGAGGTAATAGCTTGACATAATATTATTAAACACAGCAGCTCAATGGTAATTCTGGATAACAGCTCAGTTATGTACATGGCAGCTCAAGGGTAACTCCACATGCATGGCCAACAGGCCTCCTGCTGAGCCCAGCTGCATGCAGACCAGGCCCTTTCTGGATGTGTGTATAGAGTCTTATGTATACAAGCTTCATAAAAAGCGTTACCATTCATGCTTTTCTGTATTGCTTACTTCAAAGGATACAAGGATACAAGGAGTGTATTGTCACATACATAGACATACTGGGTAGAATAGGACATGCAGTGAAATTGATGACTGTTAGTCTCCATTTTTCTGGAATGTAGGCTCACTTTCTAACTCCCTTAGAGCTAACTGCATGTCTCTGGGGTCATGCTCCCTCAACACCAACCGCATATCCTCTTACCTCACAAGTAGGCCATTTTACCTGCATTTAGCACACCAATATAATACCGATGACCAATACTGCAGTTGTATTCTGACAAAATCAACCTGGAACCCTTGGTCCCAATTTTAAGTCAAGATAAGTTTCAAGTTTCATACACAAAGGCAGTTCAATGTGCTTAACAAAAATAACAGCAAAGAACAATATAAAAGCATAAAAGATAAAATAAGGGTAAAATAAGTATAAGGTAAATAAAAGACATATTAGAGAAAAGCAGTGTGTCTGCTGATTAAGTCCTATTTTCACAAAAATTGTCCGTAAATGTCTTAGAATAATGCTCATAGTAGCAAATGCTGTGTCTCGTAGCAAATGCAAATTTGTTGTTCAAGCTAAGCTTAAAGAAAAAAAACTCTATGTACCACTCCATAGTTGCGCAACATATGGACACACAACAGAACTGACACAGCAGGAAGCAAAGGCAATAATGACAGGAAGTAAGGAGTCCCAGAAGGTCAATTTAAGGGAAAAAAAAAGTTTTGCAAGATCTTGCTTAAATACACCAAAAAATATCCCCATTTCATGTCCTCTTAGGACTACCACCATAGTCTAAATCTGCTTTATTGGTGTGTGTGTGTGTGTGTGTGTGTGTGTGTGTGTGTGTGTGCACGCAGCATGGTCATGATTTAATCCCCATATTCCTTGCAGGCTCCCCCGGAAGCGCTTACGCGTTTGAAAAGCCCTACTGTTGACGTGTGTAAATATTATAATTCAGCATTTTTACAGTATTAATTAGGAGCACTCTATTCAAATTGTATGAATTGTAGTGTGTGTGTGTGTGTGTGTGTGTGTGAATGGTTGTGTAAATGTGAGGGCTGTCGTGGGAGGGAGAGCTTGTTTGGATGATTGTGTGTTTGTATAATTACACCACACAATGCTGTGGAGACCGGGGCGGAAAAAATAGAGCAGGGTCACACACACACACACACACGCACACACACACACACTTATTTTCTCGTTCTCTCTCTCTCACACACACACACACACACACACACACACACACACCTATTCTCTCTCTTTCTCTCTCTCTCTCACACACACACAGACACACACAGACACACACACACAAATAGACAGGGAGAGATAATTAGCCATTGAAATGAAACACTATAATTGACATTGTCCCGGTCTTTTGAAATAAATGCTGAACCATTACCTTCTATTCCTGGGGTTTTGTGTAACTGCAAAACTGTGTGTGTGTATGTGCGATACTGTGTGTGTGTGTGTGTGTGTGTGTGTGTGTGTCTTAAGGGCACTGTTATGAACTGCTTATCAGTTCTTATTACATTACCTGCTGTTGCCTTGCGGCAGCCATCTTAATCCAGGCCCACATGTTGGTGCGCCTTCAATGAGTGACCCACAGGGAGTATGCTCACAACAGTCAAGTGTGTCTGTGTGTGTGTGTGTGTGTGTTCATTTGTATATTTGTTTGTTTTGGTGTGAAGGTTTCCCACAAAGTGTGTGTCTGCCTGTGGAGAGGAGATCAATGTCACCCTGGAGGAGTATCGCTGTCTTTCTCTCTCCTTTCTCTGTCTTTCTCTCTATCTTTCTTTCTCTCTCTCACTCTCTCCCTCTCTTAGCTCATTTCTGCATTAGTTACAGAATCAATACGGCAACGAGTGTTTATATATGTACTAGGCAGTGGTGTGTGTGTGTGTGTGTTTGTGTGTGTGTGTGTGTGTGTGTGTTCCTTTGTACTTGGAAAAATAGCTATGGAAGAAGGACAGGTGGAGATTGAGAGAAAGAAAGAAAAAAGAGAAAGAAAAGAAGAGAGACAAGCAGATGAGAAATTGGAGAGAGGACAGAAAGAGAAAGACTGAGTGTAAAAATGGAGGTGAACCCAACAGAGATAATGTTAAAGATGCTGTGTGTGTGTGTGTGCGTGCGTGCGTGTAGAGCAGTGCATGGTGGTGTGATGGTCGCATATAGTAATGGACAGGGTAAAATACTTACTGTATAGTGTGTGGTTATGTGCTGCAGCCTGTGTGTGTGTATGTATGCACACGTGAGTGTGTGTGTGTGTGTGTATGTGCACATTGGAACCGTGTGTATTAGCTATAAATAGTAATGGAAATGAGGATTACATAATCGAAATTACAATCAGAGCATGTATATTTACATATATTATATTACAGTAATGCATATGTGTGTATCTAATGCATATGTGTGTATCTATGTGTGTGTGTGTGTGTGTGCGCTCATGCAGAAGGAGCAAGTTTGTGTGAGTGGGTTGGTGCAAGAAACTTTTGTAAGTTGGTGGGTGTTGGATATGTGTGTGTGTGTGTGTGTGTGTGTGTGTGTCCCTTTAGTCCGTTTGACATTTCAGGCCCTCTCCAATGTCAATATGTGGTCCTGCTGCTGCTAATTAGTGTCCCTGTAGCTGTAGCTGTGGATGGGGGAGACCGCTGCAGGCCTTAAGCACTCTTAATGACATCCAGGACACACATCTCTCTCTCTCCGTCTCTCTCTCTCTCTCTCTCTCTCTCTTTTAGTCATTCTCTCTCTCTCTCTCTCTCTCTCTCTCTCTCTCTCTCTCTGTCTGTCATAGTCTTTCTCTCTCTGTCTCTCTGTTTCTGTTTCTCTCTCTCTTTCTCTCTTTCTGTCTTAGTCTTTCTCTCTCTTTCCCTATCTCTCTGTCTCTCCCACCCTCCCTCTCTTTCTCTTTTTGTCTCTCTCTGTCTTAGTCTCTCTCTCTCTCTCTTTCTCACCCTCCATTTCTTTCTTTCTTTCTTCATCTCTGTCTCTTTCTGTCTTAAACATTCCCTCTCTTTCTTATTCTTGTGCTCTTTTTCTTTGACTCAATCTCTCTCTCTTTCTCCCTCTCTCTCTCTCCACTCCTTCATTTCGCTCACACTCTTTCTCTCTACATATCTTTCTCCCTTTCTCTCCTTTGCTCTTTCTGTCACTAATTCTTTTTTTCTTGGTCTCTTTCACACACAAACACACAAACACGTACACACACACACACACACACAAACAGGCACACAGGCATGGACATACACACACGCTCACATACATGCAGACCAATTCGCACAAAGGGTGTGGGTGGGCGAGAGGCCAAGCGCTGAGATGAGATGACCTCTAAGCCCCACCCACACAGGCCTGCAGGTCTGTGGCCCATTGGTTCAGGCCCTCTAAAGGTCATCACTGACCCTATGCAGGGGCCTGACACTTAGAATACTCCAAAATATAAATGCTGTCCAATCCACTTAATCTACACCTCCCACACTCCACCCACACACACACACACACTCATGTCATTTCCTCTAGTGTTTGTAATGGTTCCCTGACTGGCCTTAACACTTGACATTTTAAAATGGGCAAAGGCGAGGAACAAATATGGCAGAAATAAGAATAAATATGAAAACCTCCTACAAAAACTCCCACAAGGAGCTGCACTGGTTATCAGATAAGGGGGAAGAGGTTGAGGGTCTCGAGGCTTAGCACTCTTGGTGGTTGGCATTTACACACACACACACACACACACACACACGCAAACTCGCGCGCACACGCGCGCGCACACACACACACACACACTCACATACATCGTTATCAACACCAAAAGTATGTAAGTTTCCCCCAACTTTTCCTTTTGTAAGGACTCACCTCTCAGACCAATGGCAGAACTGAGTCTAGGCAAAGGTTTTCACGTGTTGTACCTCTCTGGGCATTCCTTCAATACGTTCCAATCTGGGTCAATCTATAAGAAATCTGACTCCACACATTTAGGAACTCAATCTTTGTTTCTGACCTTTTAACGTTATAGACTACAGAAGTGGCCGCTGTTTGGTCACACCGCATTGTACAATGACTACTCACAGGAGACTGATGTAGGTTGACCTATAGTCATGACTATGACACCTACAATTAAACAGTTAAGATGATTACCTCAATTGCTTTTAGTTCAGTGTGACACCGTTTTCTTTCCTAGTATTTATCTACTTATTTTATCTTATGTATGTATGGTTATGCCTATTCCATTGCTTGCATAGTATGTTATAGATGTCTCTGCCTTTCTTATTCTATAGCCCATGTTTTTTAGCCTATTTCTAAATGCTATTATACTCTTGGCTTGTAAGGCACTTTGGGTCACCTGCTGTTGTTTTTAAACATGCTATAAAAATAAATCTGACTTTGACTTTGACTAGATAACTCATTTCACATAGTGCTTCACCTACTAAGGTACTTAATGCAATGGCCAGGGTTTTGAGCCCAACACAATCTGATATTACTGTCACTGGCCACACAAGCAAACATGCTAGTCCTTTAGTTCAGGGACTGAGTGGAAGATGATATTACAACATCAGTATGACCTTCAGATCAGCGCATGCTAGGGGTGAATCCATCATTATATAACACAGTTCAATGCAAGCATATTCTAACACAGACAACACAGCCAGGAAACACATCCACACTAATTGTAGGCAGCCATTGCAGAAGCATTAAATTACATTACATTACCTTACATTACATTACACTTAGCTGACGCTCTTATCCAGAGCGACTTACAGTTATTTAGGTACAGGGTTTCAGTCACAGTCCCTGGAGCAATGTGGGGTTAGATGCCTTGCTAAAGGGCACTTCAGCTATGGATGAGGGTACAGGAGAACACTAGTTGTTTAGTCCCCCAACCCCATTCTTCCCCATTCTTCCTACTGCAACCAGATTCAAACCTGCGACCCTCCGATCCTAAGACCAACTCTGTCACCAAAGTTAGTAAAATATTTAATGGGAGGCAGCAGCTGGCCAGTGTAATATCATCTAGTTGTCAGGTACAAGTTACTAAACTAAATGCAAACTACAAGCATAGCACAACTATATAAATATTTTTTTTCTCTAGCATGGTGAACCAGTTGTACTACACTTCTTTGTCTGTGTCTGGCTCTGGCTGTGCTTCCATCGACATGGTTAACTCTGGTAGATTCTTTACTGGACCAATCAGCGAACAGAGAGAGTATTTGTGAGCGATAATGTTGTGTGTTCCAGTTGAACTGTACTGCGTAGGCAGGCTTATAGCCAGGCTAATTGCATACATCACGACCAGACGTTAAAGACTGTTTTACACTTCAACAGAGTCCACACCTTCAAGAAGCAAACATTTTTCAATGCAGCACAGCCAGACCCTCTGTATGAAAAGAAGTGTAGTACATGGAGGTGGTTCACCAGACTGCAGAAATTTGAGTCATTTAAGAGAAACGCATTAATCAGTTCAGACCTAATTGCTCTAAAGGCCACAGCCAAAACCACTCTCTTTGTGTCTGATAATTCAGCTCCTTACATAATGGAGGGAAAGTCAGTAGTCCTGGATAACATGAGAAGAATTCCTTCTGGGGGAAAATGTGGCTTCAGTGTGGATGCTTTCTGTATATGGTCCTGTAACACTCTAGGTATACTTACCACAGACACACACAGTTATATATACACACACATGTAAACACACACACACAGGCATATACACACATGCATGCACACACACACACACACACACACACACACACACACACACACACACACACACACACACATAGGCATATACACACATGCATGCAGATGCAGACACACACACATACAGACACACACACATACACAGAAACACACACATGCACGTACACACACATACACTAAGGGAAAATACCAGGACAACATCAAAGGTTTGCCTGTGGGCAAAGCAAAATGTCCTCCTCCAGGATGCTGGTTTATGGTCCTGCATAAAACCTGGATATACAGTACACACACAACTACCTTTCTCAATGTATCGAAGCCACAGACAGACAGACAGACAGACAGACAGACACACAGACACACAGACAGACACACAGACACACACACACAGACACACACACACACACACACAAACACACACATAGCAGTTTCTTTGCTATACGAAGAACTCAAAGCTCACATCTTTCTCTCTCACACACACACACACACACACACACACACACACTCACACCTTGCTACAGGAGGAACCTAAAGCTCATCCATTATTCATGGTGACAGACACAATTATGGCAGCGTGGGGTAATGTAATGAAAATTGCATTATGGCTCCGCTCATTGTAAAGAGGCTTTAATAATTTAATAAGCTTGCCAGGCAAGCGAGGATCAAAAAGGGGGGAAAAAAAGGAGCGTTTCCCTTCTGTAAGGGGTTCAGTGCCAGTGACTGAGGCGGCGATGCCTCCATAGCCATAGCCCATTCACAGGCAGCTTTCCCTCCTCTTTCCAGGGATGAAATGGCTTTGCTAGGCCTCATCAGCTCTGAAGTAATGGGGTGGGGTGGGGTGGGAGTAGGGTGTGTGTGTGTGTGTGTGTGTGTGTGTGTGTGTGTGTGCGTGTGTATGAGAGAGAGAGAGAGATTTGAGATTTTAAAAGCACTTTATTTACAATTTTATAAAAGAGACAATGGCAAACGGTAAAGCAGTATAACTACAGCCCTAACAAAAAACACCCATATCTCAAGATAAAACTGAAGAAAAAGCTAGTTCTTCATCTTTCACAGAACACAGAACTTGTCCACAACACCATTTATCAACAAATGCATCAATATCTTTCATGTGCTTATAAAAATGAAAATCAATGAGAATTCGACACTTCACCAATCTGGAGAAAACAGAAAGTACATCACAATCCATGTTTATGGCCATCTTATTTCTCCTACTGACATAGATTGCCATTTTGGCCTGGCCTAAGACAAAGTTAATCAGCTGACATTTAGACCGATGCTTTTGTGAATACCTGAAGCCCAAAACAAAAGTCCGTAAAGAAAAAACTTCACCAAAAGAAAAAAACAAAGCTGTTAAGACTTCAAACAAAGGTGACAGCCTCGAACAGTGCATGAAGCAATGGAAAACAGTTTCTCTTTGAGAACAAAAGGGACAGTCCTGGCACACTCTAGGATTAATAATTGACACAAAAGCATTAATCGCCAATATGCCATGGAGAAGTCTCCACTGTAAGTCACCAATTTGTTTCCTTAAAGGAGGCTTATATAATGTCCTCCATTCAGGTTTTACATTGTCTTCCAACATTAAAACATGTCGCCATGGGGTGTCGACTCTTAAATTAAGTTTCTGTTTGTTCAGCGCAATCACACACATTTTATAAAAAGATTTGCCACAACAATCATGCAACGAAATCCCAAATTCCTCTCTCTCTTCTAACAGGGTCCCTGTGCAATGACCAAGGTCTGGGTAAATGTTCAGATACATAAAAGAGTCGTCCTTATTTGGGGAACTCAACCCCAAACTATACTGCTCCAACATCTCACACTCCTCTGTTGTGAACAGCACCCTCCATCTGTGTAGCAGTTTATTTACCATTCGTTCTGATCTCAAGCCCAAGCATGTTGCTAACTCCTGAGACGAGGAAAAAGTAGGGCCTGCACAGTCTACTAACTGTTTTACTTTAAAAATTCCAGAGTTAGCTAGAATTCTAGACAACGTTGGGTTGTCACTTCCAGAGATGTCCAAGCGAGAGCCATGAATCAAAGGCTCCTCCAGTAGCCAGTGCAAGGATGTGTTGAGCCCTGGCCTTTGTAATCTGAAATGACTCAGAATGAGAAAGACACTCTTGTAGAATGACGGCAAACAAGAAGTATCCAGCTTCTTAGTGTCCATCAAAAAGAGAGCCTTGTCCATTTCCAAGCCCTCAACTTTTTGAAGTATTAGGCTCGCAATTGGCCTCCACGACAGTTCTTTAGGACCCATCAGGAATCTCTGCATGAACATCAGGCGGAAAGCTGCAACTCTGCTTGACAGCTGTATTAGTCCTTGACCCCCTTCATCCTTAGGTAGGTAGAGGACGCTTTGAGGCAGCCAGTGCAGGTTATCCCAGAAAAAGTTCACCAGTAACGTCTGAACACTCGCCAGAAAATCCATGGGTGGGTCGATGCAAATTACTTTATGCCACAGAGATGATGCAACAAGGTTATTGGCAATGAGAACGCGCCCCCTATAGGAGAGATGAGGTAAAATCCATTTCCACCTATTCAGGCGGCCTCTGACGCTCTCCAAGACCCCCTCCCAATTCTTTCGCATGGTGTTTGGGTCACCCAGATAGACTCCCAGGTACTTAAGTCCCTCCCGCTTCCATTGAAGTCCAGCAGGGAGTTGTACATGGTCTCCAGACCAATTTCCCACTATAAAAGCGTCACTTTTTGTCCAATTCACCTTGGCAGATGAAATCAACCCAAAGGAGGTAGTCAGTTTGAGCAGTGCATCAATGTCACGTTGTCCATTTACCGTCACAATTACGTCATCAGCATAAGCTGACAGTTTAAAAACATTGTTGCAAGAAGGGACAGAGAGACCAGAGAGCTTAGCCCTCAACTGATTCAACAGAGGTTCAATTGCTAAAGCATACAGCATGCCTGAGAGAGCGCAACCTTGTCGAACACCCCTATTAACACTGAATGGAGCACACAAGACACCATTAATTTTAAGCACATTTTCAATGTTGCAGTATAACATTTTCACCATATTTATAAATGTAATACTAAAACCAAAGTGTGCCAGAGTTTTCCACAAATAAATGTGCTCAACACGATCAAAGGCCTTTTCCTGATCTATTGATATAAGACCAGTTTTAAGACCATATAGTCTTGAAATATCAAAAACGCCTTTAACTAAGTGGATATTGTCAAAAATGAATCTGTCAGGCACACAGTAAGTCTGGTCTAGGTGTATGACCTCTGACATTACTTTGCTCAATCTGCTGGCCAGGGCCTTAGAGAGTATTTTATAATCGGTGGAAAGCAGAGCAACCGGGCGCCAATTTTTAATATCATTCAAGTCACCTTTTTTAGGTAGTAAGGTAAGCACCGCCCTCCTACATGACAATGGCAATTCTCCTCTCTCCAAACACTCATTGACAACTTCAAGAAAATCTTTCCCCAATATAGGCCAAAAAACTCTATAAAATTCAACGGAGAGCCCATCAATACCTGGTGCTCTGCCATTTTGCAAGTCTTGAAGAGCATCTCCTAACTCTTCCAATGATAGGTTGCCTTCTAGCGTTGTAGCTGAAGAGTCGCTAATAGTGGGCAGATCTTGGAAAAAAGTGTCTTCTACAAAACGGTGTTCAACATATTCATTCTGGTATAAACCAGCAAAAAAAGAAACCGCTTCCTTGCGTATCTCACATGAATCAGTCACTAGAGTTCCTGATTGTGAGCGTAAGCCATGTATGAACCTCTTCTGACTGTTCCTTCGTTCTAGACTAAAGAAAAACTTGGATGGGGCATCCATATCAGAGATGTTCCTGAAGCGTGACCTAATCAAAGCTCCCTGAGCCTTAACTCTCAACAATTCAGACAGCATGACTTTTCTGGTTTTAAAAGTTTCATAAAAAAGCTGATTCCCGTTTGGGGATGTTGGCTGTTGCATGTCCATAATTTCAATCTCAACACTTTGTAAAGACTTGGCGATGTTTTTGGAAACATGAAAAGTATATTCTTGACAAAAGAGCTTTATCTTAGTTTTTGCTATGTCCCACCACTGTGTCAGTGATGAGTACATATGTTTCTCTGCTTTGATTACATTCCAAAAGATGGCAAAGGATTCCTTAAAATTAGAGTCATCCAAAAGTGAGGTATTAAAATGCCAATACGCACTCCTTGGTTTTACATTGTTCATGCTGACAGTACACAAAACCATGCTATGATCTGAAAACCCAACAGGATGTATTGAGCAACTCCTTACTTTATTGAGATGCTCTTTAAAAATATAAAACCTATCAAGTCTCGCCAAAGATAACACATTTCCCCTAGCGTGTACCCAAGTATACTGTCTGTCAGTTTTATTAAAATTCCTCCAAACATCACACAAATCGTATGTTACTAAAACATCGATAAGATGGCTACGTGATAATGCATGTGGTTCTTGGTGATTACGGTCCATTTTATCTACTGTACAATTAAAATCACCTCCTAAAAATAAAAACTCGGCAGGATTGCAATCTCTAATTAAAGTGCTTAATCGTTGTAGAAAAGCCAGTCTATCCACACCAGAGGTTGGGGCATAAACGCAAATGAAAACGAAAACTTCGTTTTCAAACATTGCGCGCACTTTTAAAAGTCTCCCTCTGATCACTTCTTCAACACTGTGCGACTGAGGAGCAAAACTCCGAGAAAACAGTAGCGCCACTCCAGCACTGTTGGAGGTATTGTGGCTAAGAAAAGTTAAACCATTCCACTCTTTACACCAGTCCGTAGCATTCCGCACATCGCTATGCGTTTCTTGTAGAAAAATTACATCTGCAGCTTTCTGTTTCATTAATTCAAACATCTGGGCTCTCTTTCCGCAATCCCTCCCCCCATTGATATTCAAAGAAACAATCCGAATGTCATTCATGATTGTCAAAGGAAAAAGAGAAATCAGGAAAGACAATAATCCCAGACAGAGACTAAATCTGGACCATAGCTTCCACATTTTCGCTAAGTTCTTTTTTAGCTTTACCGACAAGTTTTTTCAGACGGTGGATTTCTTTATCGTCAAAGGCACCTTGTTGTCTGTGATGCCAGACGTCGTGTATAAATTGCTTGCCATCTACAAAAAACGTATCCAACTTAACATTCCTCTGCCCTTTTGTCTCACTTAAAAACTTGCTGATGTAATCAGCGGTGTACATAACAGTAAAGTCCTCATCAAATGAGCAGGAAAATCTGCTGGAGTCAGAAGAGTACCCATCACTTTCAGACCAAAGATCTAAATCATCAGTTTTAGCCTGTTTTGTTGTATTAAGCTTCAAACGGTCGGAGGTTAGTTTTCTTTTCGACTTCGGTGTTTTAAAAACATTTTCTGCAACTTCCAAATCACTATGATCAATCTGAGCAATCGCTTGTTTTGCGCTTGTTTTACTTCTCAAAGTCCTCTTAGAAGGAGAAACAGTGGGCCTACCTGAGGATGGGCCTGCAACTATAGGTGTTCCAGTTGTTCCGATTTCAACAGGTAGCAGCGAAGTATTGGCTTCAGTTTCAACAAACTTGTCCGGCACGTCCGACAAATCAACAAGTAAACACTCCGGTGTGGCAGCCTCTTTTTCGGTGTGTACACCGGCAGGAACAGCAATGGCAGTCCCGGTCGCCGAGCTTGTTACAGCAAGGCTGTCAGCTTCACATGGATCAGTTGTGGACTGGTTTAATTCAGCAGAAACTGTTTTCAAGTCCACTAGCACAGAGGTAGTCTCAGCACCATCAGCAATTACGGATCCCGACAGGTCGACCGTGACCTGTTCGGTGCCATCTGCTCTAAAGAGCTCTGCCGAAGGCACTGACAACTCAAAATCACCCACTGAGTCCCCCTCAACGGCAGATTCACCACGATTCTCCCCATTGACTTTACGCCCAAGCGGGCACGCACGCACCAAATGTCCCTTTTCCCCACACGCAAAACATTTCATAACAGTATCTGATGTTACGAAGACAACATAGCTGTGATTCCGGAGTTTAAAACGAAAAGTCAGATTTATGTCACCACCATCATTAGTAATCATGTAAGCTAGACGTCTAAATGAGACGACGTGCTTTAGACGAGGTGATTTGCAACCAAGACGAATTTTCGTTATTGGTGAAACAAGTTTGCCGTAACGGGAAAGCTCACGTTCAAGCAGACCATCGGGCAGAAAAGGGGGAACATTCGAAATGATTATTTTTTTAGAAGGCAGACTCAGAGGTATAACTGAAAGAAGTGTACCATTAAGTACCACACCACTTTGAACAATTCTGTTCGCAATTTCAACACTATTAAAGAAGATAACAATTGCTCTATTCATTCGAGAGGCAGATACAATGTTTTCGTCACCGATAATATCACCCACTGCCAAAGCGCAGTCTTCTACACTGGCTTCAGATACAATCTTGACGCCATGACGGCGCGTTAAGGTCGTGAAATCCATAGACTCTCCCAAGGAGGCCATAGCTCCGACCAGCTCTGAGCTGGATTCGGGCTCAGAAGCCCAAACAAACAAAAAAGAAAGTCTTAAAGAACAATATAAAAATAAATAAATAGAGAAAGAAGGAAACGAAACATACACAGAAAAAAAAGACAAACAACAGATCAAAGTTAGAAAGCCACAGACGGCAAACACGCTCGCACGCTCGCACACTCACCACGCACCCACTCACTCGACGCAGGCGCAGAGAGAGAGAGAGAGAGAGAGAGAGGAAGAGAGAAAGAGGAAGAGAGAGAGTGCATGTGTGTGTGTGTGTGTGTGTGTGTGTGTGTGAAGGGTGTGTGTGTGTGTGGGTAGTGTGTGTGTATGGGTAGTGTGTGTACGGGTATGTAGATGGATATTGCCCTGACCCTGAATGTAAGGCAGACATTGGCTGATTGACTAGTTACAGTTTTTCTCAATTGGTTTGGTACATTTCTCACATCAGAATTGAAATTCTCAAAAGTTCTTGTTCAATTGTCACATCATCATGCCATTTGTGCAGATGAAAAAGGCAGTTTCTCATTGCATTGAACAAATTGCAAATGCTTTTGTCCATCCATGCAAATGATTGTGTACAATTCTCAGTTTTTTCGTACATTATCAATAGCTTTTGTCATGCTAATCCAAATGCTTTGTTATAGGAATCTATCAAATAGTCTCTTTCCCCAAAACATTTAGGCTATAGTTCATCATATAAGTGTTCACATGCAAAATGATTTACCAAGCCATCATAACATGTCAAGCATATATACATTTCCATAAGACATTTGTCTGTAAATATGATCTAAATTGGTAAATTCCTCCCAGGTGAATCTAGACTTTCTCTAATGAAAAGAGTTGATCAACCAATGATCAACAGTTTTCTGAATGAGCTCAAGGGAGCATTTCATGAACAATCTACTGGGGAGTATATAGGTAACCAGAACACAATGGAAAGTTACAATGTCTGACAATGGAAGGACAACAGCCAAGAAGAAGGAGAGGAAGAGGGGTGAGGCTGCGTGGTGGAGGAGTAGGAAGAGGAAGAGGAAGAATGTCAATGTTAATGTTTGCCAATAAAGAAGTCATTCTGTAAATGTGAATCTTGTCTTTTCCAATCAATCTTACACATATACATTATATGAGGTCAAATGTACAACACTTGTCATCACACCTAAACCACATTTTACATCAACATGTCCCTTCAAAGTGCACTATTCAATTGCCAACATGACTAATGAATTTGACTGTCTTATCCGTACACAATGACACAATGATTAAACATTCTGATGGCACTGACAAGTATATTGACACAAAAACTTGCTTTTGAGGGATGGACTAAGGATTTTGAGTAAGAGACTGGCTTTTGCAGGTGATCCACGGTGTTTTGCTATTTGTTCAAACTGTTTTGAGAAATGCACTTGATCTTCTGCAAATTGCAAGAATGATGAATGAAATGTACCAAAGTGAATGAGAAAAACTGTAAGATGCAGACCTGCCCAGAGGAGAGAAAGAGATGGGGGGGGGGGGGGGTAAGAGAGGGGGGGAGAGAAGGAAAGATTGATAGAGAAATATAAAGATGGGGGAGTAAGAGAGAGAGGGAGAAATGCATGGAGAGAAAGAGCAAAGGAGACATTAAGGTTAAGAGAGATCACGTGCAAGGAGGGAGAATGGGAGAGGAATCTACAAAGGATCCTACAAAGGCCTGTTGAAACACCCTTTATACGTTTATAGGGTGGTTTGCCTTGTGGTGTGTGTCTGTGCATGGGCGTGTGTGTGCGAACTGTATAGCCACAAATCACCTCTGTGTCTCTTCTCAGCTGAGTGTGTGTGTGTGTGTGTGTGTGTGTGTGTGTGTGTGTGTGTGTGTGAGAGAGAGAGAGAGAATTGTATAGCCACAAACTGTGTCTGTGTGTCTTCTCGGCCGAGTGAGTGTGAATCAGCACAAATAACCGCACATACTGTAGTCACATAGTCCACTGCTCAGTGATGACCACTCAACAAACGGCAAGAAACAGCCCAGATGAGCTCCAGAAATAGTGCGTTTGTGTGTGTGTGTGTGTGTGCATGATGTGGTGTATGTGTGTGTGTGTGTATGTGCATGATTTGGTGTAAGAATGTGTGTGTGCATGTTGTGTTATGTGTGTGTGTGTTGTGGTGTGTGTGTGTGTGTGTGGGTGAGTGTGTGTTGTGTGTGCATGCCTATGTGTGTGTCTGTGTATGGTTGTACGTGTGTTGTGTGTGTCTGTGTGTATGTGTTGCATGTGTGTGTGTGCTTGTTTGTGCCCAGAAGAGCTCCAGAAAGCAATTAGCTTCCATGAGACCCAGGCGTGATGGGAAACAGCATGGCAGCCATTTCCTGAGCCGCATCTAATGAAGGGAGCTTTGGTGCTGAAGCAGACAAGGGGCAAAAGTGTGTGTGTGTGTGTGTGTGTGTCTGTGTGCATGTGTGTATGTGTGTGTGTAGTAGGAAGGATTGTGTGTGTGTGTGTCATCATGGATGTCTGTACAGTATATGCCTGTGTGTATGTGTGTGTGTGTGTGTGTGTGTGTGTGTGTGTGTGTGTGTGTGTGTGTGTGTATGTGTGTTAAGAAAGATTGTGTGTTTGCGTGTATGTGTGTGTGTATGCCTGTGTGTGTGTGGTAGGAAGGATTCGGTACATGAAACGCAGCTCTGGTGCTTAAATAGACAAATTTGGGCAGAAATGTGGTACAGTTTACCACAGTAAATGGTTTATTCTC
>CM059274.1:12062024-12067024 GCA_030347295.1 Setipinna tenuifilis
TTCAGCGAAGTGGAGCTACAAATCCTCCTCGAGGCTTATGAGGAGGAAAGGGTAGCAATTACTAAAAAGGGCAACTCCACCACAGCTTCCAAGGCACGCGACGAGGCTTGGCAGAGAGTCGCCAATCGCGTGAATGCGTAAGTTAGGGACATTAGGCCTATGCGACGCGCACAATCTTAAATAAAATTAAATAGTTCGGGAAACTGCCTTCATATCTTGATGCCGCCTGCAAAAATAGACTCCTTGTCTTGTCTTGTCTTGTCTTGTCTTGATCTAATTGATTTATCAATTAGATGTAACCCCGGGGCCTGGAAGCAGGTGAAAATGAAATATAAAAATATAGTACAAAATGGTAAGTATTTTTTC
This sequence comes from Setipinna tenuifilis, assembly GCA_030347295.1. Lineage (NCBI taxonomy): Eukaryota > Metazoa > Chordata > Actinopteri > Clupeiformes > Engraulidae > Setipinna > Setipinna tenuifilis. Next base: position 12,062,391 of record CM059274.1, read on the forward strand.
TAGGCGGACATCATGTCTCCCATGTGGACCTTTAAACTGTCATGCTCCAACAAGATGCGTCTACTGTATTTAAAGCTAATACGAAGACCGCAGAGTCCCGGAGGACTGGCGCTGGGACAGCTGAGCCCCTCAACCCTGTTGAGGAGCTAGCGATGTCCGTGAATCGGGGCCGGCCGATGATGGAGGGGATTCCTGGGGGGACATCATCGGAGCCGGCCACCTCTCAGGAGGAGCACACCCCTCTTGTCCAGTGTATTTGTCCTTATTATTAGGTTATGCGTAATAGCCAGCCTTTCATGTATCCAATGTGACCTATTGGGCTACCCTTATACTGCAGGTTTATTGAATATGAAATGGAAATATTAAATTATAATAATCATGATTATTATGTTGTAGCCTATAGGAACCTCCTTGTGTGCTGTGCAGTAAGTGCTGCTTTTACGCGAATAAAGTCATGTATGAAGCGCTTTAGTGCAAGGCACACTTTACGCACCGATCGACAGGCAGTTGCTTTGCCAATGTGCTCTGCATCTCCGACATTGTACAAAAAACTCCCAGTACCTAAAAAACGGAGAGCAATGCACATTGTTTGCAGAGAGGACAGGGCAAACCCACGATGTGTCACATTAGAAATGTACGGATGGATAAGGTTGTTCAAATAGATCAACGATTCCGCCGAAAAACGGTAGCGCTCTCGCAAGTAATCATCCGGGAAAGCCAAAATATCATATCGTGGTCTTATCACCCTCTCACGGTGAATTGCACGGATAATTTGGGCTTCAATGTCAATGATTGGGTCTTCATCAAAAGGAAACGCCATTGTGTAGCGAGTTTCGCAGCGGTCTTACTGAACTTGGACTTAAATACCCGTAACATAACTCGATTACCTAAACATAACCTGAACAAAACCTACCCCCTACTAGGTTATGTTGAGAGCGTATGTTACCATAGTGACTTATTTAACCTGACTGTTTTGGAACTGAAAACCCAGGTTTACCGCTTACTCTGGGTTAACATCAAGGTAAGTCAGTAAACCCGCTTTTTGGAATACCCCCCTGGTTATCAATTTCCTGTTGTTGTTGTTGTTGTTGTTGTTGTTGTTGTTTTTGTTGTTGTGGTTTTACTTTGTCCTGTTGTCCTCACATAATTCTAGTGTCCCATCCCATCCCCCGCAAGCCTCTTTCCTAGGTGATGTAAGAGAAGGTCACTTTGGTTCTGGCCAAACTCAGGACAAAAGGACAGATTTATTGGCAGGTCGATTGCTTGACTGGTCAACTGATCGATCGACTGATCAATGATTTTGATGCATTGTAATAGACTGATGAATTAGTTTATTGATTTCTTGAACTCTTTTAATCAGTCGGATCCTGAAAAAGTGAGAACATTTATCCTACTGGAGACATTAAAAAAACATATTGTTGTTTTCTTTAGTCTGGTAGCCACCAGCAAGGGCAGCCATCATGTCAGAGGTTGTTCTCTCCCCTCACAACAAAAGCCTTAAACAAACACACTGTGTGTGTGTGTGTGTGTGTGTGTGTGTGTGTGTTTGAACTCCACAGTCACAAAAATAGCACTTGATACAGACATCATGCATCATCAGGCAAAACATCATGCTACATTTAACTTTAGTTTGGTTTCCATTCGTTATGGATATATGTTTTAAGCAAAGACATCTCAGGGAGAGAGTTCTTCAGAGAGTAGTCAAAGCAGCACAGAAGACCATCAGCTGACCTCTTCCCTCCGTGATGGACACTTACACCCCCCACTGCCTCAGCAGAGCTAAGAACATCTTCAACGGCAGTTCCCACCCTCGTTTTGATCTGTTTGACCTGTTGCCCTCAGGTAGGCAAGAAGAAGAGCTTAAGAAGAGTTTCTTTTCCCCAGAAGCCATAACCACGTTCAACTGACACTTGCACTGACCCAACAATTTAACCCCTCGACCCCCTGCACTTCCTTCCATCCACCTACTGTGCAGTATTTAATTTAAATGGTATTGAAATACTGTGCAATATCTGTATACTGTGAAATATCAATACTCTTTGTCCAATATCCATTACATATAGCCCAGGATAATCATTGCTGTGCAATATTAATTAAAGTGCAATAACTGCACAATTAATGTGCAATATCACTGTATAAAACTGTATAATTAATAATTAAAATAACAATATCACTGTATGTAAAACCCTATTCATTACTTTTGCCTGAGACTTGTGCTTCTGTTACTTTGTCTCTCTTTTTTATTCTCTATTTTGTCTTGCACTACTATTTATTTATTCTCTGTTGTAAATATTCTTTATATACTGTTTTTCTGCACTCACATTAACAGGCATTTTCATTCTGGCTGAGTTGCAAGGGTGCTGCGTTGCAGAAAACTCAGGAACTTGTGTTTGAAAACAGAACTTTTATTGTTCCTTTAACTCGTATTTACAACAGAGATTGTAGGCATAAGGAGATATTGCGTGCCATGCTGTGTGTCTGGATTTCTCATCAGGAATGGGACATTTTACACGCAGAGAATAAAATAAAACAATGTATAATTGAGCTTACCTGAAGTGTTACTGACACCGGCCAACCTGGCAACAACAAAACTAGCAATGATTCTAATGTTAGAGGTGTCAATCTGGGTTCAGAAAGTAAAAAAACCCTGTCACAATTTTCATCCAACCATCTCTGAAGCAGCTAATCATAATGAGCACTTAAGACAGGTAGATTGATTACTCAGTGAAGTCACCTGTGTTAGAAGGACAATGCGGCAGGGTTTTTACTTTCTGAACCTGGTATTTACACCTCTGCTGATGTCCACAGGCTACCTAGCCCAAAGGTTACGTTTGTGTAGTGAGTGTGTAGAAGTAAACAGCAAGCTAGCCTAGCAAGCACCATCCAACATCACAGTCACCTGCATCTTTAGTAAATAAAGAATTGGACCAAGTACATGTGTTGTGTTTCATTTTTTTCACAGACATCAACAACATCATACGACTCTTCTAAAAGTTCTGTCTTTGTGGGAGTTGCAGAGAGCAGTAAGACTGAGGAGGTTTTGTTCTCACAATAAAAGCCACTTTGCTTACTGCCCCTCAGATTACCCAGGAGTTGAGCTTTGGCAGGGCAACAGCTGATTGGTTGGCTGTCTACCCCGCATTCCCAGCCTTGAAGCTGATTGGCTGGCTAACCTGTCCATAGTCTCAGCCACAGAGCTGACTGGCTGACAGACCTTAGACTGCTTGCCTGACTTCCAAAGGTAACTCTGCCCTATGCTGTGTCCAGCCATCAATCCCTTACCTGCCTAGTTCAGTTGACATTATAATACTATGGAGATGAATAAGGAAGGACTGTTGTCACAATCAAGTCACATCTGATTAGTTAACCATTGGCCAAGGTTAACCAATCAGATTTGACTGCACTGGAATATTCCAGAACTCAGTGAGGCAGCGCAATACTGTTTCCTGCACTGCTAATTAGAACATGACACAATACAGCATGGTGTACTGAGACTGCTAAAACAATGAAGCCTGGAGGTATAGAGAAGGAGAGAGAGAAGAGAGAAAGAGAGACAGAGAAAAAGAGAGAGAGATGCTGAGGATGAGAAAAGAGGAGCGACTGATTTAGGCTAGGCAAGGGAGTTTCTGCGGGGGGAGGGAGGGGTGTTAAGTTGGCACTGGGTCAGTGGGTAAAACAGACAGGATGGGGAAATAGGGCTGAGAACAGCAGTCTCCCACACACCACACACACAAACATGCACACACACACACACACACACACTGGGTCAGTAAGAACTGACAAGATGGGGAAATAGGGCTGAGAGCAGCAGTCTCTCCCCCCTCTCTCTCGCACACATACACACACATATACACAAACACACACATACACACATACACACACATATACACAAACACAAATTCTCTCTCTCTCTCTCTCTTTCTCTTTCTCTCTCTCTCTCTATGTATGTGTTGTACATATACATACAGATATATTTCTCTCTCACACACACACACACATGCACACACACATTTTCTCTCTCACTCTTCTGTTTTTATGGAGATGGATGACAGCAAGAGGATACACTAGTAGCAAGCATTGATTTGATAAATATAAGGAGTGGACACACACACACACACACATACACTTGCCAGCACGAACACACACACACACAGACACAGGGAGCGGGAAGCCATTCAAGTGTCTGATCAGTCATGATTAAAAGAGAAGGAGCATGCCTCAGTATTTAACTCAAAGCAGCTACTGAGTGTTTAGCCGTGTCAGCACTTTTACACACCACTGCCATCTGACTCTGTGTGTGTGTGTGTGTGTGTGTGTGTGTTCTCTTCTTAATCATGACTGATCAGACACTTGAATGGCTTCCCGCTCCTTGTGTGTGTGTGTGTGTGTGTGTGTGTGTGTGTGTGTGTGAGAGAGAGAGAGAGAGAGAGGGAGAGAGAAAGAGAGAGAAATGTTTGTGCGAGTGTGAGATAGAAAGAGAAAGTGAGCATGAGAGAGAGAGAATGTGTGGTTATGTGTATTTATGAGAGAGAGAGAGAGCGAGAGAAAGTGAGTATAAGAGAAAGAGAATGTGTGTGTATTTATGAGAGACAGAATAAGAGAGAGAGAGAGAAAGACAGAGAGAGGGGAGTTGT
>CM059274.1:12077024-12094524 GCA_030347295.1 Setipinna tenuifilis
ACACACACACACAGGGCCACCAGAACACTTTGCACTACACAAACCCACTTTGTAGTTGGCCATATGGGGAGTAGATGTTGTAATGAATTTTAAAGAGGCGGAAAGCCTTTGTCCATTTGCTGATCAGAAAAAAAAAACAACTCATTGGTCAGCTCCGTATGTCGCTATTGGCAACTGGCATGGCAGGAAATGGGAGGGGCAGCTGATTAGTATTTGGCTAATGATTGGCTGACTTGGTTGCTGTTCAAACCATGATTGGCAGATGATTGAGGAAGCATAACTGGGAATGGTCACAGCCAGGAAGTGGAGAGATTCCAAGGAACAAAAGATTGTCTTACAGTGCTTAAGGATTATCATGGAACTCTGATGTTTTACAATGGGAAAAGGATTTGGATACAACTTCATGAAATGTCCAATGCCCAAGAATCAAGAACCAAAAATCTTCGTATCCATGGTGATGCAGTTAGGCACAATTAAATGGACCCTTCCATTGCCAGTGAGATGGTACTGACGATATGCTTCGCACAGAGCCAAACCCAAAATATGGCATTCAAATATCCATGCATTCAAAGTGCAACAGATTTGTCACATACATAAGATGAATGAATGAATGAATGAATGAATGAATGAATGAAGGAATGAATGAATGAATGAGTAAAGGAATGAATGAATAAATAAGTGAATGGATGAATACGTGAATAAACAAATGAATGAATGAACGAGCGAGTGAGGAAATAAACTAATAAATGAGTTGATTAATTAACAAGTGAGGGAATGAATGAATGAATGAATGCATCAATGAATGAATGAACATAAAAAACAAAAGAATAAAAGAATCAATCACCTTACCAGGGCTCTGTAACTCTTTGTCTTTTCACTCACTCACGTAAAAAAAAAAAAAACATTTCTTTCAGAGGCCCCCTTTGGCAATCACCTTTAGAAATCAGGAGCGTCCTCAGAGGACTGTCAAAAGGCTCCGTTAAGTAGGTGGAGTGAGTCCTTCAGCCAGGCGGCCAGGTCCCTGAGTCCCCTGCTCTGACCTCCATACCAATGAGCCAGGCTCCAGTGCAGAGGGCCCGCGGTGCATGGTTATTACCCCAGAGACACAAGGTCAAGGCTGGCCGAGGGTGACAGCAGCTCCCCCTAGAGAACCAGGGTGGACGTTGCGCCCTGTCGCCCTCTGTTTCTGCCCTCTTCTCCGTCTCTTTCTTGCTCTCTCTCACACACACTCAGTCTCTTTCTGTCTGTCCCCCCTCCATCTCTCTCTTTCTCCCCATCTGTCTGTTTCTCTCTCCCTCTGTCTCTTTCTTGCTCTCTCTTTCACTCACACTCACTCTCTTTCTGTCTCTTCCTCCTTCCATCTCTCTCTTTCATCCCAGCTGTCTGACTCTCTCTTTATTCTGTCTCTTTCTTGTTATCTCTCCTCCCTCCCTCCCTCTCTCTCTCCTCTTCCTTCTATGATATCCAGCAATGGCTGACTCCATCTCCTGTCTTTTTTTTGTTCTCTTTCTCTCCTCTCCCTCTTTCTGTCTCAACCTCCCTCCCTCCCTCTCTCTCCCTCTCTACCTTTGTCTATCTTCCTTCCTCTCTCTCTCTCTTCTTCCCTGCATCATATGCAGCAGTGGCAGACTCCTTCTCCTGTTTCTTTTGTGTTCTCTTTCTCTCCTCTCCCTCACTCTGTCTCTTTCTCACTCCCTCTCCCTCTCTATCTTCCTCTCTCTCTTCCTCTCTCTTTCTCCTCTTCCCTTCATCATATGCAGCAGTGGCAGACTCCTTCTGCTGTTTCTTCTTCTCTTTTTCTCTTTTCCCTCCCTCTCTCTGTCTTTTTCTCACTCCCTCTCTACCCCCCCCCCCCCGCCTCTCTCTCTCTTTCTCTCTTCCTCTCTCTCTCCTCTTCCTGCCATCATATGCAGCAGTGGCTGTACCAAGAGATGTGTGACTTGTGTCTTGGTGGTGTGACCTTTCAAATAACTATTTTCATATTTTATATTCAAATATTTTATCAAGCTTATTTGGGCAAACGGGTCTAAGAAAAAGCGGCACCTATTTGTTTGTCTTTTCCCTTAAGTTCATACACTGTAAAAAGTCAAACATTGGTGTTTTTCATTTGATGTGATTTTTTAAATCTCAGAAACCTACAATTATTGCATTGTCAAGTGAAACTATATTTTTTAAATTGTGGGAGTCCTGCAATGTCATTTCTTAGTTTGATCCAATACGAAAGAACAAAATGACAATTCTACATTCGATCAAATGACATCTATTCAATAAACCCGATTCGCGCAAGCGCACATATGGCAACTGGACAACGCGCTGAGGAGTCGTCGAGAAAGTCCAGTAAAGTCTCGACTCTTTCATCTGACCAGCGCAGATTACACAAGGTCTCTCTGTGAGGTAAGATTTTACCAAATTACTGGTCTTTTGTTATCGTTGTCATGTATTTCTACACTTTAAACGTAATTGGATAAGATGAACTGTTAAATATACCGTTTTACATGTTACGCAGATTGTTGTGGGATAATATGAGGACTGTGGAGGAGAAGCATAGCATTATCAACGTAGCTATATTGGCATCATTTTACCAAATTATTACAGAATACATGTCTTTGGTACCATTGTATGTACAAACTGCGGGAATGTAGGGTAGCGTTGGCATTTGATTAATGAACGTGTCCTTTATCAGCCAGCTGCTAGCATTTTCAAAGAAGCATTGGCTGGCATGTCACCTGTTGCTAGTAGGGTTGTTAACATTCCTGTGTGGAATGGTTGAGAGTACAATATCGCCAAATATTCCGGCACTTAAGTTAAGCAACTGGGTGAGAATGGATCTTTGTGTGTATCTTGCCTGTAATTTATCAATTATTATTAATTTTCATAGACAAAGAACGTCATCTGCACCATAATGTTATTCTGGAATGGAAGGAATTTTGTGTGGCGTTGTGTATGAACTTCTCCTCCCATAAACCCATTACCAAACAGGCATATGATGGAGCAAACGCACTTCCCATCGCAGTTCCTTGGAGTTGTAAATATTAGTTGCCTGCGTATTTGAAAAAGTTGTTAGACAAAATAAGCTCAGCAAGGCTAACAAGAAACTCAGAGGGGGGCGAAACGGCAGTAGGGCGTTTAGCAAGGTAGTGTGCTAGCGCTTGGAGACCTATGTCATGCGGTATGCATGTATACAAACTCTGTACATCAAAAGACACAAGTAATTCATTGCATTCACAAGAAAAGTTATTAATTAGGTTCAAAACATCAGTAGTATCCCCGAGGTAAGAGGGTAGGCTATGTACAAAGTTCCTCAAAAAGAAGTTCACAAATTGAGTGAGAGGCTCGGTTACGCTTCCTATGCCGGATACAATCGGACGCAAAGGGGGGTCAACAAGTCTCTTGTGGATTTTTGGAAGACCGTAGAACACTGGACAACGAGGATAGTCATTCTGTAGGAAAGTCTTTTCTTTTTCAGTTATCCAGCCTTTAGCGAAAGAATCAGCAATGTATGTATCAATTAAAGCCTTTATGTCAGATGTAGGATTAGACGCAAGGGATCTGTAGTGTTGTGCGTCAATATGCCACAGTCATAATTATCAGAACCCATAACGACTACAGCGCCCCCCCTTATCGGCAGGGTTGATTATAATGTCATGTCTAGACTCCAAAGTGCGTAGTGCATCTAGTTCGTTTTTTGTCATATTTTTGTTTTTATTCATGGGACAGGATGCATCAAGTTTTGCCATGTCTTGCTCAACCAATTGGCTGAACGTGACAATGGTTGGATTTAAAGTGGAAGACGGTAAAAACCGTGATTTCTTTTTGAAGGGAGTAGCTTCTCTGCAACGTGGAGTAGCGTCCTGGTTTCTGTTGACAATATTGTCGTCAGATAGGACATTAGGCTTTGAGAAAAAGTGTTTCAAGTGCAATTGGCAAAAGAATTTAAATGAATCCACTTTCAGGGTAAACGGATCGATGCGGTTAGAAGGAGCAAAGGAGAGTCCTTTACAAAGCACCGTTTTTTCATGATCCGTCAAGGCATACTCGGAGATGTTTATTACTGTCTCTTCTGGTGGTTCCGCGGGGACCATCTTGTTGGTAGTCTGGGTTCTCTTCTTTCCCCTCGAGCCACGTCTCGTTTTTGCCTTCGACCCGCGTGTTTGTAACCAAAAAAGTCCTGGAATTAGTCGGATGGATCAGCACTTCCAGCGTCGCTAAGGTCTGCAGGAGACTCTCCTTCGCTCGCTGTGGATAGGGGTGTATTTCTGGTCATGGTCTTGGGCAATGGCGGGCGGTTGCTTCTTGAGAACTTTTTCTTTCTGTTCTGCCAGTCATATACTGCCCCGTCAGCATAGTCTCAAGTATCCCGTTTGTATTTTTTAATCTTGTAGGCCTGTAGTTCCTTCACAAATGCGGACAGCACATTGGAGATTCTCTCTGTAATGTCACTAAACATTTCTGTTGATGTTTTCCTTTTGAGTTCATCCTCTACCCGGTTCATCTCGGTTTTCGACTTCGTTTTCTCGATAATCAAGAGCATAAGGTCCAGAGAGCACTTGTTAAGGATTAGCTCCCATTTATGCATAAAGGCTTTATCATCCAAGCCAAAAGACGGGATCTTGTTTATACGCAGGCTGCGCAGTATGCGCTTGGCACTCCAATATTCAGACAGCGTTATGGAGTGCCATAAAAATCTGGACTCTGATTTCTTTAAATCCTCCAGTTCTCTACACAGGGGCAGTATATCCGGTTCAGGAGGTTTAAAAGTGTCTTTAAAGAGAGAGTGTGGCACAATTATGTTAGCACCTTCTTCATCAATGTATGAGAGTGTCTCTGAACGTGCATTGGTACTTGCGTTAATAGATTCAAATGTGGTCATCTTGTGTTCATCTAATTCTATTTACATCTACTTTAAATAATTGGCACGCATATTTGCTCTGATGATCCTGGGTCAACCTCTTCAACCTCTCTAGCACCACACACTGGTCAAATTTAGAAGTAGATTTATGCATGTAACTTTTGAAACTAACATTCAGTGTTCAAAAACTTGGTATCACTGGAATCATTGGGTCAAACCAAGTTAGCAAATTGGATAACTTTGTTAATAGTGCTAATTTGTTAGTAGTGCCTTAATTAGCAAATGTTTGTTAGCAGGTATGTTAACAATGCTAATCAGCATTGTAGTTATCTCTATAGCAGGTATGCTAACTATGCTAAAATGTGAAGTAATTAACTTAGTTAATTTAGCCCATATTGATTAGCAGTTCTGCTAACAATGTTAAGCATAGTAATGATGCTAACTATTCTAACAGTGCTATTTCACTTACTTAGCTAATGTTTGTTAGCAAGTATGCTAACAATGTTAACAGTACTAACAATGCTAAGAATGCTAAGAAAGTGTGATCAGGTCATCAACATTAGGAGGTACATTTTTGCATGCAACTTTTGAACTATACATCCAATTTTTAAAACCTTGGTGTCACTGGAATCTTTGGCTAAGTCTACGTTCAAAGAGCCTGATGATGTCAATTCCCACATATATTTGCTCTGATGATCACAAACCTTGGCACATGCAAGCACACTTTTTGCATTTTCTGTGGGAATGCAGTCTAGTTTAACTACAATACTTACACTGTGACAACAACTCCAACAGAGAGTCCCTTTCCTCTGTTAGTGCAGCTATTTTCCTTTTCAATAGCTGCTCTGTTTGTTTCACTTTGTTCATCTGTTTCTGTGCCGTTGGTGCTGTTGGTTCATGGCAGACAAAGAAGGGGAGAACATGTCACTAGTTTAATTAGTAGTTTAGATTAACATTGCCTCCATTTTTCTCACTCTTGCACGTGATATTGACGCCAATGTCTCTGCTCCATTTTAAAGTCTGTACTGACATGACAAACTCTGCAGGTTGCGACTTGTATTATATATCTTACAAAAGCATGTAATCTTCATAAGACCACTATCACGCGTCGTCATAAATACAGCTTCTTACTGAGTGGGTTCTGTAACAGTTTGATAGGAACACATTTTTATTTTGCTATTCAAATATGGTAATAACACTCTGATAGCCTACAAGTACTTAGTTAACATCAGCGGATATTAACATTGGAACCCATTTTTTTTAATCAGATGGTTATAATATTGATTTCACATCCCATTGAAATGTACTGTGACATTGACTAAGATGGATTTTAAAACACACCGAACGAGGACAAACATTACATGAAATGCTATGAAAAGGCTAAACCAGTCGGCTAGTATTGCTAGCGAATTTTTGGCTAGTTAGTTGAATGACGTGGCTAATTGACCAAATAACCATTTCTTTGGGCCAGATTAAATGGTGGAATGTACTAAATATGAGAGCACCGTAGCATACCCAAGCTTACACATACCTTGAATGACTGAACTATTGGGATGCACAGTAGTGTACAACTTATATTGTACTTGTTGCATTAATACTTCAAAGTGAAAACACCCACACAGATGCTTACCTGTGCTGCGGCCACTTTCCTCTTCGCTTAAACTTTCGACCAAAACCCTCTCTCCTGCCGTTTCGGGACATGCAGCATCTTCAGTCCCCCCAACGAGTCTATAAGCCGTCACTTTCCGCTGTCGCCGTGTTGTTGGTCCCTGCGCAGCCATGTCTAACGTTGACTAAACTTGAAAAGTTCTTCTCTCCTTCTGCCAATCTCACCAGCGCAGCGCGCTTTTGAAACAACCAATCAGAGTGACCTCATCTAATAGTATAATATAATAATAATGTATTGGGCCTATGATTGAAAAGATTATACTTTATTCAAACGTAATAACAATGCAAAAATAATATGATCAAATTGTTTTTAAAACATGAGTCCTGAATTAATGATAGATAACAGGGGCGTCGTCGCTAGGTATGTGTGTGTGTGTGTGTGTGTGTGTGTGTGTGTATATGTGTGTGTGTGTGTGTGTGTGTGTGTGTGTGTGTGTGTGTTCATGCAGCTACTCACCTGTATTTCGCTCTCCCGCTTTCTCCCTCTCCCTCTTTCTCACACCTCACAGTCTACCACCTCCCTCTTTCTCTCTCTCTCTCCTTCTGCCTCCCTCTCACCCTAACTTCTTTCTATCTTCTTCTCACTCTCTTCTCAAGCCTCTTCTCTCTCTCTCTCTTTCTGACTCCCCCCTTTCCCTACCTATTCTTTCTCTCTCCTCTTCTCACTCTCTTCTCAAGTCTCGTTTTTTCTCTCCCTCTCTTACATACAGATGAGCTTTAACAGCATGAGTGTAATGTCATACAGTACTGCCAATGCATCTTTCTACTTCTCTTCTACTCTTCCTGCACACTTCACACTCTATTACTTCTTTCTTCCTTCCTTCCTTCCTATTTTCTTTCTCTTTTTATCTCTCTCTCTGTCTTTAACGTTCTTGGTCTCTCTGTCTCTATCACACTGTATCTCTCTCTCTTTCTCCCTCTCTCTAACTTTCTTGCTCTCTCTATATCTCTCTATCACTCTCTCTTTCTCTTTATCTGTCTCTCTTTCTATCTCTCCCTTTTTTCTCTCTCTCTTTCTATTTTTAACTTTCTTGCTCTCTGTCTCTCTCTACCACTCTCTGTCTCTCTCTCTGCCTCTCTCTCTCTCTCTCTCTCTCTCCTTCTCCCTCTGCTTCTCTCTTTATTGTTCCTTGGCCTCTCTTGGCCCTAATGAAATCCCATTCTCACCTTGCCTGGAGCGATGGCATATGACAGAGTAGAATAGAATAGAGGCCTTTATGCAGGGCAGCCATGGCCCGCACCCCTGCCTACAGTACCACCGCCTACCCCCGCCTGGTGCTCAATGCCACCCACCTACACACCGCTGTGTGTGTGTGTGTGTGTCCCTGTGTGTGTGTGTGTGTGTGTCCCTGTGTGTGTGTGTGTGTGTGTGTGTGTGTCCCTCTGTGTGTGTGTGTGTGTCCCTGTGTGTGTGTGTGTGTGTGTGTGTGTGTGTGTGTGTTTCTGGGGGTGTTAGCATGTGTGTGTGTGTGTGTGTGTGTGTGTGTGTTATAAAATGGGAGTCTGTCTGCTGTCCATTGTCTGTCTGCTATCCACCACAGAGGCCTGACCTCCATTCACTTCAGTGTGTGTGTGTGTGTGTGTGTGTGTGTCTATTGTACAGTATGTACCACCTGAGGAGATCTGACCTCTATCACTCCAGGTCCTTAACGATGTGCGTCATGTGTGTCTGTCTGTATGTTAATCTGTATGTTAATCTGTGTGTGTGTGTGTGTGTGTGTAACCACCTACAGAGATCTGACCTAAACTCACTCAGGAGGACACAAGAGAGAGAGGCCTGTGGTACACATCGACAGGAGCACACAGGCAAGGCCAAGGCTTCCACCCCTATAGCTCCATTATGCATATGCAGCTATAGGGGTGTGTGTGTGTGTGTGTGTGTGTGTGAGAGAGAGAGAGACAAAGAGACAGACAGAGACAGAGGGCGAGTGTGTGTATATAAGAGAGAGAGAGAGAGAGAGTGTGTAAAAGGGAGAGAGAAAAAGAGAAAGAGAAAGTGTGAGAGACTGTGTGTTTGTGTATGAGAGAGAGAGGAAGAATTATCTCCTACATGTTCTGTGGAATATGTGATTTAGAAAGCACTTGAAATATGTGTCCACATGTCTCTGTGAAGGTTACATTTTAGTGTGTGTGTGTGTGTGTGTGTGTGTGTGTGAGAGAGAGAGAGAGAGAGAGAGAGAGAGAGAGCTTGAATGTGTGATACTGTATGAAAGTGTTTTTGACTACAGACTGAAAGAAAGAGGGAAAAAGAGGGAAAAAGGGCAGAAATGCAGATGGAGGAAGATAAAAGGATGGATAGAAGATAAAGTGACAGATTAGAATATCATAAAAACAGATGGGATAGTTTGGAGGACAAGACTATCACACCAACACACACTTTTCCTCGTTGAACCATGAAAACATCTCACAAATAGGAACACACTTTCATGCAAACACAAAGACACACATGCACATGTACCTATGCAGATACAGACACACATTTACACACACACACACACACACACACACACTCGGACAGACTGTACAACTGGAACAGTGTGTTCTGGGTCGACATAAAAGCCCAGAACATCCAAGAGGAGACCAGACAATGCCTTAGCCATATGAAGCCAATGTGTGTGTGTGTGTGTGTGTGTGTTTATTTGAGAAGCTCTCTCTTATCTGTGTTCATGTGGAGACCAACCTGACTGTGGCGGAGGAGCCTCCTGGTGCATTGTGGGAAATGTTTCCCCTTCCTAGAAAGACCGGTTGGACGGTGGGTCACTACAGCATGATGCGTCGTCCTGCTGTGTCTGTATGTTTGTCAGGTGTGGGTTATTATGAGTCAGTGTGCTAGCGTGCTAAGCCTCCATACATGTGAGCTGTGCATTATAACAGCATGATGTACTAGCACGCTGGGTGTGCGGGTCTGTAAAGGTGTGCGTTATTGCAGCACGATGCACCGCCATGCTGGGTCTTCATGTTGCTTTTGGAGGGATCACCTACCGCTGCCCACTTCAGAATACACCCTGCTGCTGACTGTCTGGCCTTGATGTGTGTGTGTGTGTGTGTGTGTGTGTGTGTGTGTGTGTGTCTGCCTGTCTGGTGGTTGGTCTGCATGAGTGTGTGCATGTGTGTGTGCTGTTCGTCTTTATGTGTGTCCAAGCAATTTTAGTTTATTTATTTGTGTGTGTGTGTGTATGTGTGTGTGTGTGTGTGTGTGTGTGTGTGTGTGTGTGTGTGTGTGTGTGTTTGCATAATAAAGGGGAGTCAGGTGGCAGCACTGCTGTGTCCTGACCCAAATCCTCAAACCAAGACCTTCAGTCAAGCCGCCACACACCCACACACATACACATACACATACACACACACACACACACACACACACACACACACAAATACATTCCTATCACACTGAGCACACACACTCACCCAAAATAAACCCTCACCCACAGCATGATCTGCTCCAAAAGGCCGTGTTGTATCCAAACACACACACACACACACAGACCGCCTGAAGGATGGACAACACAGGACGATGATGTCATCGCAAAAAAAAAGCTTAAAGGCAAGTTACCACTAATCCTACACATGGCTGTTGAACTTCTCTTTTCATCTTTTTTTCTGTTTTAAATGCTGCATTCTTTTCCAATTGCCCAATATTGGATCAGACATTATCTTATAGTTTATTCTCAACATTTGTGAAGTCAGGTTGTGTTTTTCAAGACATGAAAGTCAAAGTGATTCCCATTTGTTATTGGGACTTACATAGCACACCACAGCACACAGTGCACACAACCAAATTGCAATCCATCACACACGTGAGCAGTGGCAGCCATGATAGCGGTGCACGGGAAACAGTGTGTGGGGAGAGTATCATGCTCAGGATACCTCAGTGGCACTGTGATGGAGTTGTGCTCTGACTGCCATTCCAACAAGCCTGCCTCTTTGGAACTGTCGTCAAAGTGCGTGTTTGGTACCCCCGAGCCCTGGGTTCGAAGCTGGGTGGGGTGAGTTTTCTTTCACCCTCGCTACAAATGGTGTCAGAAGTGGGACGGCATGTCATCGGAGGCGCGCCAACTGTGTCAACCATATGCGATTTCTCTCCCAGGTTAGGTTGACGCCAGTGCGAGGGACCCCAGTGATGGGTGAAGCTTGGTACCCCGGTACCCCCCCCCCCTTTTGCTACAGGAACTACTGGGAGTTGGTGGACTGGATGTGGCGTAGGGTGCGCACATCCAAAGGAGGCCCATCAGCAGGTGCCAAATCAAAGAGGCAATAGTAGAGTAGAGGGAAAGATAGCAGTGTGCAGATCTTTCCCTCTACTCTACAGTTGGTGGATTGGACCCTTGGGTCACAGATCTCTTACCTTCAGCACCAGGCCACCACAAATAACTTGTAACTTGTGAAGTCTGATTCCCCTTATTTGCCCCGTTCCCTCTTCCCTGATAACTGATCTCTGACACCAGTGCCCTCTCAGACTTCTATTTAAACTGCCCTTTTCTCTCTCCCATCTTTGTCTGGCCTCCGTTGTGCACACCTGCAATGGGCTCTCACTGGAGATTACTTTTGCCCTGGTACTTTTGCGATATGCACTTATGTCCTCTGAGCTTTGGCCCTTGACAGCTTTGGATATCCTGTTTTCTTTCTTGTTACTCTTGTGAATGTCTGTGTTGTTTTGTCTACGGCATCTGCAGAGTTTCTTTTTTCAACTTTCGTGCCCTGAAATCTCCTATGTTTGGATTACTATAACAGTGTTTTGTGAATTTACTGCTGTCTACCTGCTACAAGTAAATTAAATAAATCTACTCTAGTGAATTCCATTTGTCCTTTCGTTTCGGAGTCTGAGTGTGTGTGACAACATGGAGGAGCATTAGCACCATCTGTGAGGCCAGACCAAAATAAGTCTGGAGACAAGTCTCTTCCCTACTAACAATTTTTGGTTCCCAGAACGTTCCGGGAACGTTAGGCTTTGGTTGCAGTTTGGTTCTGGGAACGTTCCCTGAAAGTTATTTTTTGGTTGTAAATTGGTTAGCAGGAAACCCGAAATATGGTTCCCAGAACGTTACGCAAACGTTCCCGTTTGGTTCCCTCAACGTTCCCTCAACGTTCTCCCAACGTTCACCCACCGTGCCTTTATCCCTGTTCATGTCATGTTGGTTCTCTCAACGTTCCCATAACGTTCCCATAACCTTTTTGGTTACATGTTTGGTTCTCTAGACGTTCTCCTAACGTTCCCCCAATGTTACATGTTGGTTCCCACAAGGTTCCCCCTACAACCTTCTAGTAACCTTGGTTACATTTTTGGTTCAGTATTCCCCAAATGTTCTTTTCCGCACCAAAATGTAGTTTTTCTGTAGTTTGTAGTAGGCCTACATTGTAAAAAGTTGCTTTTCCATGACAGTTATTTACTACAGAACACAAGCAGTAATGAATGGCCAGGCAAATGTTGCAGGAAGTAGGCCTGGTAAAAAAAAACCTTAGAATGTAGACAAATGCCCAGGACACTGAAGAAGCACAGAAACAAATTAAAATACTACAACAATTTTATTAATGTAATATAAATACAAACAATCCTTTAAAATAGCCTTAGCTAATGAGCAAACAAAAGAAAGCAAGTCAGTCCATTTGTGGCCAGCTATAATAATAATACATTTTATTTCAAATATAAAAAGCGGCTTTCAGGACACCCAAGGTCACTTTACATATAAAATAAATACATAAATAAATGCATGGAGTCCATAGTGCCATATTATAGACCATAGGATAGTCTAAATAGGTAGGTCTTCAGTTCCTTTTTAAACTGAGCTGTGGATTCACATTGTCTAATAATGGATAAATCCTTGGGCATGATGGTGGTGACCCTCTTGGCGTGGATGGCACACAGGTTATGGGGGGAATCCAGTGTGCGTGGCGAAGCCTGGCTTGTGACGTCAGGAATTAAGGACACAAATGCAGGCACAGTGGGAGTGAAAGTACACGCACACACACAGGAATTTCTGTATATAACTGGGTCCAGGCAGCGGTACTTGAGGTTCGTCCGGTCTCGTACAGCCTCCAGGGTTCCCACCAGTGCCGGCTTGTCTGCTGATGCGTTCAATCCCCACCAAATCTCTCATGAGTCTGAAAACATACGTATTTATACGTATGTGATGTTACATACAGTCAAACATACAGTACACATTGAGCTATTGTATTATGCAGGCTGGCTTGGGTCAAAATAGATTATTCTAGAGTGATGCCTGGACTCTAAAAGGCAGATGCCAACTTAATTGTTGAGGCAACCAGGATTATCATAGCAAACAAAACACATTAGTAAACACACACAAGGAACACTTAAAAAAATACAACCCAAAAGGAAAACAAAAAGGCACACAAGACTGTTAGTAATTGCACGGTTGCTTCACAATTAGTTGGCTAGTGCCACTCGGCTGACCACTTCGACATAAATACCACTCAAGTGCATTTATTACGTAAGGCCTACACAGCAATTAAGAGAGGGAGAGAGCTAACCTGTACACCAGAGCTCGTAGTTAAAAACACAAATAAGAAACAATTAGGCTGGTGAAACGGCAGGCTCATTAAAACACTGCACATTATAATCATAAAAACAGCTTACCTGTAGTGATTAAAAAACAAGGTCTTAAAATACAATCAAGTATAAAATATGCAAGGATAAAAACAAAAATATATGGAGAGGTTTATAGTTGAGGACCCTCGGACCTAAAAAGAATTCCATCCAACTTAGTGTCAAACATTTCATTTAACTATTGGGACAATTCAGTGGTAAATAAGAGGCTGAAATTTAATTTACCGTCTGTGTGGTGCAAACTTCAGTGCATGCCCAATGCACTCCTCAATCTCCACCACTTTCTTATCAGGGAAGTTGTGCATGCAGGCCTCTGCAAAGTGAAGTTAAAAAAAAAAAGTTGAATATTTAAATATATGTCAAACCTGACATAACTTGCATTTGAAAAACATACCCGATAAACTTACCAGTTATAATTTTGCAGAGGGCCAAGGTCTGGAAGGCCCTTTTCCCCTTCCTACCCCTCAGACTGTAGAGGGAAAGGACCTGGTTTGTTACAACCTGCTGCACGATTCAGCGCACAGCCGCCCCTGGATTTGCTCCGCCAAGCCTTTCAATAAAACATTTCTAATAAAAAAAAAAACACACACATAATTAATACTCGAGGAATGGCACAAGCTCTCCACAGTCATTTACAATGAAAACACATGTGGAGGCATGACACCCCACTGCGTCAGGCAGCCAAGTGGCCAATCAGCGGTCTATGTGCGTTTCAAACTGAATAGGGCGGTTTGTTTGGGGAACAAACGTTTAGCGTGTAAACAAACTATATCCATAGAACACTCTCCATATAAAAGTACAACTTTTTAACACCAATTTCTATTTTCTACTCATACACAGGAACCTACCGCATTACGTTTGCAGCAGGTTTTTGAGGCAGGTACAATGCGAAAATAGATACTTGTTTTCTTTCGGTATGACGGCAGTGTTTCCTGCTCAAGAAATTGGCATTAAAGTACCGATATGATTCAGTCTAATGTTTGTCAATGGATTCAGTGCACCGTTTGTATCAAAAGTACAGCATTTACTGCACGAACACTGTGGCAAATCTGTTCTACACAACAGGAACAACAATTCACTGTAGTGATGAGTGTGATCAAGGATGGCATCGGCATCATGTAGTTAACAAAATAAAGAATTGTCAACATACCTTCTGTTGATCTTCTTGTTGTTGAAACAAACGCTCCGATCGGGGAAACACGTAAACATCCAGTTATCCAGATCGCAGTCCTTTAATTCGTTTAAAATTTCTGTGGTTGGCGCGTCCAGTCCGGTACAGTCTTGCAGCTGGCTGGTACAGGACGTGACGTCACGTACTCGCGAGGCACATTTAAAGACACACAGCACTTAACCATAACGTATGTCTGGGGCCATCCCTCCTGCTTTGTAGATTAATAATCTCAGTCTATGCTTCATAAATTATATGGCAATCTATTGAATTGTCAAAGTTGCTGTGCTTTGTCAGTCACACAAACAAAAACCGGCTGAACCAGTGTCCAAAAACTAGAATACACAAGCAATGCGGTTTTAATAGCCCAGCCATTTCATATGCCTCTGAATGGCTATTGTTAGTACGTAGGTAAAGCTTGCTTCAATAGCCCAGGGGTTTCATATTCATCTGAATTGCTATCATTAGCACGTAGGTAAAGCTTGCTTTAATAGCCCAGCCATTTCATATGCCTCTGAATGGCTATCATTATCACGTAGGTAAAGCTTGCATCAGCGCCTGTTCGAAACAAAAGGTCGAAACTGGACGTCATCTTACCCCAGACAAACGAGCTGTGGGTTGTTTAACAGTATTTTATTTATTTTCGGAGTAGTTTTCAATAAGTTCAACAGCAATAGAGAGAGAGAGAATTAAACAGCCTGGATATTGTGATTCGAAGATAATATTCCAAAGTAGGCATATTACTAATGGCTAAAATCTGAATAATTATCTATTCAACCTCTATCTACAGCATATAAAACTGTGTAAGCAGCTGTTTACTGCCCTGTGATTTAGTTTCATATATAATGTATAGAAAATATGCAAGCAAGAATATTGGGGGGAAAACCCTAAATCGGGAAATATGCTGTAGTTAAAGGAAGTCACCTAAGTGTAAAATACCAGACAACTTCTCATATCAACCAAAAAGCAACCAAATCCTAACTACAGGGGAACGTTTCAGTTGCATGGTTCCCTAAACGTTTAGGGAACGTATGATTCTCTAACGTTTTCTCTGTAACCAAAGGTAACGTTCTCTAAACGTTAGCTTTTGGTTTGGTTCTAACCTAACCTTTAGAGAACCAAAGTCTAACGTTCCCTGAACGTTCTCTGTTACTAGGGTTCCCCCTCTCTGTTTTTACTCTTTCTCTCTCTCTCTCTGTCTCTCTCTCTCTCTCTCTCTCTGTCTTTGCTCTCTCTCTTATTCACTCTCTCTTTCTCTGGGAATTACCACTCCACATGTCCCAGCTAAGTTCAATTTAAACCTAAGATCCCAAATTTTCTATTTTTCTTTTCAATGTTTCAATCTGTTTTGTTACCTCAGCCTCTGGGGAGAAACGGGTGAAATCTCATCTTTAATTCATCTTTCCTGTAAGTAATTTTGGCACAACTGATACTACTGTAGGAAGCCATATTACAGTATCTCTATTGGCTCCTATCTGCCCTATGCATGTATTACGACTATGTAATAAATGAGTAATTACACAATAACATAATTGTATGATGTAACTAATGCGTAACACTTACCACTCAAACCCCTGCAGTGCTGTGGCTTGATCCACACTTGAAAGTCGCTTTGGATGAAAGCTTTTGCTAAATGTAATGTAATGTAAATAGATACAGTTGTAAATTGAAGTCTTCTTTTTCCAGATTACAGCTTTGGTTTAAAGGAAATAAATAAACTAAAATTGGATGCCTCAGGCTTTCTGTGTGTGTGTGTGTGTGTGTGTGTGTGTGTGTGCATTTGTATAGGTATGTGTGTGTGTGTGTGTGTGTGTGTGTGTGTGTGTGTTTGTGTGTGTGTGTGTGTGTGTAGAAGTGTGCATGAGTGTGTGTGTGTGTGTAAGTGTTTGCGCGATTCCTCCCCCTGCCAAAACAACAAAGGAGCAGCCCTTGAAAAGCAAATCAGTCTCCACTCTCGCTTGCAACAGATGGCACTTGTGTGTGTGTGTGTTGGATGCTGTAGTGCCACTCTGGTGTTTGCATGCTGCATTTCAAAAGCACTGGCAGAGTGCTTAAAAGGCACAGGATCAACAGCGGAACAACTGGGGTAAAAAAACAAAAACAAAAATGCAATGTAACAAGAGCATTACATCACCATCCATCACTCAGTGCCGACCCTGAGCCCATAGGAGAGGTAGATAGATAGATAGATAGATAGATAGATAGATAGATAGACAGACAAAATACACACTCAGACTCTACAACTACAACAGAGAATGAAACAGAAATACATATGGAGACAGAGCGGAAAAAAACTGTGTGTGTAGGTGTGTGTGTGTGTGTGTATGTGTGTGTGTGTGTGTGTAGGTGTGTGTGTGTGTGTGTATGTGTGTGTGTGTGTGTGTAGGTGCTTGACTGATGACTGATGCCTGAAGTCAAACTGCCCCAAATCCCCCTCAGGTCTGTAAGAGCATTACACCATCAGCTATCACACACTCCTGCCCCCGGACACACAGGAGAGGGAGAGAGATGGACAGATCTAGAGTAAGACTGACAGACAGAGAGTAGCAGACAGAAAGATAGAGAAAGGGGGGGGGGGGTGAAGTTTGATGCGAAAAGTGAGAAAGAGTGAAGAGTGAACTAATTCACATAGATAGATAGATACATACATACATACATACATAGCATAATTCACCAATCTGCTAATGTTATGATCATTCCCGCTGCATAATCAATGAATCAGTTGAATCAACAGCCCATCTCTAATCCACCGATAATCCCTGAATCTGCTTAAATCTTGATTTTGAGTGAATCTGCTATTGTTATGATCACTGACAGACATAATTTCTGACTTGGCTAATGTTATGGCTACACTCACACAGACTGGGCTACTGTTACGATCACTCTCTTCATGATCAATAAATGGGCTAATGTTACCATCACTCTTTGGATGATGAATGTTTTGGCTAATGTTATGGCTTGTGGGAAGGTCTTCATTATATCTGTGTAATTAACTTAGCAAATGGCCTCGCTCAAAGTGACTTACCCTACAGGTGAAATTTTATAGCTGTTTATGATAAAGTACTGCGTTAACGCCGTTAATAGTTCATGTTAATTAGAAACATGTAACGAATGTCTAATAGCCCCGTACCTATGCGTGTCTTATCCTGACCTTAACCTGAGACTAAGTACAAATATTAACATGCTGTTATTCTGAACCATCCATCCACTCGACCCTTTCTCCATCACACGAACAACCCCAAGCTATGTG
>CM059274.1:12099524-12104524 GCA_030347295.1 Setipinna tenuifilis
GAAAGAGAATGAAAGAGAAAGAAGCGGTATAGTGAGAAGCAGAAAGTGGTTGGTTGAAACAGACAGAAAAAGACAGAGAGAGACAGAGAAGGAGAATGGGATAGATAGAGTGGAACAGCAAGAGAGACTGAAAAAAGGTAGGGTTCAGGGAATGGAAGAGTGTGTGCGTATGTGTGTGTGTGTGTGTGTAGGGTGGGGGCTGGTGGGGAGGGTTGTTTTTGCCCCAGTGTGTTTCCTCAACGGGGTTGGAGTTTGTTTTGGTGCAGTTCTAGGCCAGCAGTCTCAGACAGTTCCTGTGTGCATGTTTGTGTGTGTGTGTGTGTGTGTGTGTGTGTGTGTGTGTGTGTGTGTGTGTGTGTGTGTGTTTTTGTTTGTGCGAAATTCCCACAAGACAAGCCTCCTGGAGTGTGTGACACTTAGGGGGGGTTGAAAACAGACAGGCACACTGTCTCTCTCTCTCTCATGCTCACACACGCACACACACACACACATACACACACAGACTCAGTGGGTGGCTGATGGTAGAGACAGACAGGTGTGGTGTGCAGGGCTGGCTTAGCAGTAAGTACCTGCACTGAACAACCAGAGAGAGTGCATGTAGGTTATTGTGCCTCTGTGTGTGTGTGTGTGTGTGTGTGTGTGTGTGTGTGTGTGTGTCTGCGTGCATGCGTGCGTGTGTGTGTGTGTGTGTGCGTGCTCGTGCATCTCTCTTTGTCTCTTTCTCTCTGTCTCTTTCTCTGTCACCCTTGCCCTTGCTTCTCTTTCTGTCATGAAATGTTGTTGTTTTTCTGTATTATGATACCATTTACAGGAAGTGTGTGTTTATGTGTGTGTGTGTGCATGTGTGTGTGTGTGTGTGTGTGTGTGTGTGTGTGTGTGTACATGTGTGTGTGTGTGTGTGTGTGTGTGTGTGTGTGTGTGTGTGTGTGTGTGTGTGTGTACATGTGCCAGAGCCAAAGAGGACATATAAAAGCCTGAAAGATGGATGGAAGGGGATTGCAAAGAGACAGATGACTGAACAAGGGTTAGATTTAGAGAAAGAGAAAGATGGAGAGAGGGAGGGAGAGAGAGAAAAAGAGAGAGAAAGGGAGAAACAGAAATAGAGAGGTGGAAAGAAAAAGGGAGGGAGAAAGAGGGGGAAAGAGAAAAAGAGAGAAAGGGGGAGAGAGAGAGAGAGGGATGGAGAGAGAGAGGGAGATACAGGGAGTGAAAAGGAGGGCACAAATAGAGGAGAGCAGGGGAAAGAGGTGAGAGAGGACAGGAAAAGAGGATGAAATGGATAAGTGACACCAGTGTGTTAAGATGACTGAACGAGGTTTATACGGAAAGGGGGGGGGGGGTATAAAAGGGGAGGAAAACTGAAAGGCAGAACGAGGTTGGGAGGGAGAAGTGTGACCTGCATGTGTCTGCCTCTACCTTTGACAAGGGAGGCCAATATATTGGGCCAATATTTGTCATTTTTTAAACATATAGGCATCGGACACTCGGATACTCACACAATATTAGGCCGATTTATAGAGATGAACATCTGTGAGCACAAAGTGAAGCAGAAGTGCCAATGACAGCTTTTCCTAAAAAAGGACAACTTCAGGATAACTTTAGGTCTACATGTTATTTTGTTAATCCTGTACCAATAATTTTCTTATGTTTTTTTCCCATTCATTGGTGCCATTATTAGATGAATGACTGCAACTACAATGGAAATATTTGGGGAAATAATGAAAATATATAGTTTTCCTCTAATATCATCAGGTTACCCCCCCCAAAAAAAAAAAAAAAATCAGCAGCTTATATCAGTCATTGGCTCACCGTCTCGTTGGCTATTGCATTGGCCATGAAAAACACCATATTGATCGGCCTCTCGTGCATTACATGTAATTGATTGCAATAATGATCTCGAAAATGCCATGCTGATAAAGCTCTGCGTTCTTAACATGAACTGATTTAAAGCCAATTGAACTGATTTTAGGGCTCTGGCAGCTACCCAATAGTGCTCTTACCCCCCAATAACTTCTATGCTTTCCCTCATGCCTCTCTCTCTCTCTCTCTCTCTCTCTCTCTCACCGAGGCCATCTCTTTTCCATGTTCTCTCTCATCCATGTCTGTCTATCTCTATGCCTGTCTTTTTCTCTTCCTCTCTCTCTCAGAAACTCTTCCTCACTTACCAGTCTCTCCAGGTCAATGTTCAGATAGTTGAGGCCTAAAATACCTGATTTCTGCTGTGTGCTGTACTAATAAACATGGCCCATGGCAGGCTAAATGGTTGTAAAATAGCTTCTATGTTAGGGTGAGTTTAACATTGTTGTATGTTTCATTCATTAATGTGTCTAGCCTATATTTGTAGAGAGATACCTCCCTGAGATGACTTTTTGCAGGTTGGAATTTTTGTAAAATACATACATTAACTACATTTAAAATAAAATAAAATACAAAAATATGTTTCCACAGAGGCAAAGTGTTTGTCAGTAGATGACTTCCCTGTGCTCTGCAACAATAGTACATATAAAAATAGGCAAGGGTCTGTTGTGGATATTGGAGGTTATTTTAATGAGCAAGAATGAGCAGTTTGTAAACACAAATATTTCCTGTGTCTTTCATCAAAGCGAGGAGACTCACTGTCTAGCAAGACATGACGGTGATGGGCCAGAAGTTGTGGGAAAGGGTGCAGTGTTCGGTTAAAGTTCTTCAGTGTGTGTCTCCATTTCTTCCTCTCCTCCTTTGCCATTCTGTTTCCTTTTCTTTCGCTGTTCTGTGTTCCTGTTATGTCCCTCTTGCCCTAGGTTTTGCCAGTGGGCCTTTAGTATTACTACACACACACACACACACACACACACACACACACACACACACACACAGACAAACAGTCGGCCTGTGGCATTGGTGTCACGATCACTCCACTATCAGATCCCAAAGGTTTCCAGCACACACACACACACACACACACATACACACACACACACAAACAAACATAGACATGGACACACATTCACACACGTGCACAGTGCACAGTGCACAAATGCACACACACGCACACACACACAAACAGCAATTATTATTATTTGTTTTTATACTGTGTGTGTGTGTGTGTGTGTTCGCGTGTGCGCTTGCATGTGTGTGTGTGTGTGCCTGTGTGTATGCGAGTCTGATGTCTTAGATTTGGGGCTTATCTCTCGCTAGACTAGACTAGAGCAGTAGCAACACTCATAAATAAATCTGCCCCATTTGGAGGGCTTCAACACACTGCGGAGAAGGCAGAGCCAGAGGGGGCTACTGAACATGAAAACACACACCATGGAAGACTAGAAAACACACACACACACACACATGTTAGACACACACCGATGCGAAACCCAGCCTAAAACACACACCGACACTAAAACACATCGATGTTGGACAAGGAAGCACACCAGTGTAAAACAAACTCACGGCAGCATCAGGGGAAGACAGCTGTGAGTCAGAACACACTGAATATGAGCTTCAGTTACCCTGTGTGTGTGTGTGTGTGTGTGTGTGTTAAAAGGGTGTTTTTTTGTGTGAAATAAAACACATCAAATTGTGCAGTCTGTCAAGTATTATGTATTCAGAAGTGCAGTCAAGGTGCATATGATTGTGTGTGTGTATGTGTATACATATGCTCAGTGAGGGAACTACAGAGAGCAACTTGGTAAACTTAAACGCACAGAGAGATGTTTTACAGTGATGTCATTGCAAGAAAAAGACTTTTAACACCACCCTGGCCCCACCCACAATGAGGACTTCCTGGTCTTCCTTGGTGACTTTCTGATCAATCCATGGCAGGCATGGGATTTTTTACATTACATTACATTGCATTTGGCAGACGCTTTTATCCAAAGCGACTTACAATCAAGGGGGACATAAGCAATAGAGGAGGACACAGAGTAGAGACACAACAGACATATGTACTTCTGCATAGGGATAGAGAGAGAGAGAGAGTTTAGATTAGTGTTTGTTAGTTATATTAGTTTTGTTAGGAAGGGAAGCAATCTCGGAAGAGAAGGGTTTTTACAAGCTTTTTAAAGATAGGGAGGGATGTTGCTGTTCTTGTTGCAACTGGTAGGTCGTTCCACCATTTGGGGACAACCACGGAGAAGAGCTTAGAGTGACCTCTCTTTGTGAGAAGTGAGAGTACCGATAGACGATTTGTGTGAGCGGAGCGCAGCGCCCTGGACGGGACGTGAGTCTGTAATAAGACATTGAGGTAGGCGGGGGCGGAACCTGAAATTACTTTGTAGGCTAGTGTCAGAGCCTTGTGTTTAATTCTGGCAGCTACTGGCAGCCAGTGAAGATCTCTAAAGAGTGGGGTAACATGTGTTCTTTTGGGTTGGTTGAAGACCAGTCGCGCTGCCGCGTTCTGGACCATTTGCAATGGTTTGATCGCACAGGCAGGTAGACTGACTAGGAGAGAGTTACAGTAATCGAGCCGCGAGGTGATTGATGCCTGTATTAGCAATTGAGCAGCATATTGGGTCAGGTACGGTCTGATTTTTCTAATATTGTATAATGCATAGCGACATGATCTCGCTACGGAACGGGATGGAAGGAGAAAAGAAAATCCCAGGCTGATTGGCCATTGGTATAAGATATCAAATTCCCCCCATGTGGAAATGCAAGCGGTTGGACTATTTACTACATAGGTGGCTAGCTAGTTGTTATCCAATGGAGATCTCTGTAGTGTGAATGAGTGTGGGTGATTTGACCTTTGACCTTCCTTGTAGTCCTTTGTGCCAGATCGTATTTTCAGACTCTTCCTGTTCTTTACTGCCACTGACCTTTAACACCTGAGGATAAAAAAGCATTCAGACTGTGTGCAGAACAGATAGTTTCAGTCACACACACAGGCACACACAAATGCAAGCACACACAAAGAGAGACACACACACACACACACACACAGACACACAAAGAGCGAGAGAGACAGAATCTGTGTGTGTGTGTGTGTGTGTGTGTGTGTGTGTGTGTGTGTGTGTGTGTGTCTATCT
>CM059274.1:12107024-12114524 GCA_030347295.1 Setipinna tenuifilis
TGATGAATGAGACATGAGTAAAATCAATTTGTGTGTGTGTGTGTGTGTTCATCTATGTGTGTATTATGTTTTAGTGTGT
Source organism: Setipinna tenuifilis (assembly GCA_030347295.1). Lineage (NCBI taxonomy): Eukaryota > Metazoa > Chordata > Actinopteri > Clupeiformes > Engraulidae > Setipinna > Setipinna tenuifilis. The sequence continues at coordinate 12,107,104 of CM059274.1, forward strand.
TATAGTGTGTTTGTTAGTGTGTGCTTACTGTATGTGTTTGTGTGCGTCTGTTCATATGTGTATGTCTTAGTGTGTGTTGTCTGTGTTTGTGTGTGTGTGTGTGTGTGTGTGTGTGTTGAGTTCAGAAAGACAATGTTTTCTGTTTAGTTTTTGTCATACCTTTTACACCATACCACACTGTTGCCTAACTTGTTATTTTAGATCCTAAGTGCATCTACCAGAAGATGTCCATGAGATAGGTAGTACACAAGCCTTCATTTTATGTTCTCGGTGAACACAGCTGGGGATTTTGTATTGCACCTACATTTTGTATTCTCAGTATAAATTCTCTGAATCGCATTGAGATGATGCTACACACCAACCCTGACAAACATAATGGCAGGTTATCACACAATCTAAGCAAGGAAGAAAACACTATCTAACAGTCAACTCACAAGAGGAGGAATGTGACCAAGGCATTTTAAAACCAGCACACTGACACAAATTGTTACAAAAGTTACAAGTGTGGGTCCTAACATGAATTTTAAATGGGTGCTGTGGTTAAATCCTTATAAAAGTGATGAACACAGTTCAGAGATACACACTTAAACGTGACACTACACTAACACATAACACATACACACACAAAAACACAAACCCAAACATACATGCACACACACTTACACATAACACATACACACACAAAAACACAAACCCAAACATAAATGCCCATACACACACATAGACACACACACACACACACACACACACACACACTGCTGAGGGCTGAGTAGTGGTGGTGGTTAAGGAGGTATAAAAAGAGCAGGGTGTTATTTGGATAAGAGACCCTTGGGCTTGCTCAGAAGGATGGCTCCTGTTCAGCACAACAGACTAATTACAGCTGCTCTGTGTGTGTGTGTGTGTGTGTGTGTGTGTTTGTTTCTGTGTGTGTTCGCGTGTGTGTCTTTGTCTGCGTTTTTGTTTGTGTGTTTGTGTGTGTGTGTGTGTGTGTGTGTGTCTGTCTCTGTGCCTTTGTTTGTTTGTGTGTGTGTGTGTGTTTGTGTGTGTCTGTGTGTGCGTGTGTGCGTGTGTGTGCGTGTGTGTCTGTGTGTGTGTGCGTGTGTGTGCGTGTGTGTGTATGTGTGCACGCGTGTGTCTGTGTTTTTGTCTGTGTTTTTGTGTGTGTGTGTCTCAGCCAGGTGCCATCTCATCTCTGCTGTACTCCTACTTGTTGCTTATTTTGGCCGTGTGACGCCAAACACAATGCCTGTGCCCACGGACCGCAGCTACGCAGCTGTTTTTAACACACACACACACACACACACACACACACACACCGAGGGACATACACACACAGAGGGACATACAGACACTCACCCACACATATCCACACAAACACAGAGATGCAGACGCAGACACATGCACATACAAACACACACACACACACACACACACACACACAGGGACATACAGACACTCACTCACACATATCCACACAAACACAGAGATGCAGACGCAGACACATACACATACACATACAAACACACACACACACACAAACACAAAGAAAAACACACACACACACACACACACACACACACAGGGGGAAAAAGGTACTCACCCAGACATATCCACACAAACACAAAAATGCAGACATAGACATACACACACACACACACACACACACACACACACACACACACACACACACACAAATGGGCTGTTGCTTAAGTGTGTCCTCAGGAAGCTTCTGCTGTTCTTCGTGTTTATTGGATGTTTTCGGAAAAAAAGCAGATGTAATTGCTTCTCTTTCCCAAACAAGAAGCTTAGCTAAATCGAAGACAGTTATTACAGGTAGAAAGTTTGTGTGTATGTATGTGTGTGTGTGGTGGGTACATATTGAGTGGTAATTATGCTGTATAAAACCTCAGGTAGATCAGGAGATTAGACAACACTATTTTTTTTTACTTTGCCTGGTCTGTCCAAGCCATATTGTAAGACCACTAAATGAAGTGTTATGAAAGATATTCTACCATTATTGTTATAATATCACATGTATTATAAGATTGAGGTGTTATTATGACGATAGGCAATGTGATTAACGCTATATCATGACAAACACTTTATTTACCTCCGCCAAGGAGATTATGTTTTAGCTGGTGTCTGTGTCTGTCTGTCTGTCTGTCTGTCTGTTTGTTAGTAAAATAACTTTAAAAAGTCCTGAATGTATCTTTCTGAAATTCTGACAGTATGTTGGTACTGTTGCTGCTGCCTTTTTTGGTGACAATCAGTTTATTGATTACCTCACAAAAAAAATGTGGAAAATTAACATGGGAAATCCCATTAACAAATAAATAAATAAATAAATAATTAAATAGGTCAGTGTTGGGGGTGGGGATTGAGCTGGTTGGTTAGAGCTGCGCGCTAGTTTTTAATGCTACATTATACCAGATGTTTAGGTGACCCATGCAATGGTCTGCCGTTCATGTACAGATGTTATGCGGTAAATTGTTACTGTAAGACAACTTATGGGGTGTGTGTGTGTGTGTGTGTGTGTGTCTGTGTAACATCTGTGAAGCATCTGTGGAAATGATCATCGTTTATCAGGGGAAATGTTATTATCATAACTACTGTCACATTACAATAAATGTGAATGAACACAACACATCGCATACAGATACACACTTATTCACGGCCGTATTCTCTTCCTCTGACACACACACACACCCACACACAAACAAACTCAGTAAAAGCAGTCAAGCAAGACACCAGCTGTTGGGGATTTAGTTTCTCTCAAGGACATCCAACAAAAATCACACACACACACACACACACACACAAGTACACACCCATTTGCCCACCTGCACCCACCACACACACACACACACACACACACGGACAGTCTTCACTAAAGCAACTGAGGCTGAAATGGAGCGATACACATTCTCCAGATCACCTCTGCTCGAAAACTGAAGTGTGCTGCTTAATTGAATCACTCAGTGGCTCCTTAAACACACACACACACACACACACACACACACACACACACACACACACACACACACACACACTTTCTTTTTCTCTTTCTCTCTTACATACACACACACTCTATCTTTCTCTCTCTCTCACAAACACACACAAACACATAATACTCACTCTCTCTTTCTCTCTTACACATACACACACACACACACACAATCTCTCTCTTTTTCTCTCTCTTACATACACACACTCTCTTTCTCCCTCTCTCTTAGTCCTCAATGTCAAAGACACAGTACATAAGGCCACTGCATACATGACGCCATCAGACAATGGCAGCCATTTTTGTTGCCCTTACCTAACCTTTCCCAGTGTGGCTCCTGTGGTACCCTAGCTTTCACACACAGGGATTTAAGTAAGTTTACATACTCTTCTACTCTAGGCATGCTCTTACCAGAGGGAACTTTTGTCAAATTAAAGACCTCAATTACCACAAGAGCTCTTCATTACAGTGTCCAAGGACACCACCTCTTACTGAATACCCACCCATGTGTATATGAATGGGGATAAGAACACACACACACACACACACACACACACACACACACACAGTGATTATTCTGCTGTCCTGGAAGCTCTAGTGTCACAACAACTATTGACCCTTTGGATGGAATGTGATCAGTGGTGGAATGTTTTGAATGGGTTTCCAGGCAACTGCACACCAAAACGTTCCGCATTCAATGGGCCGTCTGTCTGGGCATGTCTGTTTAATTGGCGCACCGTTCCACCAATCGAGAGGATTGTCACATCGTATTGCCACAGCTTACATGCTCTAGTCAACACAACCGTGAACTCTCACACACACACATCCACACACACAGTCATGAATAAGGCCTTTGCTCACACACAGTTAATCTCATTCAAACAGATGTTCGGCTCATTCTTCATCCATTATGCACCAAAGTAATTAAGCTGTGCACTTCCAAATGCAGACAGACAGACTGACAGCACCAACATAATCTCACACACACATGCAGACAGATACACACATACATGCACACATGCGCGCACACACACGCGCACACACACACACACGCGCGCAGATACACACATACATACACACAGGCACACACACACACAGATGTCCAGCTCTGCCATCTGTTCTGATGATTGGGTTAATACATGTTCAACATACCGCATAGTTCTGAATTAGTGCACAGAGAATCAGATGATTGATGCCAAACAGAACCACAATCACTAGAACAGCTCTTGGAGAACACATGGAGGATTAGAATTAGGCTTATTATAACAGAACCAGATGAGAACCCTTGAAGAACAAACAGGTTTTACACATTTAAATAACCAACAAAACATTGTTAATGAGAGACTGACAGAACTGTGTACCGGGAAAGAATGGTAAACACCAGATTTTAGAGAGGAACAAAGAGTTTGTGATGGAGTGCCATTACTACAGTTGAAAATGTGCTCTGACTGCCATTTCAGTGACTCTGGCTCTTTGGCATTGCTTGTTTGTTAATGCTCAAAATAATACATGTATTATAAATTATAAATACATGCAAGCAGAATGTGCCACTTTCTCTCCGCTTGCTCTGCTTTGAGTGGGCATGTACCAACCGTCAGTTAAAGAGACATTGGGCCCTATCATGCCGTGGCGCATTGTGCATTCGCGACATGCGAATGCTGTCATTGCTATTTTGTGCCAGTGCATCGTTCATTCTTTCAGACAAAAAATCATGTTGTCTAGATAGCAAATGACACGGCACCCTCACAGGTGTGTCAGCGAAAAGAAGAGGTGTGGTCTGGCGCAAAGCGCACCAGATGCTATTATGAGGACGCAAAAACCAGTAGCGCCTTTGATCACGATAAAGGTCGTTTTCGTCACTCGCGCATTTCTGAAAAGCTATTTTAGGGGCACACAACGCTTTGAATCCAGATGCACCTGCTGCTGTGCCAGAGAGATGAGCTTAACTGGCAGAAGAGCTGCAACATGTATAGCCTGTATACATGTATTTTAATGTTTTAGTAAGCAAACAGGGACAAATGTATAGCAATGTTCCGCAGTTTATTTACAGCGTGTTGTAAGAAATGTAATGGACAAATCAACAAAAAGAAAACTAATGAACTAATGGTTTGATGGGCCTATACCTTCCGTTTATTTTTGATTTTTCTTTTGAGTTGGAAGCTTTTGTTTCCCACGTCTTCTAACTTTGTTGTACAGCTTTCGGCACTGCTCGGAAGTTCTCTTCTTGCCAAAGGAGGAGGACATAATTATTAAAGATATTTCCCTCTTGAACAATGCGCCTGGCGCAATGTTCACTTTTGCCGCCGTCAAAAAAAAGTCTTGCACGACAGACTTTAGACAATGCGCATATGATCGTGAAAATAGAGGCCATTAAGTTTAAAATGCTGAAGAATCCTGAATGGTAATAATGGTAATGGCACTGTTTTAAATTTTATGTATGTCCATTTTTAAATGTTTGTCAAACCCCCTGTCGCCTTCCAACTAAAAAGAATGGAACGTCATTCGAAACAATGTCATTGGTTACTGCTCAACAACCACCACTCCTCATTTGCATAAAGTTCAGCCGACCTCAACTTTTCCGCCCGCCTTGCTTGCCTCGCTGGTCTATGTCACCGTCTGCTGCCTCCCAACTGAAAAGTCTAGAGCATTCCAGTTCGCCCGCTTGAATGTATTTTGAGCGTCAGGCTGGGTGGGGTGACTTCTCTCGCCCTTCTGCTACAGAGTACAGAGAACAGCCTAAGAGTAGAACCTAATCCTTTCCGCCATCACACACCAGAGGATCATGGGATACCGCCCATGATCGTCATGGTTACCACTTTCAGCCCCTGTTCAAAGTCATGTTGGCCTTCAGCGTCCTAGTTTAATTTGGTCCCCTGTTTAAATATTCCGACACATATTACAGTGGCGGCAATTACCCCCAGATAAGCGTCAGGGACCCCCGTTAGCAAATTAAACACCCCTTATGAAATCCCCCCCCCCCATTCACATCCACATCCACATCCAATCAGGGGGCTGAGATATTAATCTCCATCATTTTCTTCCTCTGTTGAAATTAGCAACCATTAAATAGTTTGCACTTTTGCAACACCTCCTCCGGGCAGAAGGAGGAGACATGCTCGTGAGGATAAGGACTGTGAGAGAGTGCATTAGTGTGTGTGTGTGTGTGTGTGTGTGTGTAGGAGGGGGTATGTGTCTTAGTATGTGTTTGTGTTTGTGTTTGTATGTGCATGTGCGTGTGTTTGTGTCTTTGCGTGTGCATGTAGGCACGCGTGCTTGTGTGTGTGTGTGTGTGTGTGTGTGTGTGTGTGTGTGTGTGCGCGCGCGTGTGTGTGTATGTATGAAACAGGGATGGAAATTAACTTTGAAAAATGTGACCTTTTACAAGCCAATGACAAATAAATGATAAAATTCACCAGCCACTCTACAGTAAATTATGTCGTGCCCAAAATTTACCAGCCACTTTTATATTTTACCAGCATTCGGGTGATGGCTGGTGCAATTTTATATGCATGCGTGGTGTTTGTATGTGTGCATGTGTGTGTGTGTGTGTGTGTGTGTGTGGAAGGATAACCGCCAGCATCTAGTGTGTTAAAAGGCGCTACAACACACACAGCCCAGTAGCTCTTTGGGACACATTGGACAGGAGGTGACTGAAGACAAACAGCTCGACAAACATGGACAGACAGACAGACAAGCAAACAAACTGGTTGGCAGACAGTAGATGTACAAACAGACAGACAAAATGTCAAGTGATTCCTATTTGTCATGGTGATCACACACCACACAGCACACACCACACATGAAATTCGAACTCTGAGTTTAACCCTTTATATATGTGGGCAGGGGGCAGCAGTGTGTGGTGAGGGTGCCATGCTTAGGGCACCTCAGTCACAGGGCAGATGCAGGAGAGTGCTGGTCATTTATCTCCACCACTGAGCTGTTGGTGTGGGGAATTGAACCTGTGACCTTTTGGTGGCAGGTCTGACTCCTTCACATTGCAGTTGTACAGCATATTATTTTCATTTGGACATTCCCCAGTATTGTGCAGCCACTGAGATATGATTGTTGTCATTGTTCACAGTCCAAAGTAAGCCTAATACACAGCTGCTGTTCTGCAGTCTGGGGTGTCTTGTTAAAGTCTGCCATAGTTTATAAAGTAAATGCACTCAATTTAACGGTTATGTCGTATCTTCGGCAGAGTGATTATCAACTGTGAAGAGACACCCATGATATACCATGTGGTGGCCTACATCGTCATGGCACGTGGCACGGATCAAAGATCAGTGCTGGCTGGCGGCTATGCAGGAAGTTAGATTTTGTCAAAATGGAAAAATATGGAAATTGGAATTAGGTGAAAAATTGACTCCAGGGACCTCTGCCATTGTGTAGTGTGTTTGGAGAATATGTGTGTATGGTGCAT
>CM059274.1:12129524-12132024 GCA_030347295.1 Setipinna tenuifilis
CAAGAGTTTCACAGGGCTTATTCTCACCGCCATTGTACTAAGCCAACTGAGTGCCACTAGCTGATTGATGTGAGGTGGACCAAAACGCCATATTAGGGAACGGCATTGGATGTTCAAAAATGGAGACAGCAAGAGAACTCAGACAGCAAGAGAACCTCGAGGAGCAATAATTTGAAGTACAGTGATCCCCTACTTTATCACGGTTCACCTTTTGTGGTCCTGCGATATCGCAGATTTCTTCACAGATATTTTTGTTTTGCCTACTACAGAAAAGGTCCTTGGAACAATACCATAATTCATTAAAACTATACTGTAACATGTAATTATTGATTAAAATGCAGTAATGATTCATTCCAGCAATTAACATCTGTCTCTTTGTATTCCAAGGCCCAAACACTGTAGTTCCTGTGCTTTCATTTCAAGTCCAAAATGGCTGCAGGCCTCCATGTTAGATCTCATTAACAGATTATCTTCTCACAGATAGGGTCTTCAAAAAGACAGGTTTCCAGGGTGCGTTTGTAAACTGCCACTCTGAATGCTCAGAGCATAGTCTGGCAGTGTTAGGCCATTCGTAAATTCGGGGTGCTTATGGAACTGCCATTCATTTATTCAGACCGTCATGGCCCGAGAGTGTTGAGAGAGAATTTTGGACACTCCAACTGTGAAAAGAGAGGGAGCAGCAGAGTGTGACGTCACACTAACTGGTTGTATCTCTAGTGCATCCAGCTGTTTGACAAATGCTAACACACGCCAAAAATGTTTGATTTTATTTAGTCTCACAAGTGTATAATGGAATCGTTTTCTTTTACAGTCCAATGTACATTATGCTCATCACTGACATCCAGCTCAAAATTCAGACGAGCAGCATCTAAATGAAACATAAAAGCCCACAGTTATCTTCGGGGCTATTTGAGTTAAGTCCACTTATGTAAACAAAACCGTTCGGTAATGGAATTCTTAGGCTTTTGAAAAACTGCAGAGTGAAACTCCATTTTTGGAGTAGCAGATTTTATTTACAAATGCACCCTTTGTCATGCATTTGACATCTTCCTGGTGTTTTTTGCAATCAGTTTGGTTACAAGCAAATCAAAAACATTAGATTTTTAGTCTAATTATTTTATTTACCACTGTTTAAAAGATGTAATATAAATGCATTAAATTATTTCATTACTGTCTAGGTCAGTGGCATGACAACACATGGATTCCTGGTGTTTTGTGTGTGTGTGTGTGTGTGTCTGTGTGCCACTACTCATTACAAGTCTGTCCTCTCCCAGACTTGTGTTTGTCCGTCTGTCTGTCCGTTCATCCATCCATCGCTTTCCCAGAGAGGATCAGCATGTGCTGCACGCTCTGGACACACGCGCTTGGCTACGCTTTTTTTTCATCTGACAAAACACACACACACACACACACACACACACACGCCGCACAGTCTAGACTCAAATACATGCTTGGCTATGTTTTTTTCATCTGACAACACACACACACACACACACACACACACACACCGCACACACCGCACGGTCTGGACTCAAACACACACTTGGCTACACTTTTTTCATCTGACAACACACACACACACACACACACACACACACACCGCACGATCTGGACTCAAACACACACGCTTGGCTACACTTTTTTCATCTGACAACACACACACACACACACACACACACAAACACACACGCCGCACAGTCTAGACTCAAATACATGCTTGGCTATGTTTTTTTCATCTGACAACACACACACACACACACACACACACACACCCTCTGATGCAGACTGATGCAGACATCCACATCACTGCACACACACAGACACACACACACTTATTCAACCACATACATACACACATTCACAGACACACAACAACACGTACTGTATATACACACACACACACACACACACACATAGACACATACACAGAAGGACAAGCACTGGCATACACACATACTCATGTATTCGCTCACACGCACTTACAATCACACACACTCTCTTACACACTGTCACACACACACGCACGCACACCACAAGCCTGCCTAGCAAAGTACAAAATTACTGCAGACATTCAAGCCAGGAGGTACACTCTGTCTCACTCTCACTCTCTCTCACACACAAACAAACAACACAGAATCGCACCACACACAAACACACACTCAGATATTTTATACAAACACAGACACTTGCATAAGCACACAATCATTAACACACATACACACAAGACTACACACACAGACAGACAAACACGCACACACACACACACATACACACGCACAAACATTAACACACATACACACACACAAACATTAACACACATACACACAAAACTACAGACAGACAGACAAGTGCACACATGCATGCACACACACACACACACACACACACACACACACACACATTAAGGAACACACACACATACATTTAGGAACAAATAATGAAAAAAAATCAGGCCGACAGCATTTGCATCTTTCATTTGCATTAGCTATGTAGAGTAGAG
>CM059274.1:12137024-12147024 GCA_030347295.1 Setipinna tenuifilis
TGTGGCACAACCCTGCAACTTTAACAAAACCAGAGGGTCCTGCCTGCTTGTGTGTGTGCATGTGTGTGTGTGTGTGTGTCGACGTGTGTGTGTGTATGTGTGTGGGTTCTGATGGTGAAAAATGAGCTACTGAGCATGCTCATTACAGATGAAAGGGCTGAAGGGGGCTATCAAATCATTTGCTAGTGCTAAACACAAACACGCTCATCGCATCTCTGGGCAGGCAAGGCTTCATTTGAGAAGCTTCTTCTCTTCTCCTCCTCATATCAGGATGCATCACAGTGGCGCTGCAGGTCCACCGCTGCCACCCAGTGGTGAGAGGCGGTACTGCGCTTTGCAGGACAAAAGGGAACAGGCTTTACATCAACGCTGCAGCAGTTTTGGGGGGGTTGGGGAGGGGGATGGTTGGGGGGTGGGGCATGGGTGGGGGGGTGGATAATAACTTAATAAATGAAAATATCGCTTGACATGTTGGATATCCCCAAACAATTTGAAGTAACATCTGTCCATACATTTATACAGCACACACTCAAGCCATTACCATATGTTTCCGAAGCGATAGAGCCACACATTTTGTGTGTGTGTGTGTGTGTGTGTGTGTGTGTGTGTGTGTGTGTGTGTGTGTGTGTGTAAGTGATGGGCCAGCTCTCCCGCGGACTTGATTTGATTACGGTGAGTGAACGATGGCCAGAGGCCCTTGGGGGGGGGGGGCACACACACACACACACACACACACACACACACACACACGCACACGCACACATCACACTTTTTTTTGCTGTTTAGTATGCGTTATCACAGCACCTAATAATTCACACTCCCCCCACACATACACACACACAAACACTCACACACCCAAACAGACACACACATGCAGACATACATACAAATGCACGTACACCCATGCACATATGCACACACAGACATATGCACTTACTCACGCACACACACACACACTCACACACACAAACACACACACACACACACAAACACATTGGTATCCAAGCGTTTTCATATCTCAGCCTGTGTAGAGTATCAATTGGAGCCTCCATAAATGATTCATGAGAAATAAATTGAAAGCAGTGTATTTTTCATTACCATAGATTATGGATATCTTCAACACTGTCTACAGCAAGACTTGCCCTGTCTGATTGCGCTGACAGTGAAGATGTGGTAAAGTGTGTGTGTGTGTGTACGTGTGTGCGTGTGTGTGTGTGTGTGTGTGTGTTTGTGTGTGTGCGTGTGTGTGTGTGCGTGTGTTTGAAACCTGAAGGCATGCATGATTATGTTTCCATGTGTGTATTTGTGTTTATATATATTGAGTGCAAACACACATACATTTAAGTCGACCCCTGCGTCTCCCCAAGCATGTTATAGCTTAGATGTGTGAGTGAGTGAGTGAGTGAGTGTGTGTGTGTGTGTGTGTGTGTGTGTGTGTGTGTGTGTGTGTGTGTGTGTGTGTGTAGTGACACTGGGAGATGAAATGAAGTCTGATAGGGTTCCTGATCTCTGCTTCTGGTCTCGTCATTGGGTTTGCCACCTTCACATTAAAACATGGCCGATTGCATTTTCTGATAAACAGTCTCTCTCTCTTTCTCTCTCTCTTTCTCTCTCTCTGACTCTCTCTCTCTCTCTCTCTCTCTCACACAGACACAAATAGACACAAACATGCAAGTAAAAATAACAAATGACAGTTTGAGAGAGAGAGAGAGAGAGAGAGAGAGAGAGACACACACACACACAAACACATACCCTTATCTGTTGAGACATATACAGACACACACATATTACATACCTTCTGATTTCACTTTCCATCTCTCTCTCTCTGTGGTCTCATAACGAATAGACCTATACCGTCTTCCAGAGAGGAAGCTGAAGCATGTAAAAGCAGAAGCATCCTTCAAAGGCCGCATTCGTGGGCCACATCACATCACATCACAAGCCATCTCCATCACCACTGCACACAACTGCTCTGTCCCATCTCAAAGACTTCCTCATACGCTGCCAATACTGCTAGAAAATGGAAGGTCTGGGAGTGGTGGGCTATATACCCTCATCGACCGTGTCCTTATCTGGCCAAGACACAAACGCAACCTGTTCATGTTTCTAGTTTAAAAGCCTGTCACACAGGCAATAAAGGCCTTTACAGGACATTCACTGTCATTACTGGGACAGCATATGGGGCGCTCGGGAATAAAATAAAAAAACATGTTTTTTGGGGGGGTGGGGGTGTGAGGCTGATGGGAGGGTGTGGGGGGTGACCATGCCACTCTCCCCAACAATGCCACTATATCAGAAACCAGCCCCTGGCTGGGACGGCATGGGCACATGCAAATAAAAAGCCCCCCCCCCCCACACACACACACACACACCGGTGCTACCCGTATCAAAAACCACAACTGCTCATTAGTATCTGTAGTATCACATAGCCCCTAAAACAGACTTCTTACTTATTTACAGCAGTTTGCAGCGATGCAAAACTTAATCGTCTCATATAAATAAATGTCAGCTTTCTGTTTGCAGTACTGTAGTTCTGTTATACACTCAGTAGAGTATACCAATGTGTTTTACCACAATCAGAATCAGAATTAGACTTTTTGGTCAAATATACTTACATACACAAGGAATTTGAGTCCAACAGATAAAAAGAGGTCATCTCGGACCACTTTAACTGCTCTACTTTGGTAGGTTCCTCTGGTGTAAAGGCAACCAAGCCAAACTGGATGAAACAGTAGAGTTTACTGCATTATTATTATGGAAAGTGGTGCGTTTTAGTCTGGTTCCGGTGGCAATGGTCTTCGTGGTCTATTTTGGTTTAGAACTATGCATATGTGAAAGCAAACCATAACCATGTCTGTTTGCTACTGTGCATTGTAACATTTTTCTGACTAGTGCAGACCAAAGTAACCCAACTGTAAGTCTAAAAGTGCCTTTATGATGTTTAGTGCTTTCTCAAGGACACTTTGACCAGGTCACTCATTGCTAATTGATCGAATCTGAACCCGTTTACCTCCTGAACCACTGTTACTCTTCCTCGTCAGCTGAATGATGGAGGCTTAATAGACCACATGGTTTGATGGGTTCCAATGTCCCCCACACACATACACACACACTAAAACACACACACACACACACACACACACACACACACACACACACACACACACACTAAGAAGCACAAACTAAAACACACACACACACTAAAACACAAACACACACTAACACACAGTTGCCCTCTTTTAAGGATAACAGATACAGACTCAGACACACAGACACAGACACACATACACACGCGCGCACGCATGAACGCACGCACACACACACAAACACACACACACACTAACACACAATAACACACAGTTGTCCTCTTGTGGGGAGAGATATTCTAGAGCCCCTGGCATTCTGGAGCTAGTTATAGATATTAAATTCAAACTTTTTGTTGGTACCAAAACCACATCAATCAGATGAGTTTTAGGTAAGACACATTTTGCATATACCACTGAAATAGCTTATTGCAAGTGCAGTGAGCAAGGCATACGCTTACGTCAAGAGAAATCACAATGGTGCCTGACCCCTGTTCAACTCAGAGTATATTATAATTATAATAATATATATCAAATATTTCACCTGTGTGGTGGCAAGTACAGGGATCTTTCAGACAAAGACCAAAGTGTTAAACTTAACTTTGCAAAGTGTACAGACAGACACTGCAGAACAGTGTTTGTCCAAAGTCGGTCCAAACACCTGAAGTTGTCTGACACCTTGAGAAAGAGTCTGTAACAGTCTGTACAAGTCTGTCGATTGCAAAATGTTGCGTCAAACTCTTTCAGTGGCCATCCATTTGATCGTCGTGGTTTTGCTACTGACAAAAAAAAAGGTTGAACTCGTATTCATCTGTACATAGCCTCATAAGGTCTGGAACACCAGAATATCTGTTTAACATACTGTAGTATATATACTTTGCATACTGTAGTATATATATATATAATCTCCTCTCCTTCTCCTCTCCTTCTCCTTCTTATATGTGCACAAAACCTAAAGGGGCTGCAGTGGAAAAAAAACTGGAGTTGCTGAGCCTCCCTGAGTTTTGTGCATTGGGTGCTACAGACCAAACCCCGGGACCAGACTGGGGTTAGCACAGGTCAAGGGGGGTCTGCACTAGCCAAAGCACACAAGCAGGGCCAAGCAGTACAGAAGGCAGAGTACAGATGCCTATGGGCAAACCTGGGACATAGCATAGAGGAGAGGTATGCACACACTCACACACACACACACACACACACACACACACACACACACACACACACACACACTCACACACAGACACACACACACACACACACACACACACACACACACACATACACACACACACAGCAAGGGGGAAGAGGCATGCAGAGAGCTCAACCAGAGTAAATTATGGAGTTTGACTTTACAGACACACACAAAACACACACACAGGCAGACACAGACACACACACACACACACACACACATGGGAAGAGAGAGGCAGCAAGTCAAGTGACCCTTCACCTAAGCTGCAAGACCAAATATACAGAGAGGTGTGTGTGTAAGAGTGTGTGTGTATGTGTGTGTGTGTATGTGTGTGTCCATTCCTCCACACCAACATCACCATCGTCTAGTCAAGCACTACTGCAATTGACTGTGCTGTGAGTGCATATGTGTGTGAGAGAGAGAGACAGAGAGAGGGAGAGAGAGAGTGTGTGTGTGTGTGTGTGTGTGTGTGTGTGTGTGTGTGTGTGTGAGTGAGTATAAGTGTGGTGATTTGTACTGCACACATACACCTCTATGTGAAAACCTGCTGAGCTTAAAGCTTTCCTCACCATCCAATACCCTCTCCACTCCTCTTATTTTCTTTTCACTCACTACTTCTTTTTCATTTTCTTTTTCTCATTCTATCTGCATCCTGTCTTATTTTTTGGAGTATCTGTCTTCTCTTCCTTCTCTTTGGCACTCTCTTCTCTCTTTATTTCCTCAACCTTGCCTGGTCTCTCTCTCTTTCTTTCTCTCCTTTTCATTTTCTCAACCTTGCCTGGTATTATTTCCTCCACCCCTTTATTTCTCTTTCTCTCCCTCTCTTTCTCACACCTTCTTTGTCTATCTTTTTCTGTATTCCTCTCTTTCTCCCTCTCCCTCTCTGTCTCTCTCTCACCTTCTCTGTCTCTGTTTCCCTCCCTCTCTTTCTCTCTCTCATCCTCTCCATCTGTCCCTCTGTCTTCTCCCTCTGTCTTTCTCTCTCTCTCTCTCTCTCTCTCTCACACACACACACACACACACTCTCTCTCTCTCTCTCTCTCTCTCTCTCTCTCTCTCTCGCTCTCTATCCTCTTTCTCTCCTTCTGCAATAATGAAGAATTGATTTCTGCAGGTCCCTGGCTCACATTAGAAAATATGCGACTTAAACAGCAGCAGCAGCACCATGCAGGCAGGCAGGCAGGCAGGCAGGCAGGCAGGAGGGGAGCAGAGGGGGAGCAGAGGGGGAGCAGCGCCTTATGACGATTTACATCCTTATTACAAACGGACGCCGCTCCGCAACTCATCCATCACACGCTCTTTTCCACGAAACACCGCACCCTTCCCTCCCTACCCCCTCCCCCTGTGCTCTCTCTCTCTCTCTTTCTCTCTCTCTCTCTCTCTGTCTCTGGCTTGGTGCTTTTGTTTCCAGTCTGTAGCAGGCCGAGCTCCGCATAGAGAGGGAGAGAGAGATAGCGAGAGAAAAAGGAGAAGAGAGAAAGAGAGGGAGACAGAGGGAGGGAGAGGAGAGGGGAAAAAGAGGGAGATGAGAGGAGTGGAGAGAGGTATAAGGAAAGAGACAGAGAGAGGAGAAGAGGGGAGAGACAGGAAGAGAGGGAGAGGGAGAGAGGAGAGGAGAAAGAGTTGGTGAGGAAAAAGGAGAGTGGAGGAAGAAAGGGAGAGAGGAGAGGAGAGTAAAGAGATAAGAGGAGAGGAGAGGAGAGGAGAGGAATGGAAGGATAGGGAGAGAGGATAGTGAGGGAGAGGAAAGAGAGGGAAAGGAGGATGGAGAGATGAGAGGAGAGGAGAGGAATGGAGGGAGAGGGAGAGAGGATAGTAAAGTAGAGGAGAGAGAGGGAGAGGAGAGTGGAGGAGAGGAGAGAGAAGGAGAGGAGAGTGGAGTGGAGGAGAGAGGAGAGGAGAGGAGAGGAATGGAGGGAGAGAGGATAGTAAAGGAGAGGAAAGAAGAGAGAGAGGAGAGGAGAGGAGAGGAGAGAACAGAGGAGAGAGAAGCAGAGGCGGATTATTCGATTATACATCATGGTTATACATCAGCTGCGCACCTCGAGGAAAAGAACACATTCTCGGCGGGTTAAGGTCAGCAGTGGGGGAGCATATTTCAAAGGCGGGAGACGCTGCGTGCGACGTGGGGCGTACGTTAGCACAACATCAGTGCCGCCGGTGATGTATGGTGCCCATATTTCTCTCGCGGATGCAGAAACAGCCTCGAGGCATCCGTGGGTAGAAAAAGAGGAAAAGAAAAAAGCCCTCTCTGTACCAATTTGAATAATTAGGCTCTTTGTAATTGTCTGGTCCTGGCAACTCTTTTTGGTTGGGGAAATTGGCTATGTTAACGGGCTTTTACTGAAGCCCAAAAGTTGTACTGTTTAACGACAGCATTTTCGATCATCACTCATGCGCAAAGCAGAGCCACAATTCCTCATGTTGAATTCATAAACAAATGGGTGTGAACGTCGCCGATTTATCCTGCCTGAGGTTCGATCCGTACGACTACGGCAGTCACTGCAGACCATCACTCTGCTTCTTTTTCATTTAAAGTTTCCAAAAACTTTCTGCATTTACTAAACATTTTGAGTTCAGATCACTCTGCACCTTAACCAGGATTAATGAGGTTCTTCATCTCGTTAGGGAGAAGTTGTGGGTGCCTTTTTTCATGGTGAACAAACTATTTTATTAGTGCAAAAAAATAACTAAAAAGTACTGTTAGAGCAACTTGCCAAAGATGTTCTTCTGAAGTGAAACATACTGTTAAGGCACTTTGCCAAAAAGGTGTCTAAGAAGTAAAAGAGACCATAAATTGCTAAAAAGGTTCCTAATAACTAGAAAAGCACTGCCCATAGGAAAAAATGTGTTGCTCATCTGTGGTTCAATCTTCTCTCTTGAGATCAATTTGAGCTCCTCATATCCGTGTCATTCTGTGGTCATTTGTTTCTGGGTTACATCTCCTAAGGGTACCTTAGGAGAAAGAGATAAGCTAAAAAAAAAATAGATAAGACATCGCTAAGACAAAGGACGTTGAGTTGAGATAATCAGTTGAGCAATACTTGAGAAGTGGGATACACAGAAGAGATCTCATATCTGTATGCACCTGATCTCAATTGATCACAGAATGATATGAATATGAAAAGCTCAAATTGATCTCAAGAGATAAGATTGAACTGCAGATGAGCAACACATTTTTCCTATGCGTCTTGAACCAAGACATAATTGAGATCAGGGGCATATGGCCCTGTAACCCAGAAACAAATGATCACAGAATGATAACAATATGAGAAGCTCAAATTGATCTTAAGAGATAAGCAGATGAGCAACACATTTCTCCAATGGTTGGCTTTGACATTGTGACACAGAGTTGTGACATTCTTTTTCAGTTCTGATTCCATCCATTCCACAAACCAGCACTAAACTGAACCTGCAACAGAATGTCATTGGGACCTATCTCATTTTGCAGCGGGGTAACTGTGCAGTGTGCTGTGACTAAAACTTCTGTGGTGTGTGTATAGACATGATTAGGTGTGGATTTGCAGTGATACTGACTGAAGTATTCACAGGTGTGCGGTGATGTGGTAATGGGTTGGGCCAATTGCCTCATTTCCTTCTGCTCACAGTTTGTCATTCGCTGATTGCAGTTCTCTCCAACTCGTTTCAGCCCCACCAACTGCACATCGCATAAAATTCAGTCAAGGTCAAGTTATCATTAATGTCCCCAGGGGCAGCAGAGGAATACGCACATCAACAATAAATGCAAAACTACAATCACAATTTTGGACATAAGAACATCAAAACATAAATACTGACAAGCACTAAAAAACACCCAACAATAAGTATTTACGGTAAAACGACAGTTACAACAGGTAGAAACTAGTTATTGAATCTGTTCTATAACTTTTTAAAACAAATCTGTGTCCTGATGGTAAAAGGGAGAATTCTGAGAACAGGGGGTGATTGGGGACAGCTAAAATTGCCTGCCTTTTTTTGAGGAACCTGGTTTTGTGAAGAGTGGTCAGCGGGTGAAGGTGTTGTTCAAGGGGTTCATTGGCAATTTTGCTGCAGAGAATGATAATGTTGTGGATGTGGTTCTTGTTTTTCTGTGTCAATCACCCATACCAGCAGATAAAAGAAAATGTAAGAACAGATTCAATAAAACAACAGTGAAACAATTTTCAATTTACGATAAAACTTGAGCAAGAGTCATGGACAGCAGGGTTTTTGTCTGTAAAGGGAGCATCGAAATTTTCGAGTGGCCTGTTTTTTTCCTGGACTCTTTTTGACATAGATTTTGATGGATTCCTTTTGTGTGGACTTTCCTCTTCCACGTGCCTGTGTGGTAGGTTCCGCTACAGGCTGTTTTTCACCTGGGAGGGGGGATAACTCAACTGGGCAGGTGGTTCCTCTCCTGTGTAAGACTTTGTGACCTCCAGAGGTTGTGAGTAGAAATTGTATTTGTGATTTACCATCGCTCGCTCTGCACAGACCAATGCTTTCAAAGTGATGTGACCAAAGCCCTTTGTGTTGCAAGATATTACTGCTTCTCCTTTTTTAACAAATATTGGTAAAGACTACTGATGAAATATTATCTGCAAAATGGTCCAAAGTGTATTAAAAGGTCAGAGACAAAATATATATATATATATATATATATATATATATATATATATATATATATATATTGTCCATATGCTCTATCAGTTTGCCATAGAACAATAATGAATGTTGAAACTCCACTGGATTTTAGAATACGTGAATAACATACACATGCATTTGCTGTTTAGGTCAAAAGAGAATACATCTCATTAGGAGTGCATAACATCTCTTAATGTCTTTGCATAAATAAATTAAACAGAGCCAAAGAGAAATGAAAAACATCAACGCTGGGGTGCAAGAGCTTTTTGGGGCAAAGTGTGAAAGGTTTTGGAGAACTGAAAATGCAGTAAATTGCCGAAAAGATACTTGAGAACCATTAAGCATTGTGATACTGAACTGCAAAAAGGCACATCTGAACTGAAAAGTAGTGTAAAAAGAAACACCGAAAAAAAAGTTCCTAAGTACTAAACTGCAGCATTGTTAGAGGGAGCTGACACTGACTGACTTTCCCAAAGGGACTGCAAAGAGTCAAATTAGCCTCAGCAGGAAAAGTCGCAGACTTCATTGAAGGAGGCCAATTTAGTGTTCAAGGTGAAAATGAATTTATGAAGGACACAATGACACAGCTCTTGAGTGTTCTTTGAAGGCTTTATCTTCAAGGACAGAACAAACTTGAAGAGTTTCACTTTCAGGACACGTCATTGAGCATGTGGAGTGAATGAACAATGTGTGAACAGGATGTATGTGTGTCTGTGTGTGTGTCTGTGTGTGTGTGTGTGTGTGTGTGTGTGTGTGTGTGGCACAGCAGAGTAACTGGGGGGGGGGGGGGGGGGTGTAGTAAATGAAGGTCAGTGTATGTACATGTACGTACTGCTCTACAATTGTAGTGTTTGTATGAAGTGCATTTGAGTGTCTGTAGAATAAAGTGTGTGCCTAGGCTGAACATATAATGAGTATTGTGTATGATGTCTGGGTGTGTGGGTTTGTAGGACGGTGGAAGGATTAGTGCCCCATTGTCATTGTGGAGTGTGTGTGTGTGTGCAACGAAGTGTGTGTGTGAGTGTTACGGTGGGGGTGCAGGATGATGACAGTCCTATCTAAATGATTAGCACCATATTGTCATTATGGAGTTATGTGTGTG
>CM059274.1:12149524-12154524 GCA_030347295.1 Setipinna tenuifilis
GTGCCCACTAGGGGGCAGTACTAATCAGTATTTAAAGGAGCACTCCAGTTTTTGAAAAATAGGCCCATTTTAGAGTTGAACAGTTGAGTTTTACCATTTCTTTAAAACAATTCAGCCGAACTCTGGATTTGGCAGTAAAATCTCAGAATCTGACAGTAGATTAGCATAAATCATTCAATCAGATTAGACCAGTAGCATGCTAAGTGTGATGTGATTCAGTGGCTTATGCTAATCTAATATTTGAAGTGCTACTGCCAGATTTAAAGATTGGCTAAATGGATTTGAAAATGCTAACTCAACCATTTAACTCAAAGGGAGTTGAAAAATTAGCATATTTCCCCAAAAGAGTGGAATGTTTCCTTTACCTAACTTTAAGCCAAAGACCTGCACTGCCATAGAACTTACATGATAATACATTGTAGCCATGATTTAATTAAAATTTAATTCACAATGAATTAACAATTTGTTGTCCCATATAAACAAGCAAACAACTACACCTAGTGAAACGTAAGGCTTTGACTGTATTTAGAACTGCATATAGTAAAACTTGTACTATAGAGTGCCTTTATACGTAACTATACTTAGTAAAACTTAGACTGCGTAAAGTGAAACATATTGTAACACTGTGGCCACAGTTTTCAGCACCTGTCGGGAATGGGCAGCATAAAGTCAGGAAGTGTACAGTGTTTGAAAAAAAATAAAACTCAAGACGTGTATTTGAGCTTTTTTAATGGCAAGTTAGCAGTTACACCTTTTTGTTATTTATGTTGTCTGCACAGTCTTACCAAACAGTAGGTTAATATATCAAACAATTAGACTTCCATCCTTCCCATTCGGCGTCATACATATAAAATCACTATAAAATGTCACTCCGGTATACGGTTTCTTCACTGTGTATAGTTTTTTTTTAAAACATTCACAAAATACTGTAGATGGCTCGCCACGCAGACCGCGGAAGTCTCCCTCTTGTCCCGCAGTACTGATCCACAGCTCGTGAAAGAGGAGGGAGAGTTCTGCTCCGTGTGGGGGCCACCCCAATAGGAAGTGGACTCTGGTTCCGCTGTGGCCCGAATCTGAAACCAAGCCGATATATGTGTGTGTGTGTGTGTGTACACGTGTGTGTGTGTGTGTGTGTGTGTGTGTGTGTGTGTGTGTGATGGGATGGTTTTGATTAATGGGCTTGTAGAGCTAAAAAGTGTGTGTGTGTGTGTACTTTCTGATTGACACCTATAGCCATATCCGAGCCAGAACCGAGGCCAGTGTCTGCTTCCAGCAGGGTGCATGTAAATGATTGTATTTCTTTCCCCATCAAAACAAAAAAAAAACAGAAAATAATAATAATAAGACACTTTTTTGTCAGAAAAAAAGAGACTAAATAAATAAATGTTAGATCCCGCCTGCAAACGGCTGCAGGAAGGAGGCTGATTGGGCGGCGACAGCCAAAGCCACACCCACACACAGGCCCGGCGTTCCGTTGTCACGGAGACTCACGAGGCCTTGCTGCTGACCTGTCACTCTTCATGATACATTCTCTGGCATCCGGAAAAAAAGTAAACGTACAAAAATATCACATCACAGAACAAGAGGAAGAAGATAGAAAGAGAGAGAGAGAGAGAGAGTGAGAGGGAGGGAGGGAGAAGAAAAGAGCAAAAACGGAGGATGAGTTAACGTGACGGAGTGGTCAGCGTGGAATATATGCCACTTCACAGAACCACTGTTTGCAACATGAGACCTGGTCTGGGTCTGTCCAGATCTGTACTGAATGAACACCAGATCCAGGCTATGTCAGAACTGGATCTAGAGTAAATCAGCACCAGATCTAGACTAAATCCAGGCCAGGTCCATGCCAAACCAGGGCCATACCAGGGCAACCAGGGCCAATATTCCTTCTGAGTTATTTACCCAGCTGATGTCACCTACGTGACAGTCAATATGATGTGGACCTACAGTATATGTTTTGCCCATGAGTTTAACATGAAGTTGCCTAGTGGACACCACCCAAAGTTCCATATGATGTTCAGTTTGCCTAATATCAAGAGTTGTAAAAACTGGTGTAAAAACTGAATTTGCCCTTGTGTCTACTGTGAAGAGGTGTACAACCATGGATTGGAGTTCCTGTTTCCTATAAATGGGTGCATACGTAGCTACAAAATGTCCTCCCCCTCTCTGCTCTCTACACACAGACAGTGATTAAGTCCTTGCATATGCGTAGTGTGTCTGACTTTACACAGGATTGTGGTATAAGGGTAGGGGGGGGTTTGGAGGTGTGTGGGGGTAAGGGTCAGGGGTAATGGACCAGTCCATTACAAGGCACAAACGGGGGTGTGGGGGGAGTCCAGGGATTGTTTTAAGGCACGGTGACGTGGTAGGGGCTGCCAGGCACCATCTCGTCCCCCCACTTGACGATGAGGATGTAGTCGCCCTTCTCCTTGACGGTGTAGGTGACGTTGTACATCCTGTTCCCCATGTGTTTGACGTAGACCTCCTCGCACGGCGTCTTGGGCCCGTGCACTCCCACCATCAGCATGTTTGTCCCTGCGAGACATACACGCACGAAATAGGCTTCAGAAGTGAAGTTTGTAAGAGATCCACTGTGTGTGTGTGAGAGAGACTGAGAGAGAGAAAGTGTGTGTTTGTGCGTGTGTGAGTATGTTATGGTGTGTAGGGGGTGTGAGTGTGTAGGTAGATTCATTGCACTATATACTATATAAAGTATACTGTATATTTAAGTAGTATGCAAAACACACACACACACACACACACACACACACACACACACACACACACACACAGTATCCCACCTGCTTTGCTGCAGTCCACAGTGAAGGTGTTCTTCTGTCCGATAAAGGCCTTGGAGAGGCCGGCCCCCCTGGACACCACCTTGGTGGCGTCCGAGGAGAACTTGGGCAGCGAGGCGAAGGCTCCCGACACGCCCAGTGACTTAGTGACCGTCTCCACCAGCACAGAGGACGTCTCATGCAGACTGTGGCCTCCAGACAGACGAGGACCTGTAGACGGAGAGAGATGGAGAGGGAGAGAGAGAGAGAGAAAGAGAGAGGGAGAGGGAAAGAGAGAGGGAGAGAGAGAGAGAGAGAGAGGGAGAGGGAAAGAGAGAGAGAGAGGGAGAGAGGGAAAGAGAGGGAGGAGGAGGTGAGGGTTAGACAGATGGACAGTCAGAGAGGGAGAGAGAGAGAGATACAGGTGGAGAGAGAGAGACCAGGAGAGAGAGAAACAGAGAGAGAGAGAGAGGGGAGGTGAGGGTGACAGTCAGAGAGGGAGAGAGAGACAGGGAGGGAGAGAGAGAGAGAAAAAGAGAGAAAGAGAGAGAGACAGACAGAGAGAGAGAGACAGGTAGAAAGAGAGAGAGAAAGAGGAAGTGAGGGTGAGACAGATAGACAGTAAGAGAAAGAAGGAGAGAGAGAGAAAGGCAAAGTGAGTGAGGAAGGCAAAAAGACAGGAAGAGACAGAGTAATACTTTTTGTTACAATATCTCTATATCTATGTCATACGCTGTGTAATTGTTTGCTTTGACAATACAAATGAAGCAAAAACAGGCATAAATCACAGCAATAAAGGCTATAAAATTGTCAAAGATTTATGAGGTACCTCTTCCACCGTATACTTGCCGATCCTAATTATGTTACATTTGTTAGCTACTGATGGCACTGTGTAGCTGATGCTAATTAAGCTCTCTTCTAAATTATGTTGAGCATAATTTGCTCTCCTTCTGTCTCACTTTGGCAGTTTTTGAATTTCAGACTTTTTGCACCATGACAGATCATCCCAAAATTAAATATGAAGCTGCTGATTAAAATAAATAAATAGATAAATAAATAAAACATTAGCTACTGATGCAACAGTTAGCATTAGCTGACGTGTCCTTTGTTTCCAAGCTCCTATGTTGCCCAGCAATGTGGGTCTTACCCTCCCAGAAGGCCCACCAAAGTCCAGTTCCAAGGTCCTTCTGTCCAAAAACTGTAGTCCCTAGCTGTTCAGATTCTATGTTTTCAAAAGCTGAGTGTTCCCCATATCTAAGGGAACTTGATTCTCTGAACCCTGTGCCTGAAGAAGTTCAGTCCAGAACTGAAGAAGCCTTTTGGATGAAAGCTAATGTCTTCAAGCTACTAAAAGAAGTCCAGTTGCTTACAACTTCGCTCCTTTGACTAGCATGACCTGTATGAATGAGAATCTTTACAGACCTGTGCCCCTTACATTACATTACAATAGAGGACAAGCTACAGTACAGATAAGCAGAGGAACACAGAGTAAGCAAAGTCGTAACAAAAATGAATTACACCTGGTGCTAACACTAGCGGTGGTCACAATAATCTTGGTATATATCAGTGGTTGTCAAACTGGGGTACGAGTGCCCCTAGGCGTGCCTGGATCAACTCTAGGGGGTACACAAAATATATCTGTGAATGAGTTCTCAGCTTCTGCTAGCATAAAGATTAAGTATACATACTATGCGTGGAAGAAGATCTTACATTCAAGCTATCCCCTGTACAACCCAATTGGGACTACATTATTATGTACCATATAATATGCATAATCATCAATACTCATAGCAAGCTGGGGATACTTGGTAGGACAGAGTGTCTCAGGGGGTACAAAGCATTTAAAGGTTGTTTACCACTAGTACATATGTATACACAAGAGGGCTACGCTCTGGGTACGCTAGATCCCCAATGCTAAACTGAGCTCTTGTACTGTAGCTTCGACCGGCTCACCTGTGACTTTGGCCTTGAAGGGGCTACCCACGATGTGCTGGGGCCCTCCGTACTTGATGGAGATGAGGTAGCTGCCGGGGGCCATGGGGGTGTAGATGACCTTGTAGCCCTCCGCACACTCCTGGCAGTCCATCTTCACCTTGGACGGCCCGTCGATGGTCACCGAGAGGGCGCCTGAGCCCGCGTTGCACGTGTTCACCACAAACTCCGACGGCACACCTGAGGATACAAGAGACAAGGTCAGTCACACACAAAATGAAGCACAACACA
>CM059274.1:12159524-12169524 GCA_030347295.1 Setipinna tenuifilis
TTTGAAAATCTCACCTGGGACTCCAGCCACGCCTCTGTCCAGTCCGGGCCCCCCAGCGCGCACCTTGTGTGCCCCCCCCTCGCCCAGGGGCCCCACGGTGAACTGGAAGGGGCTGCCGGGGACGTGCTGGCCGCGGTACTTGACGTTGACCGTGTGGGGGCCCATCTCGTGCGGGATGAAGCGGACGCTGTACGTGCTGTCCTCGCCCTCGATAATCTCGGCATCCTCCGTCTTTCCGCCGGGGCTGGTCACCTGCGCCATCATCTCCTGCGTCCCTGACTCACCTGAGAGGGTGGGGGTGGGTAATTGGGGAAGGGGTGGGGAGAGAGGAGGGCAAGAGGGGGAGAAAGAGAAGACAAAAAGACAAAGACATATAAGGAGATATAGAAACAGAGTAAAAGAAAGAGGGGGTTGAGAGGGGGGGGGGGGGGGGTAGAGAAGGGGAGAGAGGAAAATTACATGGAAAAAGACAAAGACATATGAAGACATATAGAAACAAAGACAAGGGAGTGAGGAAGATGGAGAAAAGGAGAACGAGAGACAGAAAAAGAGATGGAGTGGTTGATAGGAAGAGGGGATTGTCACAGGTGATAGTGGGCAACAGAGAGATAGGGAATAGAGTGATAGAGAGGGGAGGGGTGGAATGACACACAGGGGGCGATAGAGAAAGGCAGAAACAGAGAGAGAAGACTCCATCAGCATGTGCAAATTGAGCTAGCTGAGGCCTGACTGAGGCCCATGTGTATGGACTGACTGAGCAGTGAGTGTGCTGTGCTGTGCTGTGATTGTAGTGTGCTGTGCTGTGAGTGGTGTGCTGTGCTGTGATTGTAGTGTGCTGTGCTGTGAGTGGTGTGCTGTGCTGTGATTGTAGTGTGCTGTGCTGTGAGTGGTGTGCTGTGCTGTGATTGTAGTGTGCTGTGCTGTGCTGTGATTGTACTGTGCTATGCTGTGGTGTACTGTGCTGTGCTGTGAGTGTGCTGTGATTGTAGTGTGCTGTGCTGTGAGTGGTGTGCTGTGATTGTACTGTGCTATACTGTGCTGTACTGTGCTGTGCTGTGATTGTAGCGTGCTATGCTGTGAGTGTGCTGTGATTGTAGTGTGCTGTGTTGTGCTGTGCTGTGCTGTGATTGTAGTGTGCTATGCTGAACTGTTCTGTGATTGTAGTTTGCTGTGCTGTGAGTGCTGTGCTGTGCTGTGATCGTAGTGTGCTGTGCTGTGCTGTGTTGTGATTGTGTAGTGTGCTATGCTGTGCTGTGCTGTGTTGTGATTGTGCTGTGCTGTGCTGTGATTGTAGTGTGTTGTACTGTGCTGTGCTAGGTATGTGCTGTGCTGTACAGTAGGTGTGCTGTCAGTGTGCTGTGCTGTGCTGTGATTGTAGTGAGCTGTGCTGTCAGTGTGCTGTGCTGTGCTGTGATTGTAGTGAGCTGTGAGTGTGCTGTGCTGTGCTGTGCTGTGCTGTGAGTGTGCGGAAGCTGCACTCTGGGCTCTGCTTCCTGCTGACGCTGGAAAGGTCAGACCACGGGGGCCTCACTTTTTCCAGCTCGGCTGCCCACTAAAGTGCCTGTCGTAAATTCCAGCAGTGAGCCAGCTCCTCTGGGCCTTTTGGGGGCTGGACAGAGCACAGAGAGGAGCTGGACAGAGAGAGAGTCGATACTCATCTCCATCTGCACTCACACACACACACAGGCACGTACACTCACACAGACGCACGTATACACATACCACATACATACACCAGCATGCACACTGCAGTTAAGGTCCTCCCGACACAAATTAAAATACATACAAAATACATACACATGGCCACAAAAAACAGATGTAGCTGTTAGAGATGTTAGCGTAAGCAAGTCTGTTATGAGCCAGGTGGTAAGAGACATTTGGATGAGAAATTGTGTATTTGCATGGGGATAACTTCTTTTTCACCATGTAAAGCCTACTGTTTAAGTGGAAAAGCAACAGAAATGGCTGATAATGGGCACTATGCTGATAATAGGATCACTTCTGCTGTATGTGTTCATACAAGTGACGTCATACACACACAATCAACAAATCACATGGATATTGTGCTACACGAGTCCCCCACCCAGACACACTCTCTGTCTATAAAACACACACAGTATACAGGTTCCAGAAGTGTTGCATTAGCTGTGTCACCTACAAACATACACACACAGAAACACACACAAACATACACATACACACCATCAGGTAGCCTGCCTTGTAATACACTGTGAGTGGTATGGACTTCCTCACCCAAACACACACCCAAATGCGATTGTCTAAAAAAACACGCAATCAAGCCCTCATGAGTTGTATTAGTTGTGTCACACATAAACACACAAATACACAGAGGACCTTGAGTTGTCTGGGTTGTTTTCCCAAACACAAACACAATCTACTCTATAACGGCTGTTGAATTAGTAGTGTCACACGCACACGCGCAAACACACGCACACGCACACACACACACTGACACAATCAACCCCTATAGGCACTGCTGAATTAGTAGTGTCACACACACAGACACAGACACAGACACACTCTCCTAAACACACACACACACACACACTCCTAAACACACACACACACCCTCAGGTTGTCTGGCTTGCGCTCCCGCGCTGTAGGTGGAGGTGGCGGTGAGGCCCTCTCGGCCCAGGAAGCCCCCGAAGACTTCGCGGAAGGGGTCGCCCCCGACCTGCGTGCTCTCCTCCACGCGCACCTCGCGCTTGGTCTCGCCCGCGCGCGTCTTGCTGATCTCCGTGCGCTCGGTGCGCGTGTACGTGTGGCTGCTGCGCGTGAAGGTGCGGGTCAGACGCTCCTGCGCCGACACCATCTGAAACCAGTTACCTGGGGGGGTGGGGGGGGCAAGGGGAGGGGGAGGTGTAGGGAGGGATGAGGGGGGTGAAGGGGGGTGGGGGGGTGGATGGATGATGGATGGATGGTTGGTTGGGGCAAGGGGATTAAGGAGGGAGCAGAAGGTTTGGGGGGGGTGTATAGGGGATGGGGGGGCAAGGGCAGGGAAGGAGGTGGATGGATGGTTGGGGCAAGGGGATTAGGGAGGAGGCAGAGTTTTTTTTTGGGGGGGGGTGTATTGGGATGGGTGGAGCAATGAGGAGGGGGGGGTCAAGTGTGGGTACAAGGTTAGGGGAAAGGGGTGTGTTGGGATGGGCGGGGCAAAAATTGAGGGGGGGCGGTGTTGGATTGGGGGAAGCGATGAAGAGGGGGCAAAGCCAGGGAGGGGCCAGGGGGTTTGGGGTTTTTGTATAGGGATGGGGGAGGAATGGGGGATTGGAAAGTTTGGGGGGTGTGTATTGGGATGGGGGGAGCAATGAGGAGGGGAGACAAGGGCAGGAAGGTGGATGGATGGATGGATGGATGGATGGATGGATGGATGGTCGGGGTGGGAGACAGAGGCAGGACATGGCAAAGCAGAGAAGGACAGGGGTGGGGGGGGTGGCAAGGGGGTTAGGGAGGGTGTAAAGGGTTGGGGCAGGGCAAGGGGGAGGTGGATGGGTGGGTGGATGGATGGTTGGGGTGGGGGATAGAGGGAGGACAGGGCAAAGCAGAGGAGGAGAGAAGAAAAAAAGAAAGAAGGAAAGAATAACAGTTGAAAGAAAGGAATGCAAAGCTCTTTCGTTTTTCGAAAGGGGGGAGTAGCATGTACAGCCATTGTCAAGCAAAAGAGTGCAGAATTGTGTGTGTGTCTTTATGCATGTATGTTTATGTGTGTGTGTGTGTGTGTGTGTGTGTGTGTGTGTGTGTGCATATGTGTGTGTTTGGTTGGTGTCTCTGTGACTGTGTATCTGCATGTGTCTGAAATTGCCATATAATTTGTATGACAGTTGTTTATTTGATCATTGTGAAAGTCTACACAAAGTCCTGTTTATGTGTGTGTCTTGGTGTAAATGAATGTGCTTGTGCTTGTGTTTGTGTGTGTGGGTGTGTGTGTGTGTGTGTGTGTGTGTGTGTGTGTGTTGTATCTGTGATTGCATATCTGCATGTGTAAATCTGAAATTGCAATATAATTTGTATGACAGTTGTTTATTTAATCAGTGTGAAAGTCTAAACAAAGTTCTGTTTATGTGTGCCTATGTGTTAATGAATGTGTGTGTGTGTGTGTGTGTGTGTGTGTGTGTGTGTGTGTGTGTGTGTGTGCTGGGCTTCCCCAGGCACTCTTCTGTACACAACCACTCCTGTGTGTGTGTGTGTGTGTATGTATGTGTGTGTGTGTGTGTGTGTGGTAATGTGGCTGGAGTAGGCATTCCCCATTTCCTGTGGAGTCTCCCTTTGTGAGTGGCTGGAAAAAGCTCTGTAATACATATCCTGTAGACCACCCCACTATCCTCCCCTTTCCCCCATCCACATACACAAACACACCCTACACACACACGTACACACACGCACACACACACACACAAATACAAACAGCTGGAATATGATTGTCTTAGCAGGAAACACACACACATGCGAGCACAAAAACAGTGGCCAGGAGAGATGGAGAGATGGAGAGAGAAAGAGAAAGAGAAAGGGATGACAGACAGAATGAAAAGGAGGGGCATGGGGGATTCCTGTATTTGACCATGTGTTTTGGGCCTCTTATCACAGTCCATTGTCCACTGTTGTTTGCTTTTCCACATTGACGTGTACAGAGGAAAAGATGACCAGTGTAACCTGCAGCAAGCTGGATCATGTCACATAAGGCCAAACACATTCACAGCCCATGTGTGTGTGTGTGTGTGTGCACGCGTGTGTGTGTGTTTGTGTATGTGCGTGCATGTGTGTGCTGGTGTGTGTGTGTCTCCTTGTGTGCATGTGCGTGTGTGTGTGTCCGTGAAACTGTGTGTGTGTGTGTGTGTGTCCGTGCATGTGTTTGTGTGTGTGTGTGTGTCTGTGTGTGTGTAAGCCTTACCTGGTATTTTCAGGTTGAGGTCACAGGTGCTGCCCACAGTGGCGATGGTGGGAGCTTGTCTCTTCCTGGTGATGCTCTCCTTCATACGGCCCTCTCCCGTCACCTTCACTGTGAAGGGGCTTCCTGTGGACCACAGTTACACATACGCCACTGCTAATTCAGTTCACATTTGATTTAGACTCAGTTCACATTTGATGCTGACTCAGTTCCCATTTCATTCGAATGCAGTTTACATTTAGGTCTAATACTAATTCAATTTACAATGAATTCTAATTCGGTTCATATTTCATCCTAAGGTAGATAAGTTAGATCATATTTGATCTTAATTCAGTTCACATTCTGTAGCAATTCAGATTGAAAGGGCAGTGCTAATTTCATTTACATTCGATTCGGATTCAGTTCCCATTTCATTAGAATGCTGTTTTCATTTATTTCTAATTTAATTTACATTCCATTCTAATTCAGTTGACATTTTCTTCTAAGTCAGACCACATTTGATTCCCAATTCAGTTCACATTTAGTACCCAATTAGGAGTTAATTGAAATTTAAATTCTTATTTGATTAATGAACAAATAAATGTCAACAAATACTAATGGAAATAACACAAACATAAACACTGTAATTAAGATAATGCTGGTAAGGTAAGGCAGCAGTGTAAAGAAAATCAAACCACATGGGTACTCCATATGGCCAAGAATACAAAATCCCAAACCACAACCCCACCACCTACACCACTACCACTCACACACACACACAGACACACACACACACACACACACACACACACACACACACACACACACCTGGGATATGCTGGTCAGCAAACTTGATGTTGATGATGTAGGTGCCGGGCTCTGTTGGGCAGTATGTGACCTTGCAGGTGCCGTCCTCCACATCCTCACAGTTAATGTCCACCTTACTGGGGCCCTCGATGGATAAGCCCAGACCCCCGTAACCTGCAGCGGGGCCAGAGGTACAGAATACACCACCACCACCATCAGTGAGGAGTCCCACTCTGGAGCTCCTTAACCAGTGCAGTCTCATTAGTTACCATCAGTTACTGAATGGTAGTTGGTGAGTTTATCATTTTTGGAACTCCATATACAGATTGAACCAGGAAAAAAACTGGAGCACTTTTTACATGATTATATTTGCTCATTCATTTAGGTTACCACAACGTCAAACCATACAAATTAAAACTTGTTTAGTTATTTGTCCAGTGATACTGTATCATGGTTTGTGAGCATGAAAGCAAGAGGATGATCACTACAGTTATTTGAATAAAACCAGTCCTAAAAAATGTTAATTGTTTCTGGCTTCATAACCATTATATTTTCCCTAGTTTTTAAACTCATCACTATAGATGAGTAAAAAGGCAAAAATGGCAAAAAGACCCTCATAAGCTGCAGTGGAGCCAGGGTTATAACACCACCATCACCCGAGTCCCCCTCTAGGACTGTTTCATCATAAGCCATATAAGCTCCATAACCACTGTACTTCCATTGGTTACTAACAGTTATTAAATAGATAGGACGCACTGGATGTTTGCATCTTTATATTTAGAAATAAATTCTAATTTTACTCTTTCAACGACTGTTTCAAAGGTTTAGACAATGATCCAAACTTGATTCTAATCTTATCAACTTAGTCAGTGGTGGCAAACTGCCTGTTACCTGTGTGGACATCTCACCTGCGTTCCTGGTGTCCAGGATGAACTCGGCCACCTCGAAGGTGTGTCCCTCGATGAGGCCGTTGCCGAACACCTTGACCTTGCTGGCGTCCCCGATCTCCGACTGGCCCACCATGATCTTGAAGGGGCTGTTGGTCACGTGCTTCCCGTTCTTCTTCACGCTCACCACGTGCTCCCCAACCTCCTTAGGGGTGAAGGAGATGCCTGAAGGATGAAGGGAAGAATGGAAGAGGAGAAGGAGGTGGAGAAGGAGGAGAAGAAATGAAGAGATAGAGGTAAAGGGGGAGGAAGGAGATGAAAGATAGAAATAATGAGATCAGGAGATGAGAAGAGAAAGAGAGAAAGACAGAGGAGAAGTTGGAAGAAAGAGACAAAGAAAGACAGAGATACAAAGAGAAAAGTAGAGGAGAGAAGGGGATAGTGACAAAAAAGGAGGGAGACAAAGAGATAGAAATACATAGAAAAGAATAGAAACAAATAGAGAAAGTAGAAGGAGAGAGAAAAACAGAGAGTAAGCAAGGTGGAATAAATTGATTGAAAATAAGCGAAAACCTCCATCTATGGAGGTCTCAGAATGCAATTGCTGCTTTCACATATACCTATATCCCCTTGGGAAGGAAACGATCCAGGTGTGGAAATAACCTCAGAGAAATTACTAGAAAGTCTACTCAATAGCGCTCAGTAGGGCTTTCAGTGATATTCTTCAAAACAATAAAAAAGATTAACGGCACCACTTAATAAAGCTCAACGGACCTTTTACTGACATTCAGACTCATATATTTCATCTACCAGTACTGCACAAGTGACTGACGCATAATGCAGACAGCATTCGGATAATTATAACCAGCCAACTCAATTCTGCGCAATTCTGTGGACAATCCCTCCAATGTTTCTGGACAGGACTTAGTCATTTGTCTTCTTTAACGGCTGTGTATCGTTAACATAGCTTTTAACATGTGTTTCATTATAAAACAATGGCATGCAGTTTAGAACGGCTAATTAATTTATGATTGCACAAGAGGTATTCCATCAATAGGGGCATCCTGGAACGACATCACTTACACTTTTCAGCACCCACTAATCCTCCTGCTTTTGATAAACTGCAGCAGGATTTTATTACACACACACACACATTACACAAAGACAGAGACAGACACACAGACACACACACACACACACACACAGTATGACATGGATATTTTACAGAGTTGCTAAAGGAAACACTTTACGAGCCACTCACCGATGTATTCTCTAGTTAGTTTGCTATGTACCCAACACTATAATAAATAAGTTAGCAAGTGTATGATTTGGACATAGGCCTTTAGTTGGCTTTAGTAGACTGAGATTTCTAAGGCCTGACGAGCTGCTCACCGATGTATTCCCTAGCTAGTTTGCTATGTAGCCAATACTATAGTAAATGAGTGAGCAAGTGGATGAGTGGATGATTTGGACATAGCCCCTAAGTGGGCTTCAGTGGGATGAGATTTCTAAGGCCTGATGAGCCGCTCACCGATGTTTTCCTTTGATAATTTGCTATGTAGCCAACACTATAGTAAATGAGTGAGGAAGTGCATGAGTGGATGATTTAGACATAATGCCCCTACGTGGGCTTCAATGGACTGAGATCTCTAAGCCCTGACGAGTCGCTCACAGATGTATTCCCTAGTTAGTTTGCTATGCAGCCAACGCTACAGTAAATGAATGAGTAAGTGCATGAGTGGATGCTTTGGACATAGTTCCTAAATGGGCTGTAGTGGACTGAGATCTCTAAGGCCTGACGAGCCACTCACCGATGTGTCGATTGGGCAGCCTCTTGAGCAGGCAGGGCTCCTCGTTGCCGGACGGGGCCCGGATGCTGGCCGACAGCGAGCTCAGGTCCGTCTCTGTGATCTTCAGAGACACATCGGTCGCCGTGCCAACATTCAGCTGGGATGTTCTCAACGAGTCATCACCTGTGAGGACAGAGAGAGAGAAAGAGAGAGAGAGAGGGAAGAAAGGAAAAAAGGAGATTGAAAGAAAGAAAGAAAGAAAGAAAGAAAGAAAGAAAGAAGGAAAGAAAGAAAGAAAGAAAAAAAGAGTACAACTTCACCCTTCTAAAATTACAGCGTTTTTCCACAAAGCAGTGATGTCACCATGTTTAACTTCAACATCTTGCCTTGTCAACATTTAAAATACTCTCATTCTCACTTGTCTAAACTTGAAATATTCTAATTTTAACTTGTCTTTTCTAAATTTCACCAAACACCAATTGTAACTTCAAAACAAAACACTCTGTCTGGAAACAGAACAGACTTAACATCCCACACACATGCACACATACACACACACACACACACACACAAAGACACACATAAACACACACAAAGACACACATAAACACACACACACACACACCGTCATGTTGTCGTAGCCAGAGTAATAGGCACGGAGCCATGGGGTAGTAGGGGGTGGGGGTAGCGGTAGGGGGGTAATGGGATAGGGGATGGGGTAACCTGCTCAGACAGTTTATACCTGTCTTACTCGATAAAGGCACACACAAGAACGCTGCGCTGTTGTGTGTGTGGGTGAGTGTGAGTGCGTGGTCGACTGAGTTTGTGGTTACTAAGAAAGTTACCCTTGTCTTCTTCCATAAAAAATAAGGGGCAGGGAAGCATGCTGATGGTCACAGGTAGTGTGTGTGTGTGTGTGTGTGTGTGTGTGTGTGTGTGTGTGTGTGTGTGTGTGTGTGTGTGTGTGTGTTCGTTACATTACATTACACTTAGCAGATGCTTTTATCCAAAGCGACTTACAAAAGGAGTCTGTTTGTGTGTGTGTGTGTGTGTGTGTGTGTGTGTGGTTTGACTACCTGTCTCACTTTATAAACAGCCAGGAACATGCAAAGATGTTGATGGTGGTTTGGGGTGAATGGGGCTGGTGGTGCTGCCCAAAACGGGAGCTCCAGATAATCATGGGTAACACATGTTGACATTTAGACCATGAGGTTTTTCGGTGTGTGTGTGTGTGTGTGTGTGTGTCAGTGGGTGGGTGGGGGATTTGGGGGCCACTGTTTCTTTCCATGCCTCCTGGAAAATGTGATACGTGATCCAGGGGCATTAAAGCCTTCACCACTAATGGATACTGAGATACACTGCAGTGTGTGTGTGTGTGTGTGTGTGTGTGTGTGTGTGTGTGTGTGTGTGTGGGTGTGTATGTGCGTGTGTGTGTGAGAGAGAGAGAAATTGTGTTTGCAGGAGAATGACATAGACATAGAGAGAGGAGAGAGAAAGTGTTTCTGTGTGCATACATGTTTGTGTGTGTGTGTGTGTGTGTGTGTGTGTGTGTGTCTGTGTATGCATGTGTGTGTGTACATGTGTGCTTTGCCAGACAAAGATATTGTCGTAACTGCCAGAACAGAGAACAG
>CM059274.1:12174524-12187024 GCA_030347295.1 Setipinna tenuifilis
ATTGCTTGGCTGATTCAATG
The DNA here is from genome assembly GCA_030347295.1 of Setipinna tenuifilis. Classification (NCBI taxonomy): domain Eukaryota; kingdom Metazoa; phylum Chordata; class Actinopteri; order Clupeiformes; family Engraulidae; genus Setipinna; species Setipinna tenuifilis. The sequence goes on from CM059274.1 coordinate 12,174,545, forward strand.
TGACAGGTCAAAAAAGGGGAAACAGATGGAGAATATAAAGAAGTGGCAGCAAGGGATTTCAACAGTGCTAAGAGTGTGGTGGCCTAGAAAGTGGTTGAGCAGGAGTTGCGCTATAGGTGTTTAGCATTGCTAAGATAGTTTAGCATGTAGTCAGTATTGCAGGTAGGTAATACGGTAGATGCTATAGGACAGTGCTAAGAGTGTTTATCGTTGCTGAGGGAGTTTTCATGTACTCAGCACGATGTGTAGCTAAAAAAAGTGGATTTAAAAGAGCAGTGATAAGGAAGTTTAATGTCGCAAGAGATTTAGCGGCGGTAAGAGAGTTTAGCCAGAGTTTACCCAGTGTGGCATTTGTAAGGAAGTGGATGTAAAACAGCATCAGTAATAGAGTTTAGCGTTGCTAAGAGAGTTTATCACGTACCCATTGCAGGGGATAGCTGAGAAAATGGGCATGAAAGAGGAGTGATAAGAGAGTTCAGCAGTGCTAATAGAGTTTAGCACCGCTAATTGAGTTTAGTGTGTACCCAGTGTGGTGAGTAACCCTGGTAGGGGGCGTACGGCTGCTGGAGCTGAACTTTATCACACGGCTCCTCTATAATAGGAATGGTATCGCTTGCCTGGAGGAAAAAATATGGCACAACACATTCACACACACACATGTTACAGCAAATCAATTACTCATTCAGTTTCTTCAGAACACAGTTAGCCTCATGAGATTGTACACGATACCAGCTAATTGATCCACTAAGTTGGTCATCTAGCATCGCTACACATCTTGACCGATATCAGTGATGACTTAGCCGGCCAGCCTATCCTCCCTGGCTAGCCAACATAGTGGCCGCACAGAGCAATATGACTTTTTTTTTAAATTGTTGGTTAGTATCCATTATAATGCTCTACAACATTACCTATTAATACCTATGGTATTTTGCATTTCACTCGAAAAAAGAGGGATGATGATCACCACCAACAGTATTGTAACCATCATCATTTACCACCATTATCAGGAGTGAGAAATCTGTCTTCAGGAAGTAAAAGTTCAAACCATGCATGTGTGAATTTTCCACGTACCACCACATGGAAGGGGCTGTTGGGAATGTGTTCTCCTCCGAAGCGGATGGTGATGACGTATTTCCCCGGTTCCGGCGCCGTGTAGTAGATGTCAAACGTTCCGTCAGCGTTCTCCACCACATCCACGTCAAGCTCTGCCCCATCAGGGGTCGACACCTTGCAGGTAACCTTGCCCTTCCCAGCAGCCTTTGCGTCTACGGTGATCACCGTCTCTTCGCCAATCTGAATGGTGGGTCCGAGGCCTGACCCTGTCATGTGACACATGATTGACATGCGCTGCTGTGACATCAGCACAACCACACCTCCTTAACAGAATTTACAGTTACATAACAACACTTTAAAGAAAAAACATCCAAACACTACACTCACCCAATCCATGTCCTCCTATGGAAACTGCAATGATGCCAGACAAAGAAGATTAATTAGTTAATTATTACTGAAAATTACACACTATTATATTATGCCTTATGTCTTCACAATTGTTAAAACTTTATTATACATAAGGTGTTCAGTATACTTTATACACAAAAGGTTTTAGATGTATGAGCACTTTTACAAGGAAATGGTCTAGAAAAGGACATGAGAGTACATCTGTGTGATCCTCATTAATTAAAACTATATCATTTAAAACTATATGACTGTGCTGCAAGGGAATTAATAATCTAATCTAATCCTTGCACTGCACTGCACTATTAAAAACTAAAAAAAAAATCATCTTCAAACAAAAATACTACAGTACATGATATCCAACATGGTGGTGTGGACATGAGCTGGCGTAATACTCACCTGTGACCAAACACTTGCTGGCATCTCCTGAGGGCACTGCATGGATGCGATAGGGCGAGTATGGGATCTCGTCACCGCCATATTTGATGGTGATGGTGTAGCGGCCAGTCATGTCCGGCACATAGGACACTGTGTATGTTCCATCCCGGTTGTCACGGATGTTGGCCTTCTTGGGCTTGCCCTCGGGATCCTATCAAACACACACACACACACAAACAAACACAAACATCAATATATGCCCAAATTATTTCACAGGAGTTGTCACTTCAGCTTAACCAGTCTATTAGTTCATTCACCAAATCCAAACCCAAAAACTCATCCACAAGATCAAGATTTTCACAGAAAAACCAAGCAGCATGGAGATGACTCTGGGTACATGATCAGATCAGGTGGTTGACTGATAGATGTACCTCATGTTCAATACATGTGCATGGATGTGTGTGTGTAATGGGTCTCACACTAACTCAAGCCAGGGGGGGCTGGTCTACACACAGGTATTATTCTCTTAGAGGATGGGTTAGGGCCTGGTTTAGGGAGCATCTGTGTCCTCGCAGTTAGTGACGTTGAGCAAAAACCGCTTGGGGGAGGTTAGCCAAGAGAGAGAAACCCAATGGTGGTCAGTCCACAAAGACCAGAACACAATGGGGACACACTCGAGGGGCTGTCGTGGCTCCTCTGTGAACCTTTGACATGAGCTTAGAGCGGGGCAGATCAGGGCCACATCAGGGCCAAATCTAATTCTAACTGGGGCCACATTAATGCCAAATATGATTCCAATTAGGGCCACATCAGGGCCACATCTAATTCTAACTAGGGCTACCTCAGGGCCAAATCTGATCCTAATCAGGGCCAAAATCCTTTTTTATTCAGATTACATTAGGGCCGAATCTAATTATAACCTTATAAATAAAGGCAAACAAAAAGACAAGAAAGAATACAGGGACAGGTCTGAGCAGAATTCAGCTCTATTCCTTAAAGGAAGTCTACAGACGTGGTTTCGGAAAACCTTAAACAGGTTTTACATGTAGGATTTAATCCTCTTACCCATCTATAGATTTTGTAGCAAGGCATAACAGAGTCAGAAAACAACTGCTTTGTTTTGGATATCAGAGGTCTCTTGGCCATTTTGTCTATTATTTTGTTTAAACTTTATGTAACCACAGACTCCCCCCTGCACTAAAGTACTCTCTGTACAATGACTACCCTATAAAAGTGATCCCTGGCATCACAGCACAGCTCACAAGAAACCGAACACCAACAAACTACACTTTCCATCACTCTCTGGACCTCCTGCTATTTCCCCATTTATCTCTCCTGTGCTTTCATTGTTTTAGAGTAAATGTAGGCTAAGAAGCCACTAAAGACCCTGAATGGTCTTTAGCATCCTTGGTAAAGAGGATGAACCAATGCCAAATAAGGGACCTTGGCAGGCACCGAGGCAGTTCATCACAGGTTCATAGGTCAAAGGTCATCAGAACCACAGGGCAGGGAGGCACAAGCAGTGGCAGGAGGGTGGTGGGGGAGGTTTAAGTCTTAAGGGAAGGTGGGAGGGGGCAGACGCCAGACACCATGGTGAGAAGATGAGGATGATGAGGAGGAAGATGAGCATTGTGCTTTGCAGTGGTGGGTGGCTCTTACGCAGCCTTGCTTAAGAATATAGAAGGGGATGGTGCCCTTTACAATGTGACTCTCCCACACCCGCCTGCCCCAGTCTGACACAAACACGGAGGCCTCCCGCCTGCAGCCGTCTGGACCCTGCAGTGACAGGCAGACACGTCACCTCACCTCACCCTGGCACAGGTCAAAGGTCAAAGGGCAGGGAAGGGAGGGAGTGTGTGTGTGTTTTGCGCCATGGGATGTGTGTGTGTGTGTATTTGTGTTTGTACTGTATGTGTACCGTATGTATGTGCAAATACGAGTGTGTTTGTGTGTGTGTGTGTGTGTGTGAGACATCAAAGGGCTGGGGAGGGAGGGAGGGACGGGTGAGTAAAGTGGTATGGAAGTTGTAGCTTTTATTTATTTTGGTGTGTTTGTGCTTTCAATTCAAAAAAAGGCCGAATCCAAAATGTTCACTTGTTCACTATGTGGTGCACTATGTACGGACCAAAACAATGTACATCACACTCTATGTAGGGCACTTCATAGAGAACGAGTGAACATTTCTGACACAGCCCAAGATGCTACACATATTCAGTTAATGTAAAAGCCAAAAAACAAGATATGTTTCTGTTTTTTTTCCCACTAATGAGGCAGTGAGTAGAAAACGAGAGCAAGTTATGTCTTTTCCCTGCTAACCTAACTTACCAGAATCTGGACAGTGAGGAGTCCCTCTCCGGCATCGCGAGCATCGATGGTGAACTCCACAGGTAAGCTGGCCGGCACACCTGAGGCGTTGAGGCCAGGGCCACTGGCACGCACCTTGCTGGCATCGTGGGCGGGCAGAGCCTTGATTTTAAACGGACTACAGACACACAGACAACAGGATGTAAACACCTAAGATGAAATATAAATTTAGTTTTCTATCTACGTATCAATATAATCTTCTTATCACAAACATAAAACAAAACAAAATTGATTAAACTAAAAAAATCAAGTCCATCACTAGGTCAAAAACAAACCCACAGCACATTCTTGCAGAAGATCATAACATTTACACAGTGGTATGTACATAGTATGTATACTACTTGATACATCTTGTAAATGATATGTTAAACAGTTTAACTGAGTTCCGTCTCTCACCTGCGAGGCACCTCTTGGTCTGCATACTTGACACAGACGGTGTGAGGGCCATCTTTGGTGGGGGTGTAGTTGACCGTGTGTATGCCGTCACCATTGTCCGTGATGGTCACTGGCTCAGCAACTCCTGCAGGGGCCGAGTGTGTGTTAGGATACAAGCCTTATTCCAGTAATCAGTGTGTGTGTTTGTGTGTGTGTGTGTGTGTGTCTGTGCGTGTGTGTGTGTGTTTGTATGTGTGAGAGAGAGGAAAGCAGACATCAGCTAGGTGAATTGAGACAACATATGGTATATAGACATAACTGTCAAACTGACATAATCCAGTCTATGCTAAATCCATTATTTTAATAAACTATGACTGTAGAAGCAGAATCCCCCTGTCTACCATCTAAGAGAGACCCGAATGACCCTTGGAATGAGTTAGAGAGCCGTACATGTACGGAGTATGTGTCTATATGTACGTACATGTGTCTATGTGTACATATATGCTTTGCCTGTGTGATGTGTGTGTGCGTTTTGCACAATGTAATGTGTGTGTGTGGGTGTGTGCGTATTTCTGTTTGTGTTTGTATGTTGTGTGTGTGTGTGTGTGTGTGTGTGTGTGTGTGTGTGTGTGTGTGTGTTTGCTCACCTGTGGGCCCGTACAGTTGTACCTCCAGGGGGGCGACGCCTGCTTTGCTGCAGTCCACAGTGAAGGTCTGTGGGACGTGAGCCCTGACCCCACTGCCCAGCCCTGGACCCGAACACTTCACCTTACTGGGGTCCACCAGCTCACGCACCGGCACACGGAATGGACTTCCTGTAGGGTGCACACACACCCACACGCACATACATACACACAAACACACACACACACACACACACACACACACACACACACACACACACACACACACACACACAGTCACAGACATATAAACACATATAAAAATATACACACTTATATACAAGGCAGAAAGTTAAACTTGAATACAATCACAAAAATTACCTGTTTGATGACAAATAATGATAGGCTTAATTAGATGTCATATATCCAGTTAAAAAAAAACAAAAAAAAAAAACAAAACAAAAACAACAACAGGTCATAAATGGACTAAAATGAGACTGGGGTTCTATGATGTGGGTGATGTCAGAGGAAGTGACATCAGACCTGGGATGGGCAGGCCCCCGAAGGTGATGTTGACGTCGTAGTCGCCAGGAGTGAAGGGGATGTACTCCACGCTGCAGCTGCCATCTTTGTTGTCCTTGCAGGACATCTTAGCCTCCGATGGCCCCTCTATGGCCAGACCCAGCCCACCTGTACCCGCACCCCTGATGGAGAGAGAGAGAGAGGGAGAGAGAGAGCGATGGAGACAGACAGAAAGAGAAAGAGCGATAGAGAGAAAGAGAGAGAGAGAGGGAAAGAGAACAAGGGAGAGGGGGGAGAAAGTGAGCAAGAGAGAGCGAGAGAGAGATAAAGAGAGAGAAATAGAGCGAGGAAGAGATAGAAAAGGTGAACAAACAAGTATTAGAGGGAGAGACCAGAATATAGATAATATCATCTCTATCTAATGAATGTGATGAAATCTGCGATGAAGTATGTAGACCACACAGTATACTGCACCACCATATAAATGCATGGTATGAGACAGTATTGTTTACTGGGCATGCTCTGTAAGGCAAGGCAAGACATTTGTATAGCCTATTTTTTACACAAATGCATTTCAATGGATAATTAAAAACCAAAGAAATAAAAAAACAGCAATAAATTAAAAACACAAGAAAACACATAAAACGCAACCTTGAGGATAAAAATGTGAGCAAAAAAAAAAACATAAATACAATGTAAGTAAAACACAAACACTTAGTTACAGTTACAGTCACTTAGACTTAGAAGGGAAAGCTTTAAAAGTTTTTAAAAGCTAGACGCTTTAAAAAGAAAGAGCCTTCACATCAGTAAGAGCTGTACAGTGAAAAGAAGGCATCTGAGAAACATTTGTAAGGCCCAGCATACCTGGTTTCCACGGTGAAGAGGTTGGGTTTGTTGACCAGCCCCTCCTCCAGACCTGGACCGTATGCCCTCACACGGCTAGGGTCACACCCTTCCGTCACTGACACCCTGAAGGGACTCTTGGGGACCGCTACGTCCTCATATAGCACCTCAATCAGGTGCATACCTGTTGGTAAAGTGTACACACACATACACACACACACACACACACACACGCACACATGCACCCACACACATATACATACACATACACACACACAGAACATCACAACACAATGAGATATAGGTCTGTTAAATCAGTACATAGCAGCATGGTTAAGGTTGTATATGTACATACAAATTTTAATATATGTTACAGTAATAGTAACAGTAACAGTGCATAATAATTTAAACAAACACATGTACACACTTGCAGCACACATGCAGAACCCCATTGAGAAGTGAAGGGGTCTCAAATCACTATTACGGGATTTCTTTCACAATATAGACTGACTGTTGTTTAAAAATGTCAGTCCTCTGAACATCGGGGTGGCCTATTTAGGTAGATAGAACTTGCAATGCAACACGAGCCATGTCATAAAATTATAGTATGTTGTACAGTATATTTGTCAGGCCATGTAAAACGATATTTACCAGAGTGTAAAACTGAGAAAAATGACTTTAAAAATCTTCCACTTGCACATGTTTCTAGGTCTACACGTTTACATGTAGCCGATATCTTTTTTTCCCAAAAAAGCAACATTAACTTAAGACATTTGGCTACGTGATAAAACTGATGTGTATTGTTCCAAAAATGACAATAACTCACTTTCACCCAAAACTGAAGTTACGTCTTTTTTGCCTTTGCACTGCTGCATACTACACTATACACATACTACAGTCATTAGCATATGATGTGGCTGGCCATGAGGTATCATGTGCCAAAGAAGTGTGGTCACGGGTCTTCACCCAACTATCTGTCTGCCAGAATAGTAATGACACTGATACCTACCTCACTGTCCGTCTGACACCTCTAAGATACATCATTGACACTGCTGTCATAACTAGGGCCCTATTTAAGGAGGCCATTTCGGACACACCCTATAAGATAGAGACACCCTATCTCCAACAAGTACCTGTTTCCAGCAGAGCAGGGAACGGTCGTAAGGCCGGGTCTTACTTAACGTCAACTAAACAAGTTCGCTTTAGCTGAAATGAAAGGTTTTTACTCTTACTAACACTGACTTCAGCTGAAGCAATCTTGTTAAGTGCATGTGCATATACTGTATTAGGCTAACCTGCGACAGATTTAAGCATGTCCTTAACTTAACACAACTACCATAATGCTTGTATGAGATGCAAATAGAAAGACATCTGCATCCAAAAACAGGGCCAATATAACCTTCGCAATTCAACACCATGGCTGTAGAGGTGTTTCTAATCTGCAGCCATGCCTTTGACATCTCTGCAATCAAATTCAAACAACCTACAACCAGTTTGTCTGTAAGAGTCTGTAATGAAATGAATTATGTCGAGTATTGCTGTCCGATCAGCTCTGCTGTCCAATCAACTCTCTCTCTCTCTCTCTCTCTCTTTCTCTGTCTCTGTCTCTGTCTCTGTCTCTCTCACACAAACACACACAAGCACAGACACATATGCACACACACACATGTGCATGCAAACACACACGAACACGTGTACACACTCACATGCAAGCAGGCACACTCACACACACGCGCTCGCGCACACACGACACACAGTCTGTGGTTGTTTTTCCAGTGGCTCACAGTGTGAGAGCTCATATATTTATAGATGTAAACAATCTAACCTCGTACGACACACAGCAGCTAATTATAACAGTATGACTCCATCTGTCACTACCTGGGTCTGTTTCTATCTCTCCACACTCTCTTTTCCTCTATACATCTCTCTCTCTCTCTCTCTGTTACTCTCTCCTTCATTCCTTTATCTTGTTCACTCGCTTCTTTTGCTTCTCCTTATTTATCAGGGTTCTTTCTTTCTCTTTTCTTTACTTTCTTTTTGTTCTCTCTTCCTCTCTCTCTCTCTCTCTCTCTCTCTCTCTCTGTCTCTATGTAATTCTCTGCTGTCCTTTCTGCTTACCTCCTGTGTGAGAGTGTATTACTTTCTTTTTTACTTTGGTATTCTTATTTCTCTTATTCCTCTGTCACACACGTGTTTGTCCTGTCTTATTCCCCTGTCTGTCTTCTCCATGACAGGTCATAATTCTCTTTTCCACCCTGTCTCTCTTAATTCACCATGTGCTCTGTCACACACTCTTGCTGACACACACACACACACACACACACACACACACACACACACACACACACAGATTACCATCTATCTGACATCTCTTTCCAAGCACAAGATTGATCCTCTTGTAAGTACCTCTCTGATTCCTGCTGTCCCTTATTCAGTCCAACACTCACACAGGCAACCCTGGCCTAATCCTCCACCGCTCCGCTCAACACAAACAAACCCTTTCGGTCTGCTAAAGCAATGAGGACTAAGGGAGATTTTTACTGAGCCTTTTTCCATTATGATGAAGTAGGAAACAGCAGTTTTACACAAACCACAAGGGGCTTTGTTTTATATGAGAGACAGGCTGTCTTAAAAAAGAAAAAAACACTCATAAAACCAAAGAAGCTTCCTGTCTTGTTAAAACGCCCTCTTTCTCCCATCTTAAGCATGCTCATTGGCTGATTTCTGTGACACAGATGAGCCTGACTGGTTGATTAACCAGTCTGTCAAAAGACAAACAGCCTTGACTAAAAATCATCATCTGGAAAGTGAAAAGTTTAAGTTGAGTTAACCCAGTGGGTTCATTTCAAGCTATTTCATGACGCATTACCCAAGCATCTTAACTGACCTATAAGAATGACCCCTCATGACCTCTCAATGCCCTCCAGTCAGAGGTGTCAATCCCAAGTTCAGAAAGTAAAAACCCTGCCACAAATTTGATCCAACCAGCTCTGAATCAGCTGATTGTAATGAGCACTCAAGACAGGGAGATCAGCTACTCAGTGAAGTCATCTGTGTTAAAAGGAAAACGTGGCAGGATTTTTACTTTCTGAACACGGGCTTAACACCTCTGCCTTCAGTCAGCCTAAACCCATGAGAATGACCCCTCAGTCCTCCTAGCCCTGTGACATATAACCAGTGAGTCATCCTCTCCATATCTGACCTTGCTTTCCAGTAACTGGCAATATTGGGAAGCAAGTTAGTCTTCCCAGATTGTTAAACAGCTACCACAAAGACATTTACAAGTGTATCGTAAATCCTTTTTGGTAACAGTTGTATTTATCATTCCTAGTGTAAATGACCCTTAAATTCCACTGTCAATCTTTTTATGTCCACAGAAACCCTTACCATCCTTGGAGGTATTTATTTATTTATTTATTTACTTACTTACTTACTTACTTACTTAGTCCTCACAGGCCTTGATTGGTGTTATATTATGTTTACTGTATGTATGATGTTTAATGTAAGACCTGGGCCTAAGGAGCACTGCAATTTTAATCCTGCATATAACCTGGACATATGGTTTTGACAATAAAACTGATTTGACTTGGCTTACAGTTTTTACAGGTATTTATTTATTTGTTTGTTTATTCATTTATTTGTTGTTAACTTATTTTACGTCCCCAGAAGTCTTACCGTCCTCGTAGGCCGTGTACTCCACCCTGTAGGTGCCATCTCCCTTGTCGGTGATGAAGGCGTCTGTGTTGGAGCCTGAGGGGTTAACGATGCGAGCTTTGATGTGGTTACCTCCGGACTTGCTAACGGCACGGGCATCAACAACAAAGTGAGTGTTGACCTCTCGAAGAACTCCTGTTAACACACGCACACATGCGCGCACACACAAGCACACACACATTCACACACACACACACGCACACACCACAATGAGTCATTGCATTAGTACCATCTGGACATTTTTGTAATCTGTTGCCAGTCTCTCTGCAAACATGTTATCATTTCCTTCAGTTATTCTGAATTGCTAGAATGTTACGGTCCTAAAGACAAATGAAAGCACATTATCATTTCTTTACTGCTTTTACAATACAAGTTGACATTTTGCATACATAATACTGTAAATATCATCAACAAAGTATTTGGTTTTTGTAGGTTTTTTAACATGTCTACAAAAGGCAGTAACTACATATTTTGTCAGAACTACGACTGAAAATTGACTTTATAACTGTCTTGTAACTAAACTCTTGCTTCTTCCTATTAAGAAAGTACATAAAAGCATCCCCACTATTATATCATCAACATGTTTGACTGGACATTATTATGACAACTTTAAAGGCACTTTTTCTCAGTTTCAGTGTTTAGGTAGTTACTGTACTTTGGCTTTGTAGGTATGGTATTCCTACCTCTGGGGTCCACTCCAGGTCCGTAGACCTTGATGCCGCTGGTGTCGATGCTGGGGTCCACCTGCACCCTGGCGGGGAACTTGGGCACGGCGTGTCCCCCATACTTGATGGTGATGGTGTACATTCCGTGGAAGGGCGGGATGTAGGTGATGGAGTAGGTCCCGTCGCTGTTGTTCTGGACACGGACCTCGGCCGGAGCCCCCGCATCCGAGATTATCTCGATGGTCAGCTCCGCCTCGCCGGCCTTGGAGCAGTCGACCGTGAAGGACGCCGCCTCGTCCACCTTGCCCCGCTCCAGGCCCGGCCCACTGGCCGTCACCTTGCTCGGGTCGAACACGGACTGGACCATGGCCTTGAAGGGCGACCCGGGGATGTGCTGGTCAGCAAACAGGATGTTGATGGAGTACTCGCCGGGCTCCGTCGGCAGGTAGGAGACGGAACAGGAGCCGTCTCCGTTGTCCTGGCACTCGATCTTGGCCTCGCAGGGCCCCTCCACCGTTAGGCCCAGACCGCCCGTGCCGGCCCCCTTGGTGTCGATGGCGAAGGGCGCCGGCTTACCCACCACCCCCCCCTTCAGGCCGGGGCCGTATGCACGCACCTGAAGAAAACGGAGATAGAGACAAATTTAAATTCAAATTCAATTTCTTTTTTTGCTGGATAACCCTTTGAGATGCAACATCTCGTTTTTGATGGGGTCCTCAAAAGACTCACGTTCACACATTGTCACACTTATTCTCCTACTATTGTGTTTTTAAAATGTCTGTCTCTCCATCTCTGTCTGCACATATTCCCCATGCTTTCTCTGTTTCTGTGTCTGTGTGTGTATGTCTGTGATTGCCTATTAGCATGTCTGTGAACATTTATTTTTTTTCTTATTGGCACAGGGCAGCCAATCATGTTAAAAGAGCATATAACAGAAGAGTTGCGTTGCATTGTGTGTGTGTGTGTGTGTGTGTGTGTGTCTGTCTGTCTTTGTCTGTGATTTTTCACTTTTTATTTGTTGTTATTGGCACAGGACAGCCAATCATGTTAATAGAACACATAATAGAAGACTTGTGTTGTGTTGGGTTACACACACGCACATGAGCATGTGTGTGTGTGAGTGTGTACTGTAGCCAATCATGTAAAAAAAGTACATATAATAGAATAGTTGTGTTAGGAGTGTCAGGCCTACTAATCAACCCTGTTTGGTACATATGATGAGAATCAGTTGAGGACATTTCTCAATCAAAAGCAGAAACCTCCTACTAATCAAGCAACATAACATTCTACTGCTCTTGGTCATCATCTTGGTATGGCGGATAGCAAGGGGCACCATGAGTCTCGCCTTTCTGTCGGACTAGATACACACACTCTCCCCACACACACAAACTCACACACACACACACAGCCGCCTAGAACACACACCTGCACAGGTGATGTCATACAGTGGGAACGTCTTTGAAGGCTAATTGATGGATTCCGCACCCGCCATTGTAATCAAGTTTATGTTGTGGTGTGTTGGAACCGGAGATCAGGGC
>CM059274.1:12192024-12197024 GCA_030347295.1 Setipinna tenuifilis
AGCAAACCTCAGTGTTTTGGCCCTATCGGAAACACTTTAATTGAGTAATTGACTTTAATTGACTGGCCTAAAGCACATTTATAGCAGCTGTCATAAACTGCACCTAAAGCATTCATGACTGTTTTACGAGACATGATTCAACATTCATACCAAATCTTTCATTAATGTGGTAGACAGAACAATGACAATGTTGAGTCCTGTCTCATGAAACAGTCATGAATGCTTTATGTGCAGTTTATGACAGCTGCTATGAATGTGTTATGAACTCACGCGTCAAGTGATGTATTACCACACTATCGGACTTGTTATGGATTATACCTATAGCCCTATTCTGGAGAAGACCATCCCTGCTTCAGAAAGTAAAATGTAGGCAAAGTATTTCTTCCAGCAAAACAGCAAATGAGCTGACTTCTAAAAAGCAGAACTCTTCAGCCAAGTACACAAGCTAATTCGTTAAACATCCGATTTAAATTCATGGGCAGAATGACTACAGGGTAAGTCATTTCCTCTCTGAAGCCAGGGTGTCTCTCCAGCATCTTCTTGGGTTTGGATGGCCAAGTGGACTGCTTGCCAACCTGTTAGCATGTCTTGGCAGTGTGTTGACAGAAAAGCTGTCAGCCAAGTGAAATAATTCAGGTAGTGCCTGAAATGTGTCAACACCTGTCTGCCCTATGTAGCTTGCTATTTCACAAAGACCACATCATGAAAGAGTGAGTAATTTCAGACATAGCTCTAAGGCCTGTTCACACCAAGATCAACAACTAAAGCTAAACTATAATTATATGAGCGTCCACACTGAAGAATTTTTGTGATGGAGCACCATCACTGCATATGAGAATGTGTTCTGACTGCCATCCCAATGAGTCTGGCTCTTTGGCATTACAGTCAGAAGATGTTTTGTATCCCAGAGACCCAGGTTTGAGGCTGGGTGGAATGACACCTCTTGCCCTTTACTACCATTTTAAATGCTAAGATCTTTGTTGCGATTGACATTGAAGACATTGTTGCGATTCTTTGAAATTCTAAAGGATTCTGTTTGGTTGTTTTTTAAGATATCGATTAGCCCTGTCATTAGCGTTGTAGCTGAGGTGTGATGTGAAGTTACAATACGTCACTACGTCACTATCACCCATTCTACCGGTAGCACTCCCCCAACTGCATTCTACGCACTTTACTTCCCTCTCCCCATACAGTTTTAGACTAACAATGACCAATTTCACTGCATGTCCTACTCTACCCAGTATGTCTATGCATGTGACAATAAACCATCCTTGTATCCTTGTATAGTAATCATGGTTATCGTTCACGATGCACACTTTTTTCTCTAGCTCTTCTTTGACTCACTTTCTAGGTCCTCAGCATCATTCCTCAGTCTCTGCCCTGGCACACACTGCCATGGTGAAGTGGTGATGTAAGAGGCTAACCTGTCTTGCTGAGTCCTGGCCCTTCGGCTTTGACCTTGGCGGCGTCATGAGAGGGGTCGACCTTGATGCGGAATGGGCTGATGGGTATCTCCTGTGATGACCACAAACCGAGACGAAAAATAAAGATCTCAAATGGCTCCCAATCTTCTTATCTTCACCTGTTATCATCTGTAATGTACAGTAAGTCGTGTCATGGCTAGTATGTTGAATTCTGACCTGGTCTGCAAACAGCACCATGATGGTGTAGCGGCCGGCGCCAGGGGGCGTGTACTTCACAGTGAAGGTGTCGTTGTCGTTTTTGATGATGTCAAAGTCGATGTCGGCCTCCGCAGGGCCCACCACACCTGGAGCACACTTAATTCCAATGCTCACGTCACCTGCAGATTCAGACAGAAAGGTCAAAGGTTAAATAGAAGAAGGTTCTCTTTTAGAACTGGACATAATGATGAGTATAAATAGAACAGGAGCTGTGAGGTGTGACTCCATGTTCAGAGGTGCTCAGGTCTTTGGTCAGTTTAGGTATGTAGAGGTGTTTTCAGGTATGTGCAGGTCTGCTCAAATGTGTTAATACTTTTTTGGTTACTGGCAGGTAGACCTTGACATCTTTGCAGAATGTCTAAACATGTTAAAGAAGTATGCTGAGGTGCCTTCAGGTGATCTCAAGTGATTTCAGGTATGTCTTCATATGTGTTTAGGTGATATACTTTACATTACAATGTCTGTCCATATGTGTTCAGGGTTATTTAGGCATCCAGTAATGTGTGCAGGTGATCTAATGTGCTTCTAGGTGTATGTCTGCTGACCTTGTCCTGCCTCACTGCAGTCTACGGTGAAGTATGTAGGCTCATTGGCCTTGAGTCCACTCTTCTCCACACCTGGACCGTACACCTTCACATTTTCTGGGTGGCTGCCCTCTCCAATGGTCACCTGACATCAATCAACCAATCACATTACCAGTCAGTGCTTTACAACCATTATCAAGTACAAGTACAGCCTACATTTCACAGCTTACACTGAAGCCATTAACCTTTAAAGGTGCAAGTTTTTTTTACATTTTAGAATAAGAATGTGTTCTACAACTATGTAAGATTCTAAAATTCCACATTATATTCTATGGACTCCAACACTCTTTAGAACTTCTATCCTCCCAAAATTCTCGTCACACCAGTGTGACGGTACACCTTAAAAAGCATCAAATATATTTTGAGACACAGGAGTGTTCTCTACAGTGAACTCCAGTGCATTAATATGTTCCTTATGTGCATGTCTATAAGACTTTTGGCACTTTGTGCAAAGTATGGTGCTTGTGTGTGTGTATGAGTTACAGTATCTTACCCTGAAGGGACTGTTGGGCACGTTGACCTCTCCCCATGTGATGATGATGGTGTGTTTGATGGGCTTGGTGGGGATGTACACACAGAAGTAGGTCTGGTCCCCATTATCAGTGATCTGAATGTCTATGGGGAAGCCCTCTGCATCCTGAGAATATCAATCAAGCAATCAATCAATCAGTTCATAACACACACAAGTAAAATGACCACGACATGCACATAAGACATGCATAACACACACATTTGCTTTAATGATGTCTGGGAAGTATTGTGAATCACAATGTATTCTATTTCAAATTTCAACATCAAATCTTTCTTTAAACCATGTGACAGTGCTGTGGGATTAAAATGTAATGGATGATCAGGTCACACCTGTGCTCTGGGATTAGGATTAGGAGCCCATTTGTTTAGGCTGTACCTATGCATGACATTAGAATAGAGATGGACAACCCAGCTTGAGGAAGTAAAAGTTCTGTATATTCCTTCTGCCTGTGCTTGTAAGACAGGTGAATTTCATCAATTAGCTCATCTATCTGGCTTAAGAGTAGTGCTAATTAGGATCAGATGGTTCAGTAAACAAATATATGGTTGGAACAAAGATATGGCAGGACTTTTACTTTCTGAACCCTCAATGTCCGCCTCTTTATTAGAAGCCATTGGTCTATGTCGTACCTGAGCGTAGATCCTGAGCTGGCCATTGCCAGCTGCCTGGGCATCGATGGTGAACTCTGCAGGTTTGTTGACGATGCAGCCGGTTGGCTCCAGACCTGGGCCAGAACAGTGCACCTGCAAGAGAACATGCCAGACCACAGTGTCAATCAGCAGGTCACATGATCAAAAACCACCAATCACAAAGTATGAAATAAAGGAAATAAAGGAAATAAAGGGGGGGGGGTGGAAGAGACGTTCAATGTTGTCAAGAGCTCTTCTGCCCTACAAAGGCAAAGTGCAGCAACTATGTGAACACAGAAACTGAGGGAAAAAGCCTTCAAAGATGTCACACTGCCCAGGCAAACATGCTGTTGGAATAATAGCTGTGTTGCTTTTATGTACTTTCTTAATAAGAAGAAGCAAGAGATTTAGTCACAAGACAAAGGAGGTGTTATAAAGTCAATTTCCAGTCTAAACTCAATTTAACACATTATGCAGTTGCTGCCTTTTGCCTTTGTATGGCAGTCTTGTGTGTGCGGGTAGGTCAGTTTAAGTGCACCAAGGGAAGAATGTGTGTATGGAGTGCAATGGATGTGTATGGAGTGCAGACTTTGTCATCATCATAACACCTTATATAACACTTAAAAAGTCTGTATATATTTTTGTATATATTGTCATATCTGTATATAATGTGTAATTTTGCTGTTTATACTGTTGTCCATTTCTTATATTTATAATAACCAGAGAGTCAACAACTGCTGAGGACAAATTCCTTGTATGCAGGAGCATACTTGTCCAAACAAAGCTGATTTGTTTGTTTCAAATTCTGATTTGTTGCTGGAATAATGCATTGGGTAGAACTAGAGTTTAAATTGGACTAGAGCCCTCCAGAGTTCAGCTCCCCCACCTCCTCACCTCAGCAATACAGCCAGCTGGAGCTCCCTCTGCTACAGTATTTATAGAAATACAATAGAGTGAGATACTGACCCTCCTTACAAAAGCCAATTTAACAACTGGATAGAACCATACAATACCACCATAAAACGCTACCATCTTCAGGAGAATTCAAAAGCTACTTCCTCTTTCTGGTTTTGCAAACAGGGTTGGTGGGAGGGGCTTACCTTCTCTGGGAAGACATCATTGGCTGCGGAGAGGATGTGGGCTATAAAGGGGCTGTCCTTGATGTCCTCGTCGTCACAGATGACGTGAACGGCGTAGTCGCCAGGCTCCGTCGGCCAATAGCGCATGTCACACGAGCCGTCGCCCTTATCGTCACACTCAATCTTAGCCTGGGATGGGCCCTCAATGGAGAAGCCTACACACACAAACACACACACGCACAAGCACATGCACACACACACACACACACACACACACACACACACACACACACACACACACACACAGTGTTCAGACACACAGATACACACATACACACATAGAAAAATAGGACACACATAGTAGATACATAGATAGGACTGACTCAGGTCAACGTTAGTGAAAATAACATGATCATTTCATAGAGGTACAGTATTTGGGAGGCAGAAAAGCCTCCAGTGCAGTGTGTTTGTGTGTTGTGTGTGTTGTGTGTGTG
>CM059274.1:12202024-12207024 GCA_030347295.1 Setipinna tenuifilis
GATAGTATCTCATCACTGCCTGTGTATTAACCTGATAAAAAGCTACATGCTGGCTTCAACGACACGTTAATGGTGTTAATCTATGGTAATACATTTCTGCTTCTTACAGAAGCCACTTTGTAGTGCTTTAGCCACGATAATGTACTGTACACATACAGTAAAGTTGACTCGATAATGTGTCACGCATAAAGTTGCCCTGACTCAATAATGTGTCACGTACAAAGTTGCCCTGACTTGATAATGTGCTAAAGTGTATTAAAGTTGACGATGTTCCACCATTTCATAGTGACCACAATGAATGATGTGTTCAGTGGTAAACACTCAGAGATTAAAATCATTCCACTGTTATAGTGTAGTAAATACTATTTACTTTCTCTTTTTTATTTACAAAACTTTACTCACGTTTTTATGATTGCTGGTGATAATTATATGCATAGCTTATAACACTTTTATCACTTCCTGGGCATAAAGTTTACCCATATTTCATTGTAACACCATACCACTGTCTACATTATATACAATCTACATCCATTGTGAACAGTTATGTGGAATGAATACTTTATGTTTATTCTAAGTTCCAATTCTGTACTAAATAAATTCTGAACATGGCTGTGTGAAACTCTTTATAACTTCCACAGCTCCAGGCCCTGAAATGACCCTCAGAAGGATTCTATCTTCTCGCCTTGTTCTTTTCTCTGTCATTTTTAGGCCACATGTAAACTTAAGAGGAGCGTTTTAAAGTTGGAGTTGGAAGTTGAAGTTTTGGAAGGCCGGACGGAATCAAAAGCACCAGCGCTCACTCGTTCGCTCTCTCGTTCTTTCGCTCGCTCGCTCGCTTGCTTGAGGGATGAGCTCATCGTATTAATGTAGCCTGGCTCTGAAAGCATAAAAAAGCAAAAGAAGTGAACGAACAGCAACCCTTAAAAAAGAGCTCTGAAAGGGCTTTTTGAGTTATGGGCCCGCTGGCTTTTTTTAAAAGGCGTTTGAGGAGGTCTGTGCCGACCCTGGAGCCGAGTGAGTGAGTGAGCGAGTAAGTGAGTGAGTGAGTGGACGAGGAGGTCATTAGGAGCCAGCTGACTAACGAGCTCCCAGGGAGTCTTTGGGACGGGACCTGACTCAGGGACACACGGAGAGAGGAGAACGGATGGAAAGGACTGGAAAAGGGAAAAAAAATAAACACTAAGCCACAGGGTGTAATGTTTGCCAGCACAGTTGGCCCTCCTAGCTTTCAATCTTTCATCATGACGTTTGTAAAAAAACAGGGGGCAAAAAATCAAAACAACACAAAAATATTTTGTCCAAAAAATTATTATAAAGACAAATGGTGTGTGTGTGTGCGTGTGTGTGAGAGTGTGTGTGTGTCTGTGAGGGGGGACATATTTTGGAACAGCTGAAATGTCAACGTCTTGTAAACGGTCGATCCAGGCTCAATTCCCGAAAATTGCCGGTACCAGATACTTTAAATTTACTAAATTAGAAACACGACTGAGTAATAAAACACAAGAGTGTTACACACATCAACTGTCTACATAATGGTAATAGTAGTGTTTATGATTATAATCTGCTTAATGTGCATGTTATGAAGATGATCTGATCCACATGATAGTTAGGTAGTTGTTATGGAGGATGGATTTAGGTATTACATGTATCTTGGTTAGACCAGAGGGAGGGAGGGGGGAAGAAGCATTCACATTCTCTGTGTTAGAGCACTGCTGGGTTTGAGAGAGGAAATGGATATGGAGTATCAGCAATAGTTGATGAAAACCTCCTACCATGGGTAACCTTCAAACTCTGTCTTTTGCTCACTCTCTCACACACACTCTTATTCTCTCTCTCTCTCTCTCTTTCTCTCTCTCTCTCTCTCTCATACACACACACACACACACACACACACACACACGCAAACACACATTTATATATACAGACACACATCTCAGTGGTAACACTCATTTTCATCACTCTCACAGTAGGTTAAACACATAAGTCAGTCTACTTTGAGCAATTTGTTTAATATTTTGATGAACTGGGATCTATTAATTTATTTAGGTAAATTATTAAATCAGGTGTCAATAAAGTAACATTTTGTTTTAATTAGATTAGATAGTATAATTATTGAGAGCTTAGCTGTTAAGTATGAGTTAAGGGTCACAGATTTTTGTAATGTAAATGTATTTATGTAAAGTGAGTTTCAGTATTCAGTGTTACAGGTATTCTCTGTTCTAGTATTTGGGGTTAACATCAGGATATTCTCTGTTCCAACATCCAGCGTTAACATAAAGATATTGCCAATCAAAAGAGAATAAAAACACAAGAGTTCAGTTTCAGAGAGCTTTGGGAATTGGGGGGAGGGGCTTTGGTAAAGGTGGATGTCCAATCATAAAACAGCATGGCAAGTCCACCCTAAGTTTATTGTGCTTCTCTCGTTCCCTTGCTGTTCTTGAAGGAGTGTGTGTTTCTCCCTGATGGCCTTTATTTTACTTCTCTGTCTTCGACTCGCACGCACGCGCGCCCACTCACACATACATACATACACACATATACAGACACATACACACACACGCAGGCGCACACACACGCACACACACACACACACACACACACAAACACACATGCATACACATGCACAAACATACATATGTATGCAGACACCTTACTCCTTGTCTATTTCTTGTACACACACACGCACACAAACTCTCTCTCTCTCTCTCTCTTTCTTTCTTTCTTTCTTTGGTTGATGATGCCAGAGAGGTGAAGCACCAGCGCATGCCAACAAGCAGAGGTAGGCCAGCAGCCCCACAGCAGGTTGGGGGGTGGGGGATTGGTTGTTTGGGGGGGGGGGGCAAGAAGGCAGCGGCGGGCGAGGGGGGGTGGGGACGACACCAGGCGTAGAGCACAGACACACGCCGCACCCCTGCGGCCGACCCCTCCCGCTACTAACTTGGTCGCCTGGGTTTGGGCGGAGTTGGGGGGGGCACCCTCCGGGCCTTGTCTGAGGGTGGGGTGCGTATAGACTGGGGGACTATCTGTACCGGGGAGCCAGGAGACCGCGCACTCGCCGGAGCTAGAACACACACACACACACACACACACACACATACACACACACACACACACACACAACACAGGTGAGAGGGAGTGGAGACACTCCCACACACATGCGCACACACAGACACACACACATGTGCACACACAGACACACACACATGCGCACGCACTAACACACACACACTGGTTGCTTCCGATAATGGTTGCAGTCTCTCCTGGTCATATAAAGAAAAAAATAACAGGATCCAAAACCCCACAACTACAGAACCACAGAACCTCAAAGCACCTATAAGAACCCCCAAAACATGGAACCAAAAATCCAGAGACACCCTTCCAAGGACAACAGAACCCCAAAAAGAAACCCCAATTCCAAACCCAAACCCAGCACTCATCAAGAGCGCCAAACCACACACACACACACACCCCGAGGAGGTACACACTCAAAAACTCAAGATGCGGGAGCCACCAGGCCCCCTGTGTGTGTGTGTGTGTGTGTGTGTTTGTATGTGTGGGTCTACAGATCCAGGTCCCAAGAGTAAAATCCATGCCTGGTCTTTGCTCCAGCCGTGTGCTGGACCAACTCATGGTACATACAGTACAGTAAATGGCATTTGTTGTACCTGTCTATTAAAGCAAAATGAGGATTTTGTTTGGCTAGGATCAAAGGTGTCAATCCCAACCTCAAAAATTCAGAACCCATGTATTCCTTCTGCCTCATGGACTCAAAATAGGTGATTTTACTAACTATCTGATCTAGTTAGATAATCTGCCAGATGATTTGTATGCTTATTATGATCAACTGGTTCAGTCAAAGGGTTGGATTAAATTTATAAATTTAGGTTACAGGGTTTGTGGCTTCCGGGATGCAAGTCGAAAGATTTCATTCATTAATTCATTAATTCATTCATTCATTCATTCCTTCATTCATTCCTTCATTCATTTATTCATTCATTCAGGGTTTTGTTTTATTTTTTGAAGCCAGGATTGACAGCTCTGGGTAGAATGAGCTTTTACCTTCTGAAATTGGACTAGTCAGTCACCTTTCCCCACCGAACAGTACTCTCCGGGATTAGTGCCATTGGAAAACAATGCTGAATCAGTTCATCAAATCAGATTATTATTATTTTTTATCACACTTCAGATTAGAGGAGGAGAGAAGAGGACAGGAGGGGGAAGGATAAACACCATTGATTACTGAAATTAATAAATCATTAATCAATTAAACACTAAAGTGATCACTAATGGGCAGCTGGTGTGTACTATACAACTGAACCCGAAATGTTCACTTGTTTACTACATAGTGTACTATGTAGGGAAGAAAACAATGTAACTCACAGTCAGTATGCTGAATTATGCAATAAAACAGTGGACATTTTGGATTCAGCTCATGTGGTGGCAAGACTTAGGTGTGGGGGAGGGCGCGGCGGGGATGACTCACCCTCTGAGATGTGTACAGAGAAAGGGCTTCTGGGTATTTGCTGCCCCGCGAAGGTCACGTAGATGGTGTGGGCACCCTGCAGCACAGGAATGTAGGTGCAGCGGAAAACACTGTCCCCCTTGTTCTCCAGGATGATCTCCACGGTGTCCCGCCGGCCCTGGGAGTCCACAATGATCACCCCCACATCGCCAGCACCAGCGCCTGGAGGGGGGGGGGGGACACATTTACACGTGACACACACCTTTTAGATGGTCATTGCAGTAACAGTGTAGGACAACCCCAGCACTTCAAGATACATTCAAATGTTTAATGTAGCCTTCTAGTGGTCACCATACCACTGGTGGAATGACTCGCTGTGAATGAAAAAAAGGTAACTACAACATTACAACATTACTACAGAGAGTCTTTAGTAACACATTACAACTTGGTCACTGCCATTCTGGTAACAACACACTTATAATAGGGGGTGTCTCTTAAGGAGTTAAATACCAGAAATTCTTAACTATCATTAACTAAA
>CM059274.1:12212024-12217024 GCA_030347295.1 Setipinna tenuifilis
GCACCTGTTGCCCTTTAAGCCATTGTTCTTAGCTGATAGCCAGCAAAACACAAGGCAACTAAACATACCACATTTTAAAACGTGGAAAACCATTTGGAGCACATACTGAATCTGGCCCAGAGACAGAGAACACGGATACACACACACACACACACACACACACAGAATCACACACACACATACACACACATACACATTTTTACAAGCTCTTTTCCTGTAAAACATATGCATACTGTCACATTCACTCTTACACATATGCCCACACCCACACAAAGCCGAGACTCTTATGGCGGACCCGCCCTTTGTTAAAGGCATCCGGGTTGGAACATATGAAATGCAATAAATCTCTGTGACAGCAGGCCTATTAAAGGCCTCCATTTGCCAGTTTCTTCACTGCAGTATCCTGGCTCAATACTGATGGTTCCCACTAATGCAAGCCAATGCAGCCCCAGTACTTAAATGTGGGAGTAGTTCCATAATAACGCCTAAGTCATGCAGCTATAGCTCCCTAATGTGACATGTTGCCACTAAAGCAGCCACCTAAGGGGACGTTCACACTGCAACGTTTTTTTCCGCCTTCAAAACGTGAGAAGAATACTGATAGTTCCCCAAATGTGAGCCAATGCAGCCCCAATACTTAAATGTGGGAATAGTTCCATAATAACGCCTAAGTCATGCAGCCATAACTCCCTAATGTGCCACCTAAGGGGACGTTCACACTGCAACGTTTTTTTTTTCCGCCTCCAAAACGTGACAAGCATCACTAGTATTCCCAAATCCAAGTGCTTCATTATTAGTATTAGCGCTTGCTGGAGATGTCAAGGTGCGTTCATTGTTGCGGTCCTTCCTTTTTTTATTTTTTATTTTTATTTTACGGTCCTTCCTTTTTTTATTTTGAAACTTACTGCAGCTGTCAGCGAGTCACTGTAGCTTCGCAGTGTGTTCAAAAAAATGTGTTAACAAAAGTTGAATAGCAGCAAGGCAGCGGTCAAACTAAACTGCTTGTCAGTCACGGCGTTGCATAAGAAAACAATTGAATTTAAGGGCCAGGCTGGCTGATCAAATAGTGTCACAGTCTGAATGGCCCCTAATGCAGCCCCCCATGCTTAATTCAGGAAAAGTTCCCCTTATGCGACACAGTGAAGCCTCTCTGTCTCTCTCTCTCTCTCTCTCTCTCTCTCTCATTCTCTCCTCCACACTTCACACTGTTCTGTCTTTTAACTTCAACCTCTTTCACACTCTGGTGTTAAACTTCTTTTCTGACATTTAACCCCCTTATCCCCTCCTCTCCTGTCATTTATGACACACTGAATGAGTTTTTTTCGCTCCTCTTTTCTTTCTCTCATCTCTCTTGCTCCCTCGTTCTCACAGTGGTGTGACACCTCTCCTCTATATTTACCTCAGAGCAGAAGGTTCAGAGGTCATCTGGAAATAGCAGCGCACGGTATTTGGACCACCCCCCCCCCCCATCACCAAAGCCTCCAAATTAAAATACGTACACGCACGCACACACACACACACACACACACACACACACACAGACACACACACACACGTATAGTACACACCTATACTTACACTAATACATGCACTCACTTACTGCCACATATATGTCCACACACACACACACACACACACACACACACACACACACACACACACACACACACACACACACACACACCTATACTTACACTGCAACACATGCACACATACACTCAGGCACAAACTTGCTGCTACATATGTGTGCACACACACACACACACACACACACACACACATGCTAAAAATATGATAATCAACACATATACTGTACACTCATACACAAACACGTACATGCACAAACACACACACACACACACAAACCTGCACACCGACACAGGCACTAAAAATATAATAATTAACACATACACACTCACACACAAATACATACACACACAAACACACAAACACACAAACGTGTGCTTGCACACACACACATACACACATACACACCTATACTTACACTAACACATACACTCACACAGGCACACACTTTCTGCATATGTCCACAAACACACACACACTAAAAATATGATAATTAACACATACACACTCACACACAAAATGAAATTCCATAGAGAGTGATGAGGCATGGGTAGCATGACCTGATTCCTACTCATAATGGAATCCTACTATAGACTAACCCCCCCAACACACAGACACACACACACACACACACACGTATAGTACACACCTATACTTACACTAATACATGCACTCACTTACTGCCACATATATTTCCACACACGCACACACACACGCGCGCGTGCGCGCGCGCACACATACACACACACACACGCGCGCGCGCACACACACACACGCTAAAAATATGATAAAATATTCGTGCTTGTCATACATTTTGTAATGTAAGACTCATACATACACAAGTAAGACTCATTGATGTCCCCTATGGACAGGGGCGATTCTAGACTCCATTGTGGCCCCCAGGCGAAACCCCACCCCACCCCACCCCTGTCATTCAAAACTGTCATTGCCAAACAAAACTGCTGTAGTTTAGAGGTTGCCAGTGACAATAAAAGGCATTCTATTCTATTACACTTTATTTTACTTTATGTACGGTGCATCTACATCATTAAGTACAGTGCCATAAAGTGTGTAACATAAATATGTAACTTTATGTACTTACACTGTACCTGAGAGTTTGGGTAAGGTTTAGGATTAGTAAATATTAGATAAGTGCATAAAAAGTTCCATGTATTCCATGTAGATATGTTGTTACAAGGGCAGCTAAAAGAAGACTACAGCTTGGTAAAAAAAGAAAGGACCATCCCAACTCATTGGGTTCCGCCCCTGGACCGATGGTTTCATTTTGGACCTGTATTGGTGTTTAATGTGAAACACACATAGGCCATTAGAGAGAGGTCCAATTGCACAGGCCTAGCTATTAGGATTAATCCAGTCAGATCATTACACATGGACAATCAGTTACTGCAATTAATATGAACATTAAGTTGACAACTATGCACACAAACATACACACACACACACACACACATGCTAAAACACACACATCTGGCATGGACACACAATATGTTTAAATATTTGTTTCAACAGAATAATTGCAGGCGTGTCTTGAGATAAATAACAGTAACACACACACAGACAAACAGACACACACAGACATACACACAGACACACAGTACGCACGCACGCACACACACACACTGCACAGTGCATTTCATCTCTCTTAGGGATGCTAATGATTTCCAAGAACCTGCATGTTGTTTTGTTTTTAAATTCCTGCTGTTGTTTCCATGTCTGACAAACACACACACTTGGTCACTGGGTGGATGAAGGGATTACAGTTAAACATATTTTGGCCAGTGTGAGTGTGTGTGTGTGTGTGTGTGTGTGTGTGTGTGTGTGTGTGTGTGTGTGTGTGTGTGTGTGTGTAAGAGAGAGAGAGAGTTAGAGAGTGTGTGAGTGTGTGTGTGTGTGCGTGTGTGCGTGTGTGTGTGTGTGTGTGTGTGTGTGTGTGTGTGTGTGTGTGTGTGTGTGCGTGTGTGTGGCCTGTACAGTGCAAGATAACACACTCCAAGGAGACCAAACTAATCTGCCCTGGTGCTCGTTCCAAAACTCCTACATGCACAAAATCTCTCGACTTGGCAATACAAACCATGTTATTTCCCAATTCTGTGTGTGTGTGTGTGTGTGTGTGTGTGTGGTCGTACAGTGCAAGATGAGCTACTCCTGAGGAGATGTCAACTGATCTACGTCAATAGATCCCCATGCTACACCCAGGGCTGAAACCGGACCAAAAAACACCTCCACCTGGCAATACACACCATCTCAGCATCTTTCCCAACTCTATGTGTGTGTTTTTCCCAACTGTGTGTGTGTGTGTGTGAGCTTGAGGATGTTTGTATGTGTGTTTGTGTGTACCGAGTGTGTGTTTGTTTGTGTGTGTGAGTGCTTGCATCTGTGTGCGTGTGCATGTATGTGTGTGTGTGTGTGTGTGTGTGTGTGTGTGTGTGTGTGTGTGTGTGTGTGTGTGTGTGTGTGTGTGTGTGTGTGTGAGAGATACCTGTGGCACTCCCAGCCAGTCATCTGCCTGCTGCATGGCCTCTCTGGCATTCTCCACTGGCTGGTTGGGGTCCCATAACTCCCAATCAGGACACAGACCTGAGAGAGAAAGAGAGAGAGAGAGAGAGAGAGAGAGAGAGAGAGAGAAAGACAGAGAGAGGGGGGGGGCAAACAGAGAGAGAGAGAGACGGGTGGACAGAGACACAGAGAGAGAATGAGAGAAAGAACAAGAGGAAGAATGATAAAAGTAGTAAAACAGAGAAAGAGAGAGAGAAAGGGGTGTAGAGAGAGGGTTGGAGAGGGAGAGAGAGAGAGGCAGGGGTGGACAAAGAGGGGGGTACAGAGACCGAGAGAGAAAGAAAGAGAGAGAGAGACAGTGACAAAAAGAAAAGTGAAAGAAAAGTAGTGAAAGAGAGGGACGGAGAAAAGAAATGTGTTTTATTACACCATGTCATCGTCACTTCTTTCACAACAAATAAAAATAATAACATATTTCATAGGCACAACCTAACCATAAATAATAAAAAAAGCTTATTAGTGAGCTTATTACCCCCATGTGAAACCACACATTATTTTAATATTTAAAACTCATTAGCAGTTGTCAATAAATCAAAGTGTAGTTACTGTACATAGTGCATCTTCTTAACCAAAGGTGCTGTATTGTTAGCCACATTGGGCTACCACCAGAGTAACCACCCACTAGGACAATGCATATCCGACACATGACAGCATCCAGACGGCATCTGCTCTGGTAAACAGGACGCTTGTTTGTTTCTTTCTGTTGTTTACATGGTGCTGTGTGTGTGAGGAATGATTGCCTTGGTGACACCAATGAGGCTGCATTTTCAAGGTTTGACAATCCACAGAGAGACAAAGACAGGGGAGAGAGATTCTTTCCGACCACGTTACCCACA
>CM059274.1:12239524-12244524 GCA_030347295.1 Setipinna tenuifilis
ACTCCCACAGTTTGTGGGAAGGAGTATACGTGTGTGTGTGCGTGTGTGTCTGTGTGTGTGTCTGTGTGTGTGTGTCTGTGTGTGTGTGTGTGTGTGTGTGTGTGTGTGTATGTGTGTGTGTTTGTGCACAAGTTTAAAAGTATGTGTGTACTGTGCATGTGTGTACTTGAGTTTCAGAGTAAATGCTCTTGTTTGTGTGTTTCAAAAAATGTGTGTCTGCTCGTGTGTGTGTGTGTGTGTGTGTGTGTGTGTGTTGCAGACTGACAATTTGGCGCAAGTCTTAGGGAGGAGAAAAACGGATGATTTCCAGCCTCTAATATCAGCCTGCAGGCCAAACATCTGTCGATCACATCTGGACATGTGGTTAGCAAGCTTCATCACCAGCACAAATACACATGCACGCACAGACACATTATGCACACACAGACACACATGCACAAACACACACACACACACCTACATTGCCAGCATCCTTCATCCCCTCGAGGGTGAAATGCTTTTCAGGGCCAATAGTGTGGAGAGCCAAAGATGCTATCAATGCTGAATACATACACCAAAGATGCTATCTCTGCTAAATAAATACGCTTAAGATCCTGTCCCCATTAAATAAATATGCTTAAGATGCTATCCCTGTTATATAAATACGCTTAAGATGCTATCCCTGCTAAATAAGTACACTAAAGCTGCTAATGCTATCCTTTGCTAAGTAAATATGCTAAATATACTCTTCCTGGTAAATTATTTTGCTAAAGATTGTAATCCTGAAAGATCAATGTGACAAAGATACTATCCCTGCTACATAAATATGCTAAATATGCTAAAGATGCTAGCCTTGATCAATAACTATGCTAAACATGCTAACCCTGATAAATGAATTATGCCAAACATCCCATTGCTGATAAACAAATGCTGAATTTGCTAATCCTGTGAAATAAACATAGTGGATGTGCTAAGTCTGCCATGTAGTGCCTTCGAATGCCTGTTAGTAACCTTCTCAAGTGAGCTAGCTGTTGTACAAGAGAAAAAAAAGAATGGGCAGACAGAGAAACAGAAAAAAGAGAGACCAAGCTAAAAAGAGAAAGGTTACGGGTAGGACTGAGTAAGCAAGAAAGTAAGAGACAAAGAGAGATGGAGATGGAGAGAGGAGAGCGAGAAATGGATGAGGTTGAATGAGCTCATTGTGGATAAAGGGAGCTCCCCACAATCTGGCAAGCAGAGCTGAACACAGGGTTCAGGAAGGGCCACTCTAAAGCAAGGCCGTCATTTCACATGAGCTTTGAAGAGGACAGAGATCACACGGAAAGGTAGAACACAGGAACAGACAGCAGGGGGGATAGAGAGAGAGAGGCAGAGAAAGAAAAAAAGAAAATGTAAAGAGAGAGAGAGAAAAGGAAGAAACAGAAAGAGAGGGAAAGGGAAAGAGAAAGAGAGAGAGAGATGGAGAGATTAAGAGAGAGAGAGAGAGGCAATGATCATGAAGATCACACAGGACAGACAGCAGAACAGAGAGAGAGAGGGAGAAAGAAAAAGTAAGAAGGAAGAAAGGGAGAGAGCGGGGGGGGGGGGAGGAAATGATCACAAAGATCACACGCAAGTCAGGAGACAGAGGACAGACATAAAGACTGATTATGTGTGTGTGTGTGTGTGTGTGTGTGGGGGGGGGGGGGGGGGGGGGGGGGTGATCAGTACGTTTATACCACAAGTTGGAGGACAGTCAGGCTAAAGAAGAGAGAGACAGACAAACAACAAACAGAGTGACAGAGCAAACCATAGACCAAGACTTTTTTAAAAAAGAGACATAAACTAAACCAGTCAAAACAAAGTGAACAGAAGAAGGAAGGTCTGGAGGAATAAGAGTAACTTAATGAGAAATAACACAGAGAATGAAGTTAACTAATTTGAGATCATAAAAAAGACAGAGAAAGAGACAACGAAAGCAACAGCAGGAGAAGTGCAACTAAACTGTCGGGAAAGAGAAGTGTCCCGACAGGGAAAAAAAGGAAGTTGTAATCCACACAATCTGGCAACCCTGCAGAGGAAAAAAAGATGGGGGTGGGGGGGTGTAATCCTCCGAATCTGGCAACCCCTCAGAAGGCTCAGCGGGCTGTGGTGAGGCGATGACATCATCTCTGTGCTGCTCCACACAGCTGGCGTGATGTCCGACAGCACGGTCAGTGACTGAGCGAGCTACCCTGCGGTGGACTGGACTGTTTCCTGTCCACTGCTGCTGCTGCCGCCGCTGCTGCTGTTGCTATTGCTGCTTATTCTTTCGCAGTTGTCCAGACATCATAAATAAATGTCCAAACTAATTTACCACGCTCCACACTGAGGCAAAAGAGAGATTGTGTACACTGGGCCCGCTCTCACTGGGTCACATTTTCCCCCGGCTCCTGCTCCAAACCACACCATAGTTCACACACACCACACATCGGGTGTGTACCCTTACCACAGGTCTGGTCAGTCACATGGACACACACACCTCTGATCACTGGATATATAGTATGCCATGACCACAGGTCAGTCACGTGGAAACACACCACACACCACTGATCAGGTACAGGCTTTGGCACAGGGCTACTTAAACTGCAGTATGCTGTACCACTATAGTCTAATAGCATATTTAGCACTATTGGCAGTGCAGTACAGTGGTACAATATTAGCAACAAAGATGGATGGTGATAGAGTTAAGAATGGACTTGGGGATGTGTAATTACAAACCTGTTACACACTAACAGGGTTGCCTCAGACACAAGCAGTGGTGGCTCTTGTTTAAAATGTTTGGTGAAACAAGCTACCATCCATTCCAAGCACATCTTTTGCTGTTGGGGTTGTCATACTGTAATGTTTATAATTAGGAACATGTTATAGGCTACTTTGGGTAGCCTATCTAGTTTAATGCTTTCACACAGCCAACCTAAACTCCCCTGAATGGACTTGGAATGAAGATTCATTTGACTCGAACTCATGTTCAGAAATCTTATTTTTATCATTTGTTTGTTTTAAGAGAGAAGTTGTCTAAGTGACCACTTTCTGAGACCACTTCATCTAGCTAATCCACAAGCTAATTATCGAACATGCTAGTTAATGTCAAAGATTGAAGAAGAAGTTGGTAAAAAATGTCCTTTCTCTGACATTGGAATTATTTATGGAAACAGTTTTACATGAAATCAGATTTTTGGTAAATATAGAACAACAAACTAGATGTTTCTGATAGTCTTTAACTCACTTTAACAGTCAGTCATAGGCAAAATCTTTGTCATTTTGTAAATTTATAGCTGCGTTGGAGCAGCACACAAACACACCATCTTTCACCGTGTGTATGTATGCATGTGTGAGTGGAGGAGCCTCCAAGGGGGTGCAGAGCAATGCTACTACTGCTATTGTGTTCCCCACCAAAACAGGCCTGGATAAATTTAAACTGAACTTTTAATTAACTGAAGTAATTAACAGTAATGCAAATAAGATAGACTGGCTGAAAAGTCAGTATGCGTTGGTATGGTGGAAATATTTCTTTCATGTTCCATATTCAGACTATGGCAGGAAAAATTAGACTATGGCAGGCCACTGCAGTATCGTCAATGTATGTAAACCATTTTTTTAATGGTTGATGTAATGGAGACACAGACACACAGACAAACAAACAAACACACACACACACACACACACACACACACACACACACACACACACGAGATTTGGCCCTGATCAGGCATGTGCCCAGACGCCTAATCCATGAACCTGACCCCTGACCCCTTCTCACTTGACCTTTGACCTCTTGGTGGAATGTTGGGAGTGATAGGGGGGATATCACCACAGCGACACAGAGTCGCCAGGAAGCATGAAGAGGGCGTCTCTGACGTGTAGAGAAACCTGACCCACACAGACACACACACACAGACACACACACACAGACACTCACACTCACACAGTATGTTACTCATACAGACTCATGTCATCAGCCTGTTGATGGCATAACTTGTTTGCACTCAACCCATAGGCTGATACGCTAACAGCTAAATACAGTTTCCCAAAGAAGGCAGATGCAATTACCTCAGAGCATGTACCTCATGTTGAAATACTACATAATGTGTGGGTGTTTCATCTGAAACACTGAATAATAAAATATATAACTTTAAAAAGTAATTCTACTTAACACATGTGCTTACGCAGAGGCATGTAAAGGCACACACACACACACCACAAAGAGAGAGAAAGAAAGAGAGCGAGAGACACACAGGGAGAGAGAAAAAGAGAAAGAGAGAGAAAGGGAGAAAGAGGCGGGAGAGAGAGATAGAGACAGGCAGAGAAGGACAGAGAGGGGTGAGAAAGGGAGAGAGAAAGTGATAGAGGGAGAGTGAGAGACAAAAAGAGAGAGAGACAAAGAGAAAGAGAGAGACTGCAGCAGGCATACAGGCTAGTGTTGGGTGCGGCTGGACTTCATTAGGGCAGTTATTAATTCGCCTGCTTTTCCAGATGTGTTTTTCTCTACGATAACCTGCTTTGATGAAAACCCCCCACACAGATGCACACAAACACACATAAACAAACACACACACACATGCATGCATCAACACATACACAATCACACACACACACTCCCACACACGCACACACACACAAATGAGCAAACAATACAGAAACAGACAATACACACACACACACACAAATAAGACATGCACACAAACAAACAAACACATCAATCACAACCAAACAAACACACACACTCTCTGTCTCTCACACACACTCACACAGAATGTTTGGCCAAGCCTGGGTCTGCTCTGGGAAGGCCAAGTGAGTGTGTTGCGTCAGTGTGTAGCGGGTCCAGGGACGGTCATGCTCATTTGAGATTGGGCCCACGACACCGAGCTACTGCCGTTTTACAGAGAACAGGCTGTTCTGCGCAGTGCCCGATTAAAAACAGCAGGCTGCCCTCTGCATTGCCCGATTAAACACAGCGGGCTAATCAGGGGATCTGAATGCAATTAAAGGCAAGGGGGCCT
>CM059274.1:12252024-12277024 GCA_030347295.1 Setipinna tenuifilis
CACACACACACACAGGTGCGCTCCCCCATGAGCCACCTGTCTGCAGTCAACATTTCCATTTACTCAAACCACCCATCACTTCACTCAGCACCATACACCCACCCCATGTTTACCCTCCATACACACACATACACACACACACACACACACACACACACACACACACACACACACACACACCAGCCCATGATTACCCCTTTGCTCAACATGGCCAGCACTCTACTCCACAACATGGACATTATTTACAGTACTCCAGACCAGCCACCCTGCCATGGCCACTAGGCATATCCTCTGGCTTTTAGCTCTGGGTAGGATATATTCACATGAAGATAGAAGTGTGTGTGTGTGTGTGTGTGTGTGTGTGTGTAGCTCTGTGTACATGACTGTATGACTGAGTGACTGTATGAGTGTGAGTGAGTGAGTGAGTGAATGAGTGAGTGAGTGAGTGAGTGAGTGAGTGTGTGTGTGTGTGTGTATGTGTGTATGTGTGTATGTGTGTATGTGTGTGTGTGTAGCTCCGTGTAAGTCATGTAGCCCACTAATTACACCTGTGTTGACAGAGCCTCATGGTCATTTACAAACTGAAGAAAACAGAAAGCCCCAAGGCCACTTAGTCCACTGCGTTATGCTATGTCACTGTCCATTGGCACTGTCAATTCATTTCTTCTTTACTTTCTGCAGTAACTTAGTAGGTTGTTTGATTTGTAAAATGTCTGAAAAAATCTTTTATTTTTATTTAGCCTTTTTAAAGCCTGTTTTAAGCTTCTCCATAATGGTTGCCAGTCTTCCTGGAGTCCAACAGACAAAAATTACATTCAGATCATAACAGGAAATGGTGGAAAATAGTGGTCCCCAAAACCTAACATGGTGTCTTTTAATGTCTTACTTTGATCACATCGCAAATATGTTCAGTGTTCTGTGACATGATAGTTGAATAACAAGTTTAAATTTGATACGATGCAGTCAGACCCTTTTTTCTATTACTGTAGGCCTAGACAGACACTGTTAGAGCTACAATGAGTAATACAACGAGTAAAGATAACAAAATCTCTAATACATAAATTCATACGTACAAGACCATCATTGGTTGCAGGCCCACTCTAGGCTCATGGAGTGCCCAAATACACACACATACACGCTTACAGATGACATTACATAACACACACCATAACTCTTTCCACAGTTAACCAAGCCCAAAATACCTTAATTAGTCAGGGGCACCAAAGACTATGCTTACTGTAGGTGGCATTTTGAAAATACCGTATACAGGTGTATTCTTAAATACCAAAGGTATGAGTTTTAATACCGTGGTCTCTGACAGGTCACAGTGAGACATACTGAAATAGTTTGCACGTCAAAATGGTGGAGATTGAACAAGAGAAGCATTTTCTTACGTTATAGGAGAAGTTGTAATAAGGAAACAACACTCCAATGTACTAAATAATTTAGGGCTACTTCATAGACACTATAGTATAAGTATACTTCTCTGATTATTGGTGATGAAAACTGGCCACTGATGTATATTTACAATAACAAAATCTTCAATACCAACATACCGGTATATTATGTCAGGACATTATTGGGGTATGAAAAGTCGGATACCGCCCAAGCCTACAAAAAAAACAGCACAACCTGCTGTGCAGTAAACCAACCTTCCTCTGCAGTAACTGTGTGTGTAGCTTCCTCTGTAATAACTGTGTGTGTGTGTGTGTTGTAGACCTGTACAGTCAACCAAGCTTCCCCTGCTGCACTAACAACTACCTGTGTGTTGTACCGTAGGCCTGGCCTCCTGAGAGTCATGAAGCGAACAGGATAATGAGGCGGCCATTAAGCTATGGGGTAATTTCCGCTAAAGGTTACATGTAATTGACTACGCTAATGGAGTACAAGTCTAGCATGACCTGCTGGAATCAGGGCGAGCGGGACTCAATGGGGCGACATGAGCAAAGCGCATGTATAGACTATAGTGGAATGGGTCACCCAATGAAGGGCGTAAGAAAGCACATTATGCCCTGTGCTGGAACCAAGTGACTAGGTTACTAACTGAGAAAACATATGTACTCTACACTAGAACCAGTGTCCCAGTGACCAGCTATCTACTCTGCCCTACAAAGCCAAAAAGCAGTAACTACATATTTTGTCAAAACTGAGTTTAGACTGGATATTAACTTTATAACACATACTTGGTCTTGTGACTAAATGTCTTGATGCTTTGTATTAAGAAACTACACAAAAGCATCACCACTATTACACCTACAACATGTTTGACTGGGCAGTATTAGAACTTTGAAGGCATTTTCTGAATTTCAATGTTCGTGTAGGTACTGCACTTTGCCTTTATAGGTCAGTAGTCTATACTTGAACCAGTACTAACATCAGCAGCTAAGAAAGCATATGTACTACTTTCTTGTACTATATGTACTACTGTACTCTACAGTGGATTCAGTGCTGGACTGACCAGCATGAGAAAGCACATATACTCTATATTGAAACGATTGCTTAAGTGTACAGCATAACAAAGAACCTGATACTACAGTGACTAGAGTGAAAACGTGCATGTACCATCAACCAGCAACCAGGTGGCTACTGGACTGACCAGCTGCAGGATGTGTGCTTCCTGCTCAGGCACTCACATTCAACAATCAGCTTTACCAGAGTATGGCTGTGGATAGCCTGTGCTTTCTCTCTCTCTTTCTCTCTATCTCTCTCTCTCTCTCTCACACACACACACACACACACACACACCTGTTTCAAGAGTACTTCCTTTGCACACAAAATAGGACTATTGTGTGATCAAGGGAAAATATGTTTTGTCCGATAATTTATACAAACGAATAGAAGAAACAACTATTCCAGATAGCTCCAGACAACTGACTTCAGTGTGTACTTTTTAGGACTTTATGTTAGCGAACTAATACCAATAGGTATACCAAATACCAATACCAAATTTAAAGAGGCTTGAACAGCTACAAATACAGAGGAAAGAAATATCTTTAAGCCAAGCAGCTTCCAATGTATATACAGACTTTTGAGATCTCACTGATATCTGTTTATTAAAATGAACAATAAGAGCAGTAACACCCCGCCAACTACGAGACAGAATCGTTGGGAACAACTCTATAAAAACAGTTTTGCTCTACGCTACTCCATTATTCCTTATGTGATATTCAGTAAGTCAGAGAATGACTGAATAACTTCGGGATCGTACCACTCCTGCAGCGTCTATCACTACGGGTCACATGCGGACAGCCAACCTGGACACACTGTCAGGCATAATCGGAAAACAGGCATCCTTTCTGCACCAGCAGTGACGGGAAATTCCTGTGTAAGTCCTGACCGCATTACCCAATTTAGCCTTTTTACGCACGTTTAATTGCATTACTAAGCATGCAGTCCTGAAGTTCGTAGCAATTAAATTATAAATACGGCTGCAGTAGGACAACCTGCATAATCAAATCCTCAATATTAAAAGACTACCTGTAGGAAATCTACTTCTGTTGAATTGTTTGGATCATTTCAGATATAGAACCTATCAACGCGAGGCTCTCACTACAATATCCCATTCACTCGGAGCTCCATGCCGACTCAAAGTCGCCCCCACCCCAGCAACTGCACAACAGCCAGCAACACTAACGGAAAACTATCAACTTTCGCTACTATTCATGTAACAAGCCACAAACTTCGCAGGTCGAGATTTAGCACTTACCTATAGAAACCAGCTTGATGTGTTCCCTTTCCAGAAATTCCAGGGCTACCGAAACATTTTCTAGTTTCATCTGCCTGAAGTTGGGTCTTGCATGGTATTTTCTGTACATATGCTTTTGACTCAAAACTTCGAGCAGACCGATGAGTTTCAAGCCATCGCTCAGATCCTTCTGGAGGTCGTTGATCCTCTTGTTGATGCACTTCAGGTGTTCGTTGCACCATCTGGTGAAGGTGTTCTGTTGGATCTTCTTCCAGGGCGCATCTTCCGCAAGGTCCTTCTCCGTGGCCGGCATCTCCTCTTCGCCCTCTTCTCCGTTGTCGGTGCCGTAGTAGTACTGCGGCGGCAGCTGGTCGTAGTACGTATTATTGCTCATCATGTTTTCGGTTTTCCGTGCCTCCTTTTTATACCACAATCAGTGAGGCCGGTGTGTGAGATTTTTTACTGCACGCGGGGGAGTGGGGCAGTGCCAGGCGCGCGCGCTCGCGAATGAAAAAAAAAGAAAAGTTCAAAAGTTGCAAAGAGACCCGAGGAGGGGGGAAAGGAGGAAGATTGCGTTTGTACTGGCGAATAAGTCCGTAGTTGATAAATCAGGCACTTCTGTCACCCCTGTGATGAATGTAGGACTCCGTTTAGCTCGTCCAGCGTTGACAGTCTCCGGTATTTGTTTTTTTCCCCAATTGGCAACAGTTTGAGAATCTTAGTAACTGTCCCTAACCGTTTTTGGCTCAAAGGGAGCACATAGAGAGAAGAAGTAGCAGTGTGGAGAATAGACGAGGTGGCGGTGGAGAAGCGGAGCGCAGTCGAGAGTGGCTGACACCCCTGCACGGCTAAATGAAGTGAGAGACTGGACAGTGCTTTAAAAATCTGAGACCCCCCTGGCCCACGTCAAGCGACTGGATTCCTCGGAATGCCCCTGCCATGCCCATATTCAACTAGGGGATGGGTATCTCTCTCATCCTACGGAGATAGTGATACGGCGCAGGATTGGGCAACGCTCGCCGAGGGGGCGCCCATTGGCTGGGCCCCCAAGCGATGCAACAGTTGTGACAGTCAACTTTATTTTTAGCCCCTCCAAATCGGGCCGGGAGGTGGGGGCTGGGTTTGGGGACGGTGTTGTAAAAGTGTGTAGCGACCACAGGCTCCAAGCACACTCAACAATTGGAACCCTTAAAAGAGCATGACGTCAGATTCAAACGGACCGCTTATTACCCGGTTATTAAAAGTCCGGAACATAAATAAACACCCGAAGAGCTGTTTATTAATAAAGAGGAAAAATATAGACATACCTCTGAGCGGATAATAAGGTCCTGTTAGGCCCATGACTTCACAAATAGTCTAAGATAGAACTGTGCTGCCCCTTTGTAAACCTTGGTGAATGGAAGCTATCAATACCCGTTTAGTTCAACATATCTTAATATGCAGAATGACAGCATGTCGCCTCTTAATAGAGAATGGGTAGCACTTACAATAGCACTTATAATAACAACTTCCTAATAAGCATTTAATTTGCATTTGTAAACTCTTACTAAACACTTTGTTCATCATTTCTCATCAGTAAATCATTTAGAAACGTTGAAGCAGACAGAGAATGTGATACACAGACAGACAGAAAGGCAGCAGGATGAGAAATAGATAGCAGGTAGCATAAAGACAAACATTCAGACATACAGACAGATAGCCAACCGACATCCCGACAGATGTGTGTCAGTATGTTTAGAAATGATTTACTGATGAGAAAAAGTGAAAAAACAATGGTTACCAAATGATGACCAAAGTGTTCAGTAAGAGTTAATAAATGCAAAATAAATGCTTATTAGGAAGTAGTCATTATAAAGTGCTACCTAGAGTTTGTACTGCTGCATTTGTTGCGTCATTAAATCAATTATGTTCAGTTTGGGTCAGTATTTGTCAGTAGTGCCCCAGAGATGTACATACGCTCTCACACACACACACACACACATCTTAATACAAGAGTCCACTCCCTAACCGATACACACATTGTCTTTAGTCATTCAAAGTTCTCATAATGGTTATTGTTGATCTGTATTACTATTCTATTATATCTGTACAACTACTCTCTCTCTCTCACACAGAAGTTCAACACACCTCAACACCCATTAATTACAGCTGGTTGGGTAGGTTAGGCTAAGGTGTGTGTGTGTGTGTTGCTAATTGGACTTTCAGAAAGAGGGGGACTTCCAGTAACTGGTGAGAGGGTCAAAGGTCGGGTGGGGCATGACGCCTTTGGTCTGTAGGGGGCCATGGTCCTGTGTGAGTCAGAGGCTCCACTGCTTCTGCTAAGACATGTTACACACATACACACACACACACACACACACACACACACACAAACACATACACGCACGCACGCACGCCAGCACACACAAACAGACAAATACACGCACATAAACACAGAAACATACACAGAGACATATAGACCTATCTCTGTCTCTAAATCCTTTTTTTCTCAACATACACACACACATACTTCATACATACAGTATATTTACCTCTCCCTCTCTCACACACACACACAGTCACATGACGTCATTAACACGATCAAGTGTCAGCTCTTGCACTGACAACCTTCACATGTGACCTGTGACCTCCCGTGACCCGGAAGTCCTTAGTCTAGTAGCGGTGTGTATGGTCACTGGCTAAAAGTGCTCTGGGTATGTGATGCATGTAAGTGAGTGAGTCGAGAGGCTCCTGAAGCATTCGAAACCTCCACGTGTAAGGTCCAGGGTCCACGCACACCCAATGCTGTGTAGCAATGGTGCTAGTTAGCCATACTGACGTCATGTGCAATGGAGGCTAATGTTGATAGCTATAGCAAGCAAAGGTAACCTGACCTCAGCTCCTTCTATAACTTTCTAAATAAATTATTACTGACTTAGTGACTAAGTCTGTTGACACACAATATAACACAGGTTATGAGTGGTAGTCATGGTAGTATTTTGCCCCCTTTTTAAGTTATTAATTTTGTGTATTTTTACCAAAAGTACTTCTAATGCTGCTTACCCCAGTGTTGTAATTAAGTATGGATTAAAGTATGTGTGTGTGTACATGTGTCTGGGAATTTGTCTGTATGCCAGGATATGTGTGTGAGCATGTGTGTGAATGCCAGTGAATGCATATGACTGGGTGTGTGTGTGAGTGTGAATGCCTCTATCTCCCCCTGTAGGTTTTGTCCACCTTATGTCTTCATCTGACTTGCTGCTCTAATCCAGGTCACAGTAGTGTGCTGGTGAAGCTGTGTGTGTGTGTGTGTGTGTGTGTGTGTGTGTGTGTGTGTGTGTGTGTGTGTGTGTGTGTGTTTTACAGATTGCAGCTCAGTGCGGAGCTCGGTCACGGTATTGTTCTCTTGAAGTTCTGCACTGTGTGTGGGTGTGAATGCCTGTGTGTGTGTGTGTGTGTGTGTGTGTGTGTGTGTGTGTGTGTATGTGTGTGTGTTACAGGTCACAGTAGTGAGCTGGTGGAGCTTTGTGTTCTGTGTATGAATGCCTTTGTGTGTGTGTGTGTGTGTGTGTGTGTGTGTGTGTGTGTGTGTGTGTGTGTGTGTGTGTGAGTGTGTGTGTGTGTGTGTGTGTGTGTGTGTGTGTGTGTGTTAGAGGTCACAGTAGTGTGCTGCTGCTGAAGGTCTGCCTTAAGCTCTGTGTTGAGCTGCAGTTTGTAACCGTAATAGAAGGTGTCGTCTGCAGCAAGAGCAGCTTTTGATAGACAGTAGTAACTATTTCCAGACACGCCGGATGAGTTCATGCTCTCAACAGACCCCCTAAAGACTAAGAACACCACGTCAGCGACTCCCACTGACACACACACACACACACACACACACACACACACACACACACACACACACACACACACAAAGCAGCAGAATCCCGATCCAGTTTCTCCCTCATGAGTATGCTCTTGTTGATGACCTCACTCAAGTTCTGTGTGTGTGTGTGTGTGTGTGTGTGTGTGTGTGTGTGTGTGTGTTGCATAGCTGTTGACTCATATGAAGTATGCATGCTGTTCAGATCTTAAACACATTTATCTGTTATGAGCCCCCTCTGTTTCCTTTATGACCCATTTAACTGCACTCTTCAATAGAGCCGAACCCACACACACACAAACACACACACACTTGTCTCTGAGCTTTCACACCCACACACACTCCCCTCTCTACGCTCACACTCCCAGGCCTACTGTAAGGTTCTCAAACCCCCACACACTCTCCTGGCTTTAAGCTGCCAAACAC
This sequence comes from Setipinna tenuifilis, assembly GCA_030347295.1. Lineage (NCBI taxonomy): Eukaryota > Metazoa > Chordata > Actinopteri > Clupeiformes > Engraulidae > Setipinna > Setipinna tenuifilis. The sequence goes on from CM059274.1 coordinate 12,259,977, forward strand.
CCCCACACACTCTCTTCTCTGTAAGCTCACAAACCCACACACACTCTTCTATGTCTAAGCTCCCTAACACTTACACAGTCCTGTGTCTAAGCTCTCTAACTTACACACTGTCCTCATAGTTCAAATTACAGGGGGTACTGCCGGAGTATGGTACCCCCTGATCAAGACCCAGTACCCCCCCACCCCCACCCCCCCAAAGGGACAAAAAATAGCAGGGTTGGGGAGTAGTAGGCATATAAATGTAAGTAATGTAAAAATTAAACTGTAGTAACCCCCATAAAAGGTGGTACCCCACAATTATGGAGGTGTAACTCTGACTGTCCTGTGCATAAGCTGTCAAACACATAAGTACCTACCTATGACTATAATGCACTGTGTGCTCTCTTTACTTAATGTGACAGCACAATCGTTGTATTTAATTACATATTTATAACAATCTATGATGACATTTGCAGTGCCCATCTTGAGTGAAAGGATGAGCAGTGTATTTCACAACATGTTAACAGCAAACTGATATTCAACATGTTTACAATCTTGTTATTTTTGGTAGTATGCTAGTGTTTATGCACTCACTGAAACACAGTCTTTACATGCTACACACTTTTAAAAAGTTAAGGTTTACTTTTAATCAATAGTGATATCGATATAAAGCACATGGAGAAAGAAGGAGTGACCACTATAAATAAAGTCTGTAATAATCATGTTAATGAACCATAAATTATTGAATAAAAAATAAATAAATAAACAGAAGGAACCAAACCAGACAGACAGTTAGATTGACAGTGTATAGATTAATTTAGGTGATCAGATCAATACAATAGGTGAGATTACTGTTTGTCTCAGGAGAGGAAGGAGTAAAGGGGGGATTAGGGGTAAACGTAACTTGTAAAAAAGTAGGGTTTATTAAAAAACTTGTTTACTAAACCAGTTAAGTTGTCAAATCCATATCAAACACATTAAACATATTGATTTAGCTCTGCAAGTTAGTGCAATGTGAGAGGGTGAGTGCTGTTCGACCCGATAAACAAGGAGACGGACAGAGAGACAGACAGGAAGGAGTGAGAAAGCGATTAGGAGTAAAAAAGAGGAGAGGGGATAAGGGGGAAGGAGGGAAAACATTACTCATCTTTTTATTTTTATTTCATGGGCCATTTCCAGCTGGGTCTGTGTGCGGAGGAGAAAGAGAGCAAAACCCAGCGTGTGGCGAGAGAGATTTTCTCAGCTATGTCTTTCTGACGATAAGAAGTGACACATTTTTTAAAAAATGAACAAATGACATTAAAATAATAATACATATATCATCATAATATGTGCCATCACAACCTCATAGCCATGTAACCTTGGTCTAGGTTTACTCATACATGTACATAAATGTTAATGCAGATAATTCAGTATTAAAAAGAATCAAATCAATAATTAACTGTTTTAATTTAAGATTTTTTTCCATTTAGTCATTATCTACAGTATACCTGTTTGCCCAAAAAATGACTTGTGAAAGAAGTAGGGAAAATGAAATTGATTAAATAAATAAACTATAAACTACAAGTTGTTTTGTGGTGAAAATAATACTGACAGGAAAACTCAAGGGTTTGGTTAAACTACTTTATTTCTTCCTTGTAATTTACAAAATGTACAAGCAGTTTAGGAAAATACTCACAGTTGCTTTTTCGTTTGAAACACAAGACCTGGGAGAAGGAAGGTAGACTACGCATCAAACATCGCAGGAAAGCCATGACAGTACTGTCAAGATACGACAGCACACACAGATACATACACACGCGCACACAGAGACACAGACCGTGACACACACACATACACACACACACACGCACACAAAAGCACCTCCTTGAAGGTTACATGTACAGTTCTACACAGAGCAGCCAGTTACTAAGTGTGTGTTTGATTGGAAGAAAGGAAGTCCATGCACTGCAATAAGTGCTACTTTGAACCAACTCTAAAACACTAACACAAGTAGCTGCATGGATCTTTTTACGTTGTTTAATTTAACAATGCCATGTGTAGGTATTCATAATGCAACGTTAAACCAACGTAAAAAAGATCTAGGCAGGATGTTTACATTTTTTAGGTTGGTTCTATGGTTCACTTTGTACAGTGTGTCTTTGCTGCAAAAGGAGACTGAGCAAAAAACCCAAATAAACAAGAAACGGTTTTAACACATTCACTTTTTGTACAAAATCTGTTGCTTAAAAGTGGGCATCAGAACTTGTCTGTCGCCAATGTTGACCTGTGGATTTATCAAAACTACTGGAGAGCTCATGCACATGTGTTGATCCTAAAGACATATAACTGACTTACCTACTTACAACTAACCTACCTAACGCATGCAAGGGCTACTTAATCTACCATGCAACACACACCAGTCTGTACAAAGTTTATACTGCGGGCAAAAATAAAAAACAAAATTAATTCAGGCAAAGGCGATTAACAGTAGCAAGTGTGTGTGTGGTAGTGTTTTGTGTTGTATTTGACCATCAACCAATTACCCCAAAATACTGTGGAGAGAGCCAAGACTTCGGTTCTAAAACTGAGCTCCATCTTGCTATTTCCCTAGCTTCAGTGTATTAGTGTACAGTGTGGACACCATAGTTGACTTGAAAAGAAGAGATTAAGCTTTATAAGGCATGCAGAGGGGACCACCAAGGACAACCAAAGAGCTCAGATGAAAAATATGTCAACATTTATATATTTTCACATTGTTTTGCATTCCATGTAATACTAATTCAACTAGTTGTTGGGCCGTTTTGATTTGATCTAATTCTTTTACCTAATCGAAACAACCCAACTGCACTTTCAATGAAACAGTATTACCTGGAATGCACAATTTAAAAACATGATTTTTCAACCTTCATAAAAAACTGACTTGTTTTGACTGTTTTTGCATCTGAACTCTTCTACATCTATATGTTGTAAAAAGCACTGGGTTAGTACAAGCGATTGATAGGAAAGCCCTACTTAGCAATACATTCTAGATCTCCTGTGCAGTATGGTTCCAGGCAGCTTTGCCAGGTACAAAAACATCAGCATGTGTGTGTGTGTTCAGGTCGGCTGCTATGCTGTTTATTGTGTACGAACTGTATCTATGACACATAGGAAGACAGTGCTGTCTAGGCACACTCTGTAAAGGGTGATACATATACACAGAGAGAGACACACACACACACACACACACACAGGACTGGGTGTTGATCCTAATACACACTTGCACACACTGACACACTCACACAGACATACTTACCCACGCTTGCACACACAGACACGCACCCTTTCACTGTCTCTCTCTTTCACACTCTCTCACACACACACACACACACACACACACACACACACACACACACACACACACACACACACACACAGGACTGGGTGTTGATCGTAATACTCTTCTGTAGGGTTAGGGTGATAAGGGTTAAACCACAGGGCAATGCATTGTTGCCCCTATTCATCCACGGGTTCCACTGACACCCATTATGTTTACAAGGGTCTTTACTATACAGTAGATGTGCACATGTCAGGCCTTCATGCAGTGTATAGCTGCATATCACTGCTTAAAGATGCTTGTGAGACTCTGTGCATGCAAAAATTCCCTTGTGTTTCTAAACAGCAGCCGGGAAATGCAACATTTTACACTGAAATCATCAGCAGCATCTCTGTGTTGAGAGTGCCCCTTGATGCTTTGAAATAAGATATATAGAGGAAAGATACCACTAAAGAGAGGTATGATCTCAAACAACATCCAACTGTATGTTTCTTGTCTGGAAGTGTGACTGAGTTGTGCCCTCCCTCGCACACACACACACACACGCACACACAAACATGCACTCACGCACGCACGCACACAAGCACACACACACACACACACACACACACATTTATGTCTATAGGAAGAGCATCTGTGCTACGTCAGAGTTGTATTAGTGCATGACCAGGTGAAAAACCAAAGAAAAAAAAAATAATAATAATAATTACATACATAGCAAACAGCCCACATTTGACACAACACAACTGAACAACTCACACAAGGGCAAGATATAATACATTTGCTATATGTCATCAGTAATACTTTATAGTTTAAGTAACCATATAAACATATAGCCCATATAATGATTTCCCATATCCCACCTGCCCCAATGATTAGCATCGATATTATGCTTAATAACGGCATACTAAGGTAGATGGAGGAATATGATGCCACCCCATTATAATATTTAACCATGAGCCTAATCTGGCTCCAATCTTGCACTTGTGCCTAATCTATATGTTGTCTATATGGGATCCCTTCTGGACACAACAAGTGTGTGTCCTATCAAAACTCCATAGGTGTAGGTGTGTGTGTGCTGTATAGATTGCACAGGTGTGTGTGCTGTATAGATGCCACAGATGTGTGTGTTCTATCCTAGACTCCGCTGGTGTGTGTGTGTGTTTTGTCTAGACTTCATAGATGTGTGTGTTCTGTCCTAGACTTCACAGGTGTGTGTGCTGTATAGATTCCACAGATGTGTGTGTGTCTGGTCTAAACTCCACAGGTGTGTATGTCCTGTATTGAGTCCATAGGTGTGCGTCGAATGGCCCTATTTCGTTGTGCAGTGTGTTTGTCTATCAGTCTTTCTGGAATGTGTGATCTGTTTAAAGCTTATTGACTGTGTTCTGTCCGCCATGCACAGTCTCTCTAGAAACAGCCTGCTTGGACGGTGAAAGACAACCGCAAGAGAACACTAAAGGGAGAAGAAATTGAGAGAAGTGTGCAAAAAAAACATTCCAGTAGATAGACACAAAATCCAGTTAAAAAGAGAATGATGCATTACACTAAAGTATCTGGCATCTTGCAATTTATATTCAAAACCATGCCACTGATTATGATATTTTAGTTTCCGTTATTTTTTTTGGTTTGTAAATGCACCATACTTGATTTATATACGTTCAAACTATTAAAATAAATATGTTCAGTGGTTAGAATCTGTCCTTTAACACTCAATGTTTACACGGTAATATCTATATACAAAAATATGACTCTCTTTCATATAACATATCATAGAATAATCCTTTTTCTCAGCTCAAATCATAGCATTGAACAAACGGATACAAAAATAGAGTGTCACTACCTCATAACCGGAGATGTTGGCGTTAAAATTAAAAGAACAATTTTCCATTTACTGTCTATATGAAATGCAAATAACTATCTAACATCCGTTAGATAATGTCACATTTCACCCCACAACATCCTATGTTAAAATAAACAACCCTTTAAAATCAGTTAAACACCGGTAACCAGGTTCTGGGTACTACTATGACAGAACGTAATGTTTGCTTATCAATCATTATGACTGTGTAAACAGTGGGATGTTGATATGGAGCATGCTCAGTAGAAGGAATGTGACTGGATAAGCTGCTCTCCTGAGGAAGTAGGAGGAAGTTGTGTAATGGAATGCTACAGTGTAGAGAGAGACAAAAGAGTAAGAGACTCCAGTCTTCCGGTGAAAACACTTGACAGCCATGAACTGGAATTGTCTGAATTGGAATTGTTTGAATGGAATCCTGTGGAAGAAAGGGTTAACCCCAGGAAGATTGGATCACGGCAGAAAGCTAATAACATTAGCTCAGTGTAATATATATGATCCAGGCTAAAGCTACCTATCTTTTAGATGGGAAAACTGCTAAGATTGTTATATCCTACTATAGGAGGAGTGGCTGATGTGGTCCTAATAGCCCAAATATGGCCTGGATGTGGACTTGATAAAGCCTGCACTCTGAGCAGATCTGGGCTAAACTGGGCCAAGTCTGGCCTTACTCTGAAGAAGCGTGAGTCTAAGAGCAGGAGTGAGGGCCAGGATGTCACTCGGGGTTCAGAGATTAAGGCCAAAACTAGCAGCTGCAGAGCCTTCTGCCAGATCATCATTCTTTCTTTGTCTTTAATATCCATCCCTCTTCTATCTTTTTCTTTACATCCTACAGCAGGTTCTGCTACCCTCCCTACAACATCCCTCTCTCATCTTTTTTCTCCTCCCCCTCTTATGTCCCTCCTGACATTCTCTCTCTCTGTCTCATTTCTCTCTCTCTCTCTGGGGTTCAGTGTCAAGTACAATCTATTGCACTTCAGTGAACACAAGCATGTGCAACATGTCCCCTTCAGGAACAAATAATCAGCAACAAATCAACTGAATAAAACAAACAAACCATAAAAAAACAGTAAGGCAGATGTTCTTCTTTCATTCGTCCTCCTCACAGGCAATGCCTCAGTGGCCACAGATGGCTGGACCTGATCTGAGGGCGTCAGATATGAGCGTCAACTCTATCCTTATGCTTACTGATGGCCTCAAATGTCCCTGTGTTCTCCCCTTAGTCTTTTGAAGGCTTCATATGCCATCTGTGTTGTCTATTCTACTTGAAGAAGCACTTAAAAAAACAAGAGGTGGAGAGAAAGAGAAGGAGAGAGAGGGGCATAAGACAGAAATTAAAAAAGAAAAAAAGCAGGGTAGAAGCAAAACAAAACAGAGATAGCGAAGTAGAAACAATGGAAGACAGAGAGAGAGAGAGAGCGTGCAAGAAAGAGGTAGAAATAAAGAAAGGCAGAGAGAGACAGAGAGAGAGAGATAGAGAGAGAGAGGGAGAGCAAGAGTCAAGTAAAAACAAAGGAAGACAAGTGACGCTCTAGTCCCATAGTGCTAAGGATGCTGCCGTGAGTGAGAGAGGTTGTTTCATGGTGTAGATGGTTACATTTGCCTCTTGGTTGTGTTGTCTTGTGTCTGGTTGCAGGTGAAGGTGGTTGAGATAAGTAGGAGGGGCTGACAGGCAGGAAGTAAATAAGGGGTTAATGACGGTGGAGTAGTGATGTCACTTCCTGTGATGTCCAGGATCACACTCAGGACAGCATTCTGGTCAAGCTGGGGACAATCAGAAGCGCTGCCGCTGCTATGGCAACCACCATCACCAGATTCCACTCGCCCTCACTACCCTGAGGAGCAAACAGACAGAACATAGGTCAGAGGTCACATGGTAAAGACATCCCAATAAAAGGTAATGTCCACCTTGAATGCATCCAAAAATTTAGCATGGCCACTCACTGTGGTCATTTGTAAATCACTTCAATGAAACATTGCGTTAAATGCAGTGTGATGTGAATCAAGTGCATATTGTCATATCTTTCAGACTCCTGACTAGACTCTCAAATTTTATAACCTCTGTTATGTTCCTGATGTAAATATCTTTACTCATCACAATGGCCTACCTATGTTCTGTGAAATAAGAACTGTAGAATTGTTAATCATTTATTTATTTAACCTTTATTTTACCAGGAAATAATCCCATTGACTTTCCAAATCTCCTTTTCAAGGGAGTCCTGGTGAAAATAGCAGCTTAAATAGATGTTTGATTAAAAATGACAATTTAACAGACAACAAAAACAGCAAAAGACAACAAAAATAGACAAAGACAGTGCAATTTACCATCTTCTCAACACGATCATCAGCACATGTGCTTTTAGTACTCACATAGTCCTTTGTTCTAAATTAAAACTGTGTGATTGTTGGTAGGTGGTTTAACCTAAAATGGCTCTGCAATTTATACCAGGATGATGTTCCAAAAACTTTGAAGGCATTTTCACCAAAGACCGTTCGTAAATCCTATGAATAAATCCAAAAGCAATGTGTTGCTGTGCTATATATCAAGATCACATTGTGCCTTGTAGGCTTGGAGCACTCTAATTACCTCTAATTACCTTTAATTTAAGTGTAATGCTGTATATTCCTCCTTTATCACATCAGACCTGTCTGTGGATAGTACATCAGGATATATTCATATTTGTCTTCTGTTTTTACCATTCAACCTTTAACCTTTTGTTTTTAACTAACACCTTAAAATGTGTCTGTTTTTGATCAGTCTATAAAAGAATGTCTTCTACAAAAATGTAAGATTCTAACATTCCACATTATATGCTATTAACCCCAACATTCGTTAGATGTACAACTTTTATTGTACCAACTTTCCTGTCACACCGGTGTGACTGTACAGCAGAAAATGCAGCCAAAGAGGTCATAGGTACAAATACCCGGAAATGACCACTTTCTCACAGGAGTATCTAAGATGTGTCATATAAAGAGCACTGCATCTCAGAGGTTTTTGTCCTTGCTCGGTGTCAGGGTGGTTTTTCCTCAAAGATGTTTTCCAAGATTTTTTCATTTCCATTTTTTTTTTTCATTTTTAAATGCAATTCCATTCAACACATAAATACACAACACTTATATAAACATATGCACACAACCTCCCTCGTCAGGAACAATTTTCACAAAGAGCCCCACTGTGTTTTAAAGGACCAGTTACTTACAGCTGGCTTGTATGTATGGAGTCTCACACACATACACACATACACACACACATACACACACTCACACAGTAACACAAAAATTATTTGAAAGGGTGGTCTCAACTACATTAGGACAGGAAATACATGGACAGCCACACAATCTTTTATGTACATGTTCAAGTGCGCGCTTACACACACACACACACACACACACAGTGACAGAAAGAAGTTAAAAAAAAAACATGAATTCTACAATATATTTAGTAGACAGTGGTGACATCATACTGTCTGTAGAGGCACATAGGCATGCACCCAGAAATAAATACCTTCACAGTCAGTCAATTACACACACACACACACACTCTCTCTCTCTCTCTCTCTCTCTCTCTCTCTCTCTCTCTCTCTCACACACACACACACACACACACACACACACCGTTGCTTACTATCACACTTTCATTCTCACTATCACACATATGTCATCCACCAGTAATTCTTCTGTATCTCTCCCAAATACACACACACACACACACACACACACACACACACACACACACACTCAGATTATCACTAACAGATCAAATAATAGAGTAGAACACACTGTTTCTCATCCAAGCATCTATTTTTACATGCTGTGTGTGTATGACAAAACACCTCGCTCAGCATGAGAACAGTAAAACAGTCACAGACTCTGTGTGTGTGTGTGTGTGTGTGTGTGTGTGTGTGTGTGTGTGTGTGTGTGTGTGTGTGTGTGTATTTGTTTGTATGTGTTTCTGTCTATGTGAGTATATGTGTCAAATTAAAAACACACAGCACTACAAGAAGAACACGTCGTTAATATATAACACATCAATCTGAGTGTGGTGTTAAGATCCCTTATGAGACTCCAGCCAAGACAGCAATTTGGTGACTGCAGAACCTAAGCCCAAAGTCAGAGCATCTGCCTGTGTGAGAGACAGATGTGTGGACGGATGATGGCCCACTGTATCTTGGTGAAAGACAATGCAGGACAGACAGTACTTGGTATCACTGAGAGCAGGTTGCCCTATGATGGATACTGCAAATCAAGAGTCTGTATCGCATTGCTTCATATTGTTTTCTCCATGTTCCTAGGCTCCATGTACTGTACATGGGTTAATATGAGGTGATGGTTAGTGCATGACCTGCCCACAGTAAACGATTTTTTCTTTGTCTACATCTCTCTCTCTCTCTCTCTCTCTCTCTCACACACACACACACACACACACACACACACACACACACACACACACACACACACACACACACACACACACACACACACACAATGAGAAAGTAGTGTGAGTAAAAAAATATAATCTCTCTCATTCTTTCTCTCGCCACTCTCCCATTCTGCTTCTCTGTCCCAACCCTCTCTCTCTTTCTGTCTCTCCCTCTCTCACCCCCTCTCTCTTCCTCCACCCTTTTCTTCACTTGTGTGCCTTTCATCGATTCTCGTCCACTCTGCAGCATGTGGTGTGAGCTTGGAAGAGAAGAGTGTGTTTATCATTTTTCCAGGACACACTGCCTGGACTGGGCTGTGTGACAGTGTGTTTATGTGTGGCTCTGTGTGTGTGTGTGTGTGTGTGTGTGTGTGTGTGTGTGTGTGTGTGTGTGTGTGTGTGTGTGTGTGTGTGTGCGTGCATGCATGTGCATCTTTGTGTTGTATATGCATGCATGTCTGCACATATTTGTGTATGAGCATGAGAACCTGTATGTGCATATGTGTGTGTGTGTGTTTGTGTGCATCATAATAAACACACATGCCCATATCTTTCAGCATATGTGTGTGTGTGTCCATCTCTGCGTGTGTGTACATGTATGTGTCTGTGTGTATGCATAGTGTGTATGCCTTTATGTGTGTGTATGTGTGTTTCCGCCATACTGGGCACTGAAACTAAAACAGCACTGAAACAAATGATGTGTCGTCCATCTTGGCTCTGCTGGTGATTCCCTACTGGACCTCGGCCTCACTGGAAAGCTTTATACACATACACACACACACACACACACACACACACACACAAGCTAAACATTCTCTCTGCGGGACCATGACCATACAGGTCCTGTGAGAGCTTTAAACACACACACACACTCTGCTGAACTTGAGATGTAGGCTTGTGAATATAAGGACACGTCATCTGTGTTTTCCTCTCCCTGTCTGGCATATGGCCATCCCACAGGCCTCTCAGAGGTCCTCTTAAAGCTCTACACAAACACACACACACACACACACACACACACACACACACACACACATTCCATCCTCCTCTCTACTACTCTCTCCCTTTCTCTATACACAATTGGGCAGGCAGTCCTACTCAATTTTCTCTCTTCCCCTCTACCTCTCTCTCTCTCTCCCTCTCTCTCTTTGTGTACACAATTGTGCACAGCACTCCTACCTTCTCTACCACTCTACTCTTGTTCTCTTTCTTTCTCTCTCCCTCGCTATCTGACGTGTGTTCATCTGGGGGCTTTCAAACAGACCAAGAAAAGACCAGAGGGATCAACCAAACACACACACACACACACACACACAGTCATAGTGCAGAGGCCCTACATATTTCACCAGATGACAGTAGCTCAGTGGTCCAGTGGTCTACTGATGAATGCACACAGTACACCATAGATCACAGCTTTATTACTACCACAGCACATGGAAAGCTATGCAATTTCATATTCAAATTCATACTCAATTCATTTCACCATGACGTCTAATGGAATAACTTTGTTTTTAGAACATCTCTTGACAACAAGACAAGGTTATAGAGAATAGTGCAGATGTGCAAAGCTGACCTCTGTCCATATATTGCTACATAGTTGATGTGCTGTCCTACAAATCACGCTATTTTTTTAGAAAATGGAGCTGAATGTCTATTTTCTAATTTCCAGGCTGCTAGGGTTAGGTTTAGGGTTAGGGTTGTGTATCTCCTTTATCAGCTGTTGGCTTGTAAAGGCGATCATATTGTGCATCATTTCTCTTGTAAGAGAACTAAAAGAAGAACCCATACCGGTTCTTATGTAAGCAAGTACACAGAAGAGAACAGTTCTCCTAAAGAGTCCCCAAGGGAACCAAGTCCATATCTAGTCTGATAGCTCCTGGTAGTAATCATCTTTGGGTTCTGACACCTATACAATCTTTGGTATCCAGACAAAGAAGCCAAGTGTTCTGTTTGTCCAGTGGTAGACTGCAGACAAAACTGGAGGTGCTCTAGGAGTTTACCCTGAAGGATTATGAACAAGCAGACTGGACTACCCAGCTCCAGGCACTCTCACACTGACCGGTCAACACCAACCAGTGTCAGCCATTCTAGGTCTTCTTCAAGGCCTAGTATGGCTGAAATTGGCCTGCGTTGACACTTCACCGCATGTATCTAATAAAGGGTTTTTAAACTTTTTGTTTTTCCTTGACTAAGCGTAAGAGTGCCTGGAGCTGGCTAGTTCAGTCTACTTATTCTTTGGAACCTATTTGGATCCTTATCCAATGTAAAGAAGTCTTTACAGAATTTATTTTGGAGTTCCGTTTTGGAAAATGTCATTCTGAAGCCAATGAAGTTCCATGGATTCTAATAGTGTTCTCCACACTAAAAGCACAGCTTGTTATGAGAATTCAGATGACAGCCTTAAATCCTGACTGATTAAATGAGAACACACCGCATTCATTGTGATTGACACCATGGACATGAGCCAGACTCTCAGCAAGAGCCAGACTCTCAGATCTCTGTCTGTGCCTGGATTCCCCTTAAGTCTCCTTAACGGGTTTCGCAAATGGTTGACATGGTGTGAGGTCCCATTTCATCCCCAATTGGTTCCTAACGGTACCCTAAGTGGAACACTTCTACACCATAAAACATCAAAAACTAACAGCCCGTGAGTGACTGGTGTGATGTGGTGCTTGCGGGTAGCTGTGCGTGCTGGCAGCACACACACACGCATGTACATAACCACACACACACACATACCACACACAGGACTGGACTCTGAGGTGTTGACAGAGCTGCAGTTGTTCTGCTGGCAATCATTTTCTTCATTCCTGCCATTTAGCCAACACACACACACATATGCTTACACAGACACACACACATGCACACACACACACGCAAACACACACACACACACACACACAGGCCTTTAGATGACTGGTCCTTTGGGACAGGCTAAAATGATGAGACCACAGGGGAGTGTTAAGGCATGTTATTTTAAACATGCTTGATGAAGGGCTTGGGTCAGTCATGTAAGTACACACACACACACACACACACACACACACACACAGACACACACACACATTACGAGCTCAGTTATGTACACATATCATTGAGCTGCTTGATGAAGGGCTTGGGTCAGTCATGTACGTATGTACAAACACACACACACACACACATTCACACACTAAGAGCTTAGTCATGTACACATATCATTGAGCTGCTTTCATCGGATCATCCATATGATAGAACAGCATTGTGTCAATCTTTAACCATGGATGGTTTAGATCATAAGGGATGTGACTGGTGGACTATGACTGATTCATATCCTTGTAGACTTGTTTCACAGCAGGAAACAAATACATGTCTTTTTTATATCTAGTATTTATTTTTTTAATTTATTCCAATGGTTGGTGTAGTCCTAAATGATTTTGTTCTGTTTTAAAATGCCACACTTACCAGATGGACTGCATCTATGTACCACAGATACTAATTACAGAATAATAACAGACATTCATAATTAGTTATAATTATATACTTAACCAACCCATTTTGCAGAACACATGGCTAAATGGCGAAGCTTACAGAGGTACTATATAATTACTCAGTTTGGATGAATGGATCAGTCATAGTAGAATTTCTTTAAAGACATTACCAAATCCAAGCAATCAAGAGACACTGGAATAGATCCAAACCTGATCTTGCCTATATCCTGATCAGGACAGGACATATTATAGAATCCGAATATTCCTTTACCTGTTTGACCAATGAGGTTAGGTTAGAGATCTCCACTATTCCTGTTGGATCAATCATATTGCAGGTGCTGGTCATATAATTAGCATATCGTGAAAAAGTTGGTTTATTTCAGTAATTTTATTCAAAAAGTGAAACTTGTATAATGTATACATTCATTTTACACAGACTGACATATTTCAAGTGTATATTTCTTTTAAACTTGATGATTACAACTAATGAAAACTCCAAATTGAGTATCTCAAAAAATTAGAATATTGTGGGAAGGTTCAATATTAAAGACACTTGGTGCCACAGTCTAATCAGCTAATTAACTCAAAACACCTGCAAAGGCCTTTGAATGGTCTCTCTGTGTAGCCTACAGAACTGGACTATCATGGGAAAGACTGCTAACCTAACAGTTGTCCAAAAGACGACCATTAACACGGGCAAGACACAAAAGGTCATTGCTAAAGAGGCTGGATGTTCTCTCCAAACACATTAATAGAGAGGCGAAGGGAAGGAAAATATGTGGTAAAAATAAGTATACAACCAATAGGGATAACTGCACCCTGGAGAGGATTGTGAAACAAACCCATTCAAAAATGTGGGGGAGATTCACAAAGAGTGGACTACAGCTGGAGTCAGTGCTTTAAGAACCACCATGCACAGACATATGCAAGACATGGGTTTCAGCTGTTGCATTCCTTGTGTCAAGCCACTCTTAAACAAGAGACAGCATCAGAAACGTCTCGCCTGGGCTAAAGACAAAAAGGACTGGAGTGCTGCTGAGTGATCCAAAGTTATGCTCTCTGATGAAAGTAAATTTTGCATGTCCTTTGGGAATCAAGGTCCCAGAGTCTGGAGGAAGAGAAGAGAGGTACAGAATCCACGTTGCTTGAGGTTGAGTGTAAAGTTTCCACAGTCAGTGATGGTTTGGGGTGCCCTTTCATCTGCTGGTGTTGGTCCACTGTGTTTTCTTAAGTCCAAGATCAACACAGCCATCTACCATGACGTTTTAGAGAACTTCATGCTTCCCACTGCTGACCAACTTTATGGAGATGCAGATTTCATTTTCCAACAGGACTTGGCACAGTGACAAAATGACCAGTATCTGGTTTAAGGACCATGGTATCCCTGTTCTTAATTGGCCAGCAAACTTGCCTGACCTTAACCCCATAGAAAATCTATTGGGTATTGTGAAGTGGAAGATGTGTTAGACAAGACCCAACAATGCAAAAGAACTGAAGGCCACTATCAGAGCAACCTGGGCTCTCATAACACCTGAGCAGTGCCAAAGATTGATTGGCTCCATGCCACCCCAACATTGCTGCGGTAATTCAGGCAAAAGGAGCTCCAACTAAGCATTAATTAACTTATACTTCATACAACTTATACTTCATGTTCATTCATTTCAGTTGGCCAACATTTCTAGAAATCTTTTTTTGTATCGGTCTTAAGTAATATTCTAATTTTCTGAGATACTGAATTTGGAATTTGCAATTATAATCATCAACATTGAAGAAATAAACATTTGAAATATGTCAGGGTGTGTGTACAAAACTCACTTTTTTTTTAGAATTACTGACATGAATCAACTTTTTCATGATACTCTAATTATATGACCAGCAGCTGTAGGAGCTACCCTAGATTAAGAGCTCTCCTGTTCATATTTGTCACTGGTCACATTGACAATGTCTTCTCTGGAGGACATCACATCAGTGCATGTCTCAGCATTCCCATGCATCTCTTGTGTGAGGGTCTTGGACGCAAAAAAGGGACATAGGTGCCTCTGTGTCTTGTGTGTCTCTCACTGGAGGGTTTTGGACAGAGAAAGGACACAGCCCTACCTTCAGCCCCTTTAGGAAGCCAGCTCCGACCACCAGCACCAAAGCAGCGCCACTATTACAACCATTCCTAAGAAGGGGATGGAGAGAATAGGGGACTCAGATGGAGGGGAGGAGCTCTGGGGGAGGGAAGGAAGAAAGGAAGGAAGGAAAAACAGGGGGATCACAGGGATGGAGTGGGAGAAGAGGAGGAGAGGAAGAAAGGGAGAAGAGGGAGGGAAAGGAGGGAGAAGAAGAAAAAAAGAGGAAGGAGGTAAGGGGATGAGGAAAAAAAAATAAAAAAAAATAAAATAACACATAAAATAAATAAAAGAATGACAGACAACACAACAAGAAAACAAGCAAACAAATAATTACACATGGGTAGGTTGAGATAGGTACACATGCATAAATGCAAAAATAAAACACCATGTGGTCATACAGGCAGACAAAGACAGACAGGCAGACAAAGACAGACAGAAAGACAGAAAGACAGACCGACAGAAAGACAGAAAGATAGACTAGATAGATAGATAGATAGATAGATAGATAGATAGATAGATAGATAGATAGATAGATAGATAGATCAGCAATTTGATCATCAAATAACATCAAATTTGTTCAGAATTTGATTGAATGATCGAGTGTGTTGTGGGTGTGTAAAATGCGTAGTGATGTAAAGAGTGGATTAATGCATAGTGATGCATTGTGATGCATGATGTGAAGTGGATAAGTTTATAAAGCAATGTGTGTGCAGATGGTTCAGAGCACAACATAAGAAGCCATGGCATGCCATACAGAGAGAGGGGGAAACAGAAAGAGACCACCATTAGATACACACCAAAGATGGTTAAAGGCATCATGGAGACCTCAAGGTTTCCTGGTACACGTTTCCAGGTCCCCGCAAACCACAAAACCTGAGGTTGCCACGATGCCATTTAAAGATCTCTGCCCATACACTGAATTGTGCCCTCACTCCAACCAATTGTATATGAAGTAGAAGGAAATTCTGGGAGTTGTAGGCAACACTACAGTGTGGATGAGGGGTTAATCACAAGAAGAACTACAAACATGGAGGACAGGTGAGTGACATGAAACTAGTCAAGACTATAGACAACTATTTTCAGATGTTTTTTAGGATGGTGGTTGGTTGCCAAGCTACCTTGGGGTGGATAAAAATTGAAACCTAGAAGGGGGCTGTACTGACTGTAAGTCAACATAGGGATATAAAATGTTTGTTGTTAACCAGCCTCTATGTAAGTGCACATTGGTACACAAACACCAGTTTAACTTTTGTCATAACTTAAACAGTATTAGTAATATGGTCAAGCGAACAATTAGGGTTTGAGTTTTACGAGGACACTGAGGGGTCAAGACCAAGTAAATGAGCAGACATACACACTTACACACATACAGTCACACACACACCCCCACACTCACACACACACAGTCAGGGAACACTGATATATGCCCCCAGTACAAGTAGGACAGGACCTTGCGTACAAAGCTGAGAGACGAGTTTGACACAAATCGCACCAGACGTGTTTAGCTGAGTCAAGCGAGTGCAACATGGCAGACACACACACACATACACACGTAGTCATCGTTGGCTCGCCAACATGCACACATTAGTAACAGATCTGCCATTTATGTGCTGACACAAACACAGAGAATGTTTATGGGTTAAATAAAGCACTCATGCCACCTACCAACTACCACCTACTGCAGTACTTAAAACCATACCGCAGTGGAGGAGAGGATTGTGTATACTTGAGTTTGCACACACATGTGTGGATGTGTGGATGTGTGTGTGTGTGTGTACGTGTTGTGAGCCGTTTGTCTATGTCTGTGTCTTTGTGTGTGTGTGTGCAGGCAAATGTGTGTGTGCTGTTTTTGCACCTTCTTCTTTGACTCCAAAGCCAAGCAGTTTTTTGTGCTGCATGCAATCTT
>CM059274.1:12282024-12289524 GCA_030347295.1 Setipinna tenuifilis
TATGTCACAATGGCAGCTCTGCAACATCATGCTATAATTAAGCAATATAACACAAGTGGGACTGAGGGTGTTCGTGGCCTTCGAGGGTGTTCATGGCCTTCGCCTTTGTGGCTGCGGTCGAAGCACACCCCATGAGGATATCCACAAACACCCTCACAAACACGAGTGTTATATTGCTTTTGTACAACAGTTCCATTGCTAACTGCCAACTATCTCACGCCTTATGTACCCAATCAGCATGCAATATAATTTACATTTTGTTTTCTTTTGTAAATTTCAATAAATTGACTGGCCAATCAGAGGCCCCCACTGGCTAGGCTGCAGCCATATCTACACTGTGTGTTAATGCGCTCATGGTAGTTAAACTGGCAAAATTACCACTCTCAAGTCGATTGGAAACCTGTCAGAGCAAAGAGGGAGTGGTATCCCCTGTCAATCAAACTTTGTTCCCCTGTTGCAAGGAAACCCCCAGCATGTCTGTAGAAGACAAAGAGGAGAAATGGATGGGCGTTTTGGAGCTTAGGAAGGGACCAGAATTTTGTATCTTTTTAAATTTTAAAGCCAAGGTCCTGCCATTTAAAAAACCTGCCAATGTTAGCTTTAAGGTCCTCTCATTAAGTAAGAGGAGATATGACTGGTTGGTTGGGTTGACTGACAGGTGATACAGCCACTCACCTGGCTTTCTGTTGGAGGAGGTGGAGCTTCTCGGTCAGCTGTCTGTTGTCATCCTTCAGGGTCTGGCATTCCTCTGTCAGCATGTAGCACTCTGCCTTCAGCTGATCCACTTCACCTGTGACCAATGAGAAAACAGATACTGGGTCACATGACAGTAAGTAAAACTGCACCTGACAAACCATGGCACAGATTTTGGGTCACATGACATTGACTAAGCAGTGTGGGATTTTGTTTATTGTTTATGTGGAGAGATGACATACACAGTACAGTCATGTCATATTGCAATTTGACTTCAATCACAACCACATGCACATGCCACCCACCCACACACACACAACCAACCAAACACACACACACAACCAAACAAACACACACACACAAACAAACACACACACCACAATTGCTCTTGACGTGACCTCTTCAGTCATCTCAACCACCTCTCATCTCCCTCTCGCTCACACTCACACACACACACACTCACACATACTTTGCGGCCAGCTCATGGGTTATCCATCTCGATAATCATATAAACAAAGATGACAGCTCAAATGCAAATGGCATCCACATTGGCAACAACAGCAACCACATTAACCATGCCACCCCCGTGGGACGATAAGAGTTAAACAATCTCAGACGCCTACTATGGTAGGCATTCACCAAGTAAAGCACCCTTACAACAACTTACACGCATAAAATAAACAAATTTGTAAAGGGTAAATAGTAATAGTAATGACAGAAATTAATTTATTAATTTAAAAAAATATATAGAAATAGAAAGTATTCATGCCACCCCAGCTCCAGTAAACCAAAGCAAGGTAAATGTTTTTTGAAGTATTCAACTTCATTCTTACTTATTCAAGTACATTCTTACTCTCAAGTAAACTGCAAACATGTTTGAAACACACAGAAAGTCAAAAGAGATGTTTTTTGTTTAATGTACATAGATGATGGGCGAAGACAGACCACGGTTTTAATCGGACAAATTCAGAATGTTTAACTCAATAGTTCGGTGAATGCGTCTGATTGGTCACCAGGCAAAAACACACAGCTGTCATTCACCTCACTTCCGGGTTACTCATGACCAAGATGACCCTGCTGTCAGTCGGTGTGTGTGTGCGTGTGTGTGTGTCAGATTGAGTGTCGTGTTGTTTACAAGTTTGGGTCTATATTAGGAGAAGTGACTGGATCCCCGCAGGACAGCCCAACTGCCCTTGAGGGAGATGTTAGGCAGACAAGAGGAACAGAACCTGTTAACAATAACAGCCGTGTGTGTGTGTGTGTGTGTGTGTGTGTAACAGAGTGACAGAGAGAGAGAGAGAGAGAGAGAGAGAGAGAGAAGTGAAAACAAGAGGTAGCAAAAGGGACAGAAAATGAGAAAGTGGTTAGAAGGGGAAAGAGAGGGAGAGGACGACCGAAAGAGAGATAGATATAGAGGTATGTATTGTGTATGATCCACCATATGTGTAGTACAATGTGTTTTTTAAGTGTGTGTGTATGGCCCAGCACTGACTATGTGTGAGGATATCTTCATGTGTGTGTGTGTGTGTGTGTGTGTGTGTGTGTGTGTGTGTGTGTGTGTGTGTGTGTGTGTGTGTGTGTGCACGCTGACCTTTAGTTGCCTCTCAGTACTCCATCCAAGACACAAAGTGAAGCACAGTTTCACAGTTCTCACAGATGGGTGTGTCAAACACACACCATCACTACACTTTTTTTCCAAAGATCAGTGTGTTACACACACACACGCACACACATACACACACACACACACACACACACACACTTAAGTAGTTCTCACAGATGACTGTGTCCCACATACACCAGACTGATTCTCACAGACAAGTGTGTCGCACACACACACTTTACTATACCTCACAGACGGGTGTGTGTGTCAGACATGGAGCCAAGTGGCTCTGTGATGTTTATGATCAGTCTCCTCTGCTGTGTATATATGATTCTTTGCTTTGGCAGTCTGTGCTCTGCACTGGGAGATGGGAGATTAAGTGTGCTTAAAACCACAACCATACACACACATACGCTCAGGGACGCACATATGCATATGCACTTACACACACACGCATACACACATATGCATATACACGCACATGCATGCCTGCACACACACACACACACACACACACACACACACACACACACACACACACACGAGAACCTCACAGTCGCTAGGATATGATTAGTTGTTAAAAGATGGGACTTTTCCCAGTTTGTTTAAAGTTAGGCCAAGGAAGTGATGAATGTAAGTAATAGTGTGTGTGTGTATGTGTGTGTGTGTGTGTGTGTGTGTGTGTGTGTGTGTGAAAGAGAGAGAGACAAAGAGAGAGACAGAGAGAGAGAGAGAGAGACAGAGAGAGAGAGAGAAAGAAAGTGGGATGAAAAAAAGAGGGAGCAAAAGGGACAGAAAATAAGAGAGTGGTTAAAAGGGGAAAGAGAGGGAGAGGAAGACAGAAAGAGAGAGAGATATAGTGAGTGGAAGGCAGGCACAAAAAAGAGAGATGAAGTGAGAGAATGAGAGAAAGATTGGGAGAGAGAGAGATGAAGTGGAGCGTGTGTGGGTGTGAAAGGGGGAAAGAAATGGAATGGAGTGTGTGTGTGTATGTTTGCGAGAGAGAGGGAGAGAGAGAGATGGAGTGTTTTTCAGTATGTGAGAGAAAAAGAGAGATGAAGTGTGTGTGTGAGAGAGAGAGAGAAAGAGAGAGGGAGAGATAGAGAGAGAAAGAGGGGCAGAGGGAGAGGGGGAGAAAGAGGGTGTAGATAGAGTGAGAGAAGGAGAGAGGAAGGTGAGGGAATAGGGAGAGGGAGAGAGGGTAGATAGAGTGTGAGAGAGGTGGGTGAGGGAATAGGGGGGGTAGATAGAGAGAGTAAGAGAGTGAGGTGAGGGGATAGGGAGGTGAGGGGATAGGGAGGTGAGGGGATAGGGAGAGGGAGAGAGGGTAGATAGAGAGAGTGAGAGAGGGGGGTAAGGGGATGGGGAGGGGGGGGTAGAGAGAGTAAGAGAGTGAGGTGAAGGGATAGGGAGGGGAGGGGATAGGGAGGGGAGAGTGAGGTGAGGGGATAGGGAGGGGAGAGTGAGGTGAGGGGATAGGGAGTTGTATTGTAGATAGAGTAAGAGAGTGAGGTGAGGGGAGAGGGAGGTGAGGGGATAGTGAGGTGAGGGGATAGGGAGGTGAGGGGAGAGGGAGGTGAGGGCATAGGGAGGTGAGGGGATAGGGAGGTGAGGGGATAGGGAGAGTAAGACAGTGAGGTGAGGGGGAAGGGAGTTGTATTTTCATATAGTCATGATGAGGTATTGCTGTAGGGGTCCTAGTGCTAAAGAGGAATCACAGAGCAGAGCTGGAAACTTCTGGAAAGTATGACTTACTGTATGTGTGTGTGTCTGTGTGTGTGTGTCTGTGTGTGTGTATGTGTGTGTGTGTGTGTGTGTGTGTGTGTGTGTGTGTGTGTGTGTGTGTGTGTGTGTGTGTGTGTATTTATGGCAGAACCGATCCTATTTGGAGTGTAAGGCTTAGAAATGTATATTTCATGTCAGTACACTACACTGTATTTGTGTGTTTGCATAATGCATCACTGTGTGGGCGTGTGTGTGTGTGTGCATGTGTGTGCGTGCATGCGTTTTGCATGACACCCAAATCAAAGAGCTTGTGTATGCATGTGATGAATTTGCGGATGTGTGTGTGATTGAGTTTATATTTTCATGTGTAGATATTTATGTGTAGGTGTCTGACATGTCTATATGAATACATGTGTGCAGGTGTGTTTTCATGCATGTATATGGTTGCCATTGTGTTTATGTATGTATATAAATGTGCAGGTGTGTGTGTGTGTGTGTGTGTATGTGTGCGTATGCGTGTGTGTGTTAAGTCATTTTACCCAGGCCCTTTACTCCCCAAACACCAATCAAACAGAGGAAACAGAGCTTCTAAATAACCAGCCAATTAGAAATCAGCACTTCTTTTTAAGACCAATAAGGTGTCAGGTCTTCTCAGTAAAGAAAACCAGAAATTCAATACCAATGAATTTTAATGAGGTCAAAAAGGCATGAAACACCACAGCATCCACAGCATGGAAGCAAATTAAGAAATTAAGCATTAATCTTAATTTCAGACTCAATTCAGAAAGGATCGATAGTATATACTGCAGCATCAAGTGTCAATAAAGATTAATCAAGATTTGTTTCTTGTTAATACAGACTAATCGAATATCAGCTGTGCGTCAATCAGGAACGCACACACACACACACGCACACGCACACGCACACACACTCAAATAAAGTCATGACAAAGCTTTGCAGTGGCACTTCTCCGTTTCCTCTCTGAACTGTCTGGTTTTCATTTTCGCAGAAACATAAAATATGACATAAGCCCTTTTCACAGAGCTCAGTGTGCAAATATGTGTATGTCTGTGTGTGAGTAGGAGTGAGCACAAATGTGTGTGTGCATGTGCGCGTCTGTGTGTGTGTGTGTGTATGTGTGTGGGTGAGTTAACAGAATGGTGGCTGTGTGTGTGTATGTGTGTGTGTGTGTGTGTGTGTGTGTGTGTGTGTGTGTGTGTGTGTGTGTGTGTGTTAACTGAGTGGTTGCAGGACCCACAGCAGCCTGTGTTCCTGCATGTGTCTGTAAGGCCTCGTTAGTGGCAGGCTATAATTACCACCATCAATCATTAGCACACAGCCTCAGGATACAATCAGCTTTCATCAACACACACTTTCTTGCTTTATTTTCCTCTATCCCTCTCTCTCTTTATTTTCTCCCTCTCTCCCTCTCTTTCTCTCTCTCTCTTGTCTTTCATCATCATCTCCTTTTCTCTATCTCTGTCCTTCTCTCTCTCTCTCTCTCAACAGCTAGCTCGCTCTCACACACACACTACACCACAGGTGCACAATCACCTCCAAAACATTCTCAGTCTCTTTTTGCCTTTCTGTCTCTGTCTATCTCTCTCTCTCTCTCTCTCTCTCTCTCTCTCTCTCTCTCTCTCTCTCATTCAGTCACTCAGACACACACACACACACGCACGCGCACCTCCACATAGCCCGTGTTTCATAACCACCATCATAATTGTTGCATACATGTGCATACAGGTTTGCCTTTTAGTCGTTGGAGTCACCTAAAATGGACACAGAACAGTGTTGGGTAACCTGGCTTTAGAAGTTACAACGCCATACCCACTTTTTGTTTCAGCCATTCACTAAATCAGTTAATTAATAAAATCACCTGGTTTTACTTGTGCCATCTGCACACTGAACACAACAGGTGTTTTCACTAATTAACTAATTTAGGGAATGGCTGAACAAAAGGATTGTAAGTTCTGAAGCCAGGTTACCCAACACTCACCCAGAAGAATAGGACTTCATGTGGTGGGGGAAGGGGGAGGGGTGTTAACAGGTTTCAGAGGAGGGGGGGTGAGTGATTTAGCCATGTGAAGTGGACGATGAAAAGCATGTGCTTGACTACTTGGCTCAGTGTGTTGTAGTGACATGCTGTAAGAGTGTGTGATGATGGTTTAATAAAAACTAAGTGTTTAAGCTGTAAGCTCCAAGTGTCCAGTCCATTTGTCTCATTCTGACAGCTTCATTTCCTTGCTCTCCTCTACTCCATCCTTCTCTCTCCTTTCTCATTTTGTAAATTAATAAAGTATGTTTCACAACCTCAAATCTCTCTTTCATCCCCACATTCTCTCTCTCTCTGTCTCTCTCTCTCTGTCTCTCTCTCTCTCTCTCTCTCTCTCTCTCTCGCTCTCTCGCTCTCTCTCTCGCTCTCTCGCTCGCTCTCTCTCTTTCTCTCACTCTCTTCCTCCCTGCCTCTTCTGATCTGGAACCAGAGTGTTTCAAAGGGAATTAATCACACATAAGGTTAGACTACTCACACTCTTCTCAGAGATGGGAAGAAAGAAGAAAAGGCAGACAGGCAGACAGACTGAGAGACAGACTGAGAGAAAGAAAGAAAGAAAGAAAGAAAGAAAGATAGAAAGAAAGAAAGAAAGAAAGAAAGAAAACCAAAGAAAGAAAATGAAAGAAGGAAAGAAAGACAGAAAGAAAAGAAAGAAAGTAAGCAAGCTAGCTAGCCCAGAGAGTGCTTCAGGAGCACATAACCATGAGCTAGCTCTTGAGCAGTGTCTGGGGCCTGCGGTGTTGTCCTCTGTGTGCCCCTGACTGGTAGGCTTCTTGTGTTCCAGCTGGAGCAGTTCGCTCTGACGTGTGTGTGTGTGTGTGTATGTGTGTGTGTGTGTGTGTGTGTGTGTGTGTGTGTGTGTGTGTGTGTGTGTGTTTGCCACCAACTGCGTACATGAACCCACAAACACACGCACACATACACATGCGCACACACACACACACACACACACACACACACACACACACACACACACACACACACACACACACACACACACACACACACACACACACACACTCTTCTAGCTTTCTGTTTCCCCTGGCACCCACTGCTCGCATGCACAGGCCATTAACACAGCAGCCCAAAGCAGATCAAAACAGCAGCTCAGTTGCTGAGCAAAGCAAAGGGAGCCGTCCCCTTGCCGTCCCTTTGCCCCTGAGGAGAGGGGCGTAAATAAGGAGCGGCAGCCACATCATCACAAGGTGCTGAGCTCCACCATGACCTCTGGCCTGACCTCCTAGTAGTGCCTCGCTAGGCCTGTGCCACATGAAGTGTGCCACCTCTTCTGCACACTGTAGTGTGGGGGTCTCTTTGCACTCTCTTGACGTAAAGGAACTCTGCCCTACAAAGTCAAAGTCAAAACTGCTGCATAATTTGTCAAAGTGTTTAAGTTTGGACTGGAAATTGGCTGAAAAAACCC
>CM059274.1:12299524-12307024 GCA_030347295.1 Setipinna tenuifilis
CACATATGAAGAAGTGTGAAATCCTTGTCCAGAAAGTAACAACTCTGACACATTTTTCTTCTAACACGGGTGACTTCACTGAGTAGCTGATCAACCTGTCTTGAGTGCTCATCATGATCAGCTAATTCAGAGCTGGTTGGATCAAATTTGTGGCAGGGTTTTTTACTTTCTGAATCCAGGATTTTACACCTCTGTATAAGAGAGGGGGAGGATGTATAGACACAGACATGCACAGTGCGATCTCATAATGAGAGAGATAGCAGATTACAGTCTGTTACCATGTGAGTGACCTTGGCAACCTGAAGCCATTTATTAATCTGACAGGGCTGGTGATGGAGGCTACTGCATGGCCACACACACTAATTACACACCCCGCACATCTCACTGGCCACTCTTAATCAAGGGCTTTCACTGGCTGTCAGAATACAAGCACACCAGCACACACACGCACACAGAAAAGCACAGAAATATAGGCCCACATTGTGTTTGTGTGTGTGTGTGTGTGTGTGTGTGTGTGTGTGTGTGTGTGTGTGTGTGTGTGTGTGTGTGTGTGTGTGTGTGAGAGAGAGAGAGAGAGAGTGAGTGTGAGTTTGTGAGAGAGAGGGAGAGAGAGAGAGACAGACACAGAGACAGAGACAGAGCGAGAGGGAGAGAGAGAGAGAGAGAGGGAGGGAGAGAGAGGGGGGGGGGGGGGAGAGGGAGAGAGAGAGAGACAGAGGCAGAGAGGGAGAGAGAGGGAGAGAGAGAGAGAGAGAGAGAGAGAGAGAGAGAGAGGGAGAGAGAGAGAGAGAGAGAGAGAGAGAGAGAGAGAGAGAGAGAGAGAGAGAGAGAGAGAGAGAGAGAGAGAGAGACAGCGTGTGCGTGCAGTAAGACTCCAACTTTATTTATCTCACCTGTTGTGTTTAAGCTCTCATCACCCTCAGATGAAGGGTGTATACCCCCACACACACACGCACACACACACACACACACCTGTTGTGTCTTCAGTGCCGTCTGAGTTGTTGAATTTAGGCCACATATGTGGTATACATACAAACACACCTGTTCTCCCAAAGGCCTATATGCTCCCAATAGCCTTGCCTACAGGTCACACACACACACACATACACACACACACACACACACACACACACACACACACACAAACACACATTTGCAAATGCACACATGCAGAGAGAGAGAGACAGAGACAGAGACAGAGAGATGGAGAGAGAGAGAGAGAGAAAGAGAGGTAGACAGACAGACAGAAATAGGGTGAAAGAGAGAGAGAACCAATCACTCACACACTTGTCACTGTTAATTAAAATCTCCCCCTGACACAACTGTCGCTATAGTGACAGTTATGCTGTAAGTTATGCTGGAGGCATATTTGTGTTCTAGAGTGCCCCCCAGTGGCAGAACAACACACAAAGACAAGTCATCAGCACAGAATAAACAGTGAACCCCACAGAAGTAGGTTGATATAAAGATAGGGATATTAATAAAGGCTTTACTTTAAAAATAAAAAGGCATTTATCAAAAATAAACAAATCAGTAGAAAACAATTCAAACAAACACCTTCATCAGTGCAATACTAGCGTATACGAGCCAAGACAAAAAAGAAAGAAAGACAGAAAGGAATACAGAAAGACAGAAATACAGAAAGAAAGAAAGAAAGAAAGAAAGAAAGAAAGAAAGCCAGGATGTGTGTTGCGCAGTCACTCCTGCAGTGACATGTCATTCCAATCTGTCATCACTCAGGTCTCTCGTCTGAGGAGACAAGCACTAAAAATAGATCATCCCTCTCTTTCCATCCCTCTCTTTCTC
The DNA here is from genome assembly GCA_030347295.1 of Setipinna tenuifilis. Taxonomy (NCBI): domain Eukaryota; kingdom Metazoa; phylum Chordata; class Actinopteri; order Clupeiformes; family Engraulidae; genus Setipinna; species Setipinna tenuifilis. Next base: position 12,301,331 of record CM059274.1, read on the forward strand.
CCCCTCTCTCTTCATCCCTCTTTCCTCCTCTCTCCTTCTTGGTCCCCATCTCTGTTTTTCATTTTTCATTTACCTTTCTTTCTTATCTCCCTCCTTCTTTAATTTCCCCCAAGCTCGTCTCTTAATGTCTCTTTTTCTCTATCTATCTATCTATCTATCTATCTATCTATCTATCTATCTATCCGTCTGTCTGTCTATCTATCTATCTCTGTCTGTCAACCAATCAAGCAGTCAACCTTTCAATAAACTTCTTGCCTTCTTGTCGTGTTCTTGCCTGTCCAGAGATATTCTGATCATTTCTCTCGCTGATTTTTGCCCTCTCTCTCTCCCTCTCCTCTTTCTGTGTTTGTTTGTTTGTGTTTGTGTTTGTGTATGTGTGTGTTCTTCCTCTTTGTCAACAACACTTGTTCACAAACATCCACAGTTCTCCTTTCACTGTCTCATAACGTTATATTTACGTAAACTTTGTAAAGAGAGGAGTGAGTATTTTGCTTAACTTCGTACTTTGTGAATCTGCCTGAATCTGAATCTTTGTGTTCTGCCTCTTCTCAAATTTCATTCCCTTTCCTCTCTCTCAGTCTCTCTCTCTCTCCCCCTCTCTTCTCTCCTCATCTTCCTCTCTCTTCCTCTCTTCTCTCCCCATCTTCCTCTCTGCATGCCTCCCTCTCTCTATTCCTCTCTTCTCTCTGCCTTTGTCTCCACACGCCTCCCTCTTTCCCTCTCTTCTCCCCCCGTCTTCCTCTCTGCATGCTTCGCTCTCTTTATTCCTCCCTCCTTCTTTCCCTTCTTCCCTCCCTGTCATAGCTGTGTAGGGCTGATGGTATGGTGGTTTCTGGATCTGTGGGGTGTATGAAATATTTTGTTTGATGAGGGCAGATACAGAGGAGCAGTGATGCCATAGAGACAGTGTAGGTCTCTTACGTGCGTCAGCAAGCACAGCACACACACACACACACACACACACACACACACACACACACACACACACACACACACACACACACATTCTCACACAAAAACAGACACAGTCAGACACACTCACACACATTTACATAGCAAAAAACACGAACACACACACACGCACACACACACACTCCTTTAAACAGACTTAGTTAATAAGCTAAAGAGTGTTGATGAGCTCAGAGTCTAAAACTTTGTATGTGTGTAAGTGTGTGTGTGTGTGTGTATGTATGTATGTATGTATGTATGTATGTATGTATGTATGTATGTATGTGTGTGTGTGTGTGTGTGGGGGGGGGGGGGGGGGGGGGTGTAGAGATGCCGTAGAAAATCTTATATAGCATAAAAAGCAGACTCCACACTGTCATTAGTCTACACACACAACTAGCAGTACAACACAACACAACTAGTAGTACAACAACACAACAGTCTCTTTCTATCCTGTCCCTTTTTACCTCTTTTTCTCCTTCATTTCTCTACAGTAATATTCAAAGATGCTTTGGAGACATTTTAGAGCAGCATACTACATTCACTAACATAAGTCTCCACTCACAACTTGCCTTAGAAACACACACACACACACACACACACACACACACACACAGAGACGCACACAGACGCACACACACACACAGACGCACACACACACACACACACACAAATGTACACACACCATTGTGTCAGCATTATCACAAACCTACACACACACACACACACACACACACAGTATACACAAATGCAAAACACACAAACCTAAACCTAACCATGTACAAACACACTTCACACATGCACACACTTGACCTTACACACACACCACTCCTCCCAATCTTTACCTGCTTACCTACAGTATCTACCCCTCAATCTGCTGTATCATCTGTGGGCAGCATGGAGACTGTGGCAGTATAAACAGACCCATGAGTATGAGCATCTTCTAACTTTAGTCTGGGGCACACTGAGGTGAATCAGAGCACCAAGTCCCAGAGGCAGACACTGAGTTGTGCCATACACACACACCCTGGCACACATACATACACAGATAGACACACAGACACACACACAAATGAGATGAGTCATCCGTCTGATCCTGTCCAATCTGTCACACACACACACACACACACACACACACACACACACACACACACACACACACACACACACACACACACACACACACACACACACACACTGAGAAGTGCATGCCTTTCTACCCTCACCAGCCAACCACTGTCATCAAGTGATGATCAAAGAATCCGTTAGCTAATCACATGCTAAACACTATGCAGAGAAGCAAGACTACTTTCAGTGCACACTCACACACATAACACAGAATGCTGATGCACTTAAAAGGAAAAAGATAAAAGCCTTTCTCGTCCTGGAACACACACACACACACACATACACACACACACACACACACACACACACACACACAAATGTACACAGCCTCACACAAAAAATTGGACATATTTACTGACATATGCACACGTAATTGCACACATATAGACACGAATCGCAAACGCAAACACACACACAAACGCATGCACACACACACAAACACACACACACATACACACACACTTTTTATAACTCCTGCTGAGTGCTGGGGAACACGGCTGATCCTCTGAACATCAAACACACAACATCAGAGACACTCTGATGGGAATCTGACAAGGAGAGGGCACAGAGGGGGCAGAAACTGCAAAGGAAAAGACAACGTGTGTGTTTGTGTGCATCTTAAATATAAAGGAAAGTATGAAATAAAAAAAATATTTCCTAGAGGCAAATAGAAGATAAGCGGAATATCAGCCTTCAAGGTGACCTGTCCTGTCAAAATAAAGACTCTTGAGACTGTTAATTTGCACACGTACAATTTGATTGAAAGCAACTCGTTTTCCACTGCAGACATGTATAAAGGATATTTACAACAGAAAATTTCCATGGAACAGGTCAGCTCAGTGGCACTCATCTATTATTTTTATGCTATTCTATTCTATTCTATTCGGATAGGCCAGTTTTCTATTCTGGTTTGTTCTAGAGGGACTTAAGTGCTCTCAGCTGTGGCTGGACAGTTCTGCTCTGTTCTCTGCATACTAAGCTATTCTTGCTCCATGTTTAGACTCTTCAATTGAACACCCTGGCGAGCTGCTGCTGCTGCATTTGGTTGGAGAGGTGTGTGTGACGTGTGTGTGATGCTAATGTACAAGGTGCTCTATTCTGCTCCCCTTTGATCTATTCTTATGCTGTGTTTGGTCTGAGAGGTGGTGTGTGAGTGTGTGTGTGTGTGTGTGTGTGTGTGTGTGTGTGTTTGCAATAGTGAGCCACAGTCTATTCACGTCCTGATGATGTCAGAGCCACTGCTCTTACGAGCTTGGTTCAAACACTTTCTTTCTTTAGCACACACACACACACACACACACACACACACACACAAACTGACTCATCAGAGGGTACGTTTGGTTTGATGACGTGAACAGGACAGGAGCACCCCAGACTCAGAGGATGACACTGGAGTTAGGCACACAGGTGTAAACAAACTCACCAAAGAACAAAATCAATCAACAAATAGTATTGACACTCACACAAAATACATACATACATACATACATACATACATACATACATACATACATACATACATACATACATACACACACACACACACACACACACACACACACACACACACACACACACACACACACACACACACACACACACACACACACACACACACACACACACACACACACACACACACACATGATTGTATACCCGCTCCTGTGCATGCTGTGACAGTACATTGCTTGAATATGTATAAAACTGCTCACACATAATGTATTTTGTATAAAACTAAAACTAGTCTGTTCCTTGACAACACAGATACACAGACACAGACACACACAGACAGACACGCTGCTCTTTCACACATAAAGTATTTTGTATAAGACTAAAACTAGTCTGTTCCTTAATAACACAGATACAGATACACAGACGCAGACAGACAGACACACTGCTCTTTCACACATAATGTATTTTTTATAAGACTAAAACTAGTTTGTTTCTTGGTAACACAGACACAGACAGACACACTGCTCTTTCACACAAACACAATGCATGATGATTGATCAAACAAACACTTTGTGGGTTTCTCACTCGATCAGTGCAAATTTCTCACATTAACAACTCCCTGTTTCCTGCCTCTGAAACACACACACACACACACAACATGCTGGACCAATTTTCCACTGGTTCTCTTTTTTTCTGTTATTTTCACATAAACAGAGAGATAGATAGATAGAGAGAGAGAGAGAGAGAGAGAGAGAGAGAGAGAGAGAGAGAGAGAGAGTGAGAGAGACACCCAGACACCCACTCCATGCTGTGGGTCATAAATGAGACCGCACGATTGGCCGGCACACACCCGGCAGACAGCCAATAATCTCCATGAGAATGATGGCATCATCGCCACAGAGACCATTACTTCATCAAATCACCCCTGGCTCCCTTATGTCCTTCTCTATTCTTCCCTCTTCCTTCCTTTATCTCTCCATCACTCCCTCACTATCCCTCTCTCCATCAGTCTCTCACTATCTCTCTGTCCCTCCTTCATTTACCTCTCTCTACCTCCCTCACTCTCCCTCTCTGCCTTCTTTCCTCATCATCATCTCTCTACTTCCTTAAATATCTCTCTCCCTCTTCATCCACCTTTTTTTCCCTCTTCATCTCTCTATCCTTCCATCTTCCTTCCTCTCTCTCCCTCCCTCACTCTCCCTCTCTGTCTTCTTCCCTCTATATCATCTCTCTCTCCTTCCTTTAATACCCCTCTCCCTTTTTCACTCTCCCTGTCTCCATCCTTTCATGTCCCTCCCTTCTTCTTCATCCCTCTCTGTCCCTCCCTCACTCACTGTCTCTCTCCCTCCTTCCCTGTCTCTTTATTGCATCCAACTGTCATGCCAACTGCATCCTTTCTTTCGGCTGTCTTTCTTTCATGTTTACACTTATCCCCCTCCACTAGCCTGCATTCTCTCCCTCTCCATCTCTCTCTTTCTGCTTCCCTTCTTCCATCCCTCCTCTTCTCACCTCCCGCACCCCTCTCCCTATTTTAGCCCAGCGTGTGTTGCCACAATCAGCATGCATTGCAGGCCCTGACAAAGGGGTTTGTGTGGGGGGGCTATTTCAATCCCCACTACCCCGCCGCCCCTTCCATACCCCCTGTATCTCCGAGAGGACAAACAGCCCCAGCCCAGCTCTCAAACAAACCACACAGAACCAAAACATACGGAATGTTTGGGGTAGAAGAGAGGCTTATTTCCGTGGCAACAATGTGTTCTGAGAATGCTATCTGCGCAGAGATTCTAGAGCACCTCCTGCCTGCCCATCAACAGGGTCGGAGGGGGTGGGGCTGGGGGGTGGGGGGTGGTAGGGGCGGAGCTGGACTGCCAGCTATGGTGGAATGCGTCACCTTTTACACACACTGCGCCAGAGAGAGGGGCGCATTAGTAAACACCACCATGCCCCTCTTCCTCACTCACACACACACACACACACAAATACACACACACACAACATACCCTTCTGCTACACTCTCTCTCACATACACACACACAAACAAAATTCATCTCCCTCCGTGCCATTTTTTTTCATCCACATGAAAGCACGCACACAGACGCACAGACACACAGACACACACACACACACGTGTGTATGACCACATCCATGTATGAACACATACGTCAC
>CM059274.1:12314524-12327024 GCA_030347295.1 Setipinna tenuifilis
ACAAGTGTGCTCCACCAATTACAATGCAATTACGTTATTTGGTGTTTGTAGGCTAGGGTCTAATTAGGGCCCTGTCACTTTAAATTTCTTCTTGTGATCCTAAGGTATCCTAGTGAAGATGTGCATTCATTTGATTGTTTTCTATGTATGGAATTAATTAATATTCACTTTGAAAAGAATCTTTATTGGACTATGCATGCAAGTTGTGTTTTGCAAGGTGTATTTTTTGTTATGATTTCAGTGAGTAACGTTAGGCTGCTACACAGCTGACAAACAGACTTTGCTAAATTAGTTTGTCATCAGGGACCATATAGTTGTACTTGTTTTTTAGTGTAATAGATCCTGCAGTAAATGATCTTAACTTCATTGTCAGTTTTTCAGTATTGAAAGGCAAACTTCTTGTGTTTTGCTATTTTCGTCATTACGGTTTACTTATGTCAGAGTTTTGCAAACACATACATAAGGTACAGGTACGGTAACACAAGGTGGCAAATAAGCTAGTCTAGTAGGCTGACAGACTTTGTAGTAAAAGAAGGCTAGGCTAGGCTACAATATTGCTACAGATTATTCCCATCTAGTGCTGTCAGATGAATGGAAGATGACTGCAAGAAGAATATTAGATAAGTGACAGATAAGTTTCAAAATTATTTTCCCCATCAAACCTGCCCAAATTTGAGACTGACATGAGCCGGCCCACTGGGAATCCTCCCGAATCTCCCGATTAGCCACTCCACTTGCGTGGTTGCAAAGGGACTGCTCCCTGTTGAGCAGCGGTGCTGAGCTCAACAGCGGAGTCAGAAGCTTGCGCAGTGACAGGGGTAGAAGGTGTCTGCTTTTTGATGAGCCACCTATGCATGTCTGTTGATGATGTTACTTACCTTACTAGTTAATAAACCAGTTTTAACAACAACAACTGTGTGTGCTATGCTTTTTTAGGACAATAGGATGGAAATGTAACTAGCACTAGCACAGTCTCCTAATGTCAGGGTAGTACAGGCAGATCTACACAAATCAAATCAAGTAAATGAAACGAACAAGGTCAACAAAAACTACTTTGTGAAAAAGGTTATAGAGAAGAACTAAATAGGAACAGGAATCAAAGTTATCAGTTTTTTTTTATTATTTGATTTAAGACGCCCCCGCCCCCAGGGTGGGGTTTAAGAAATTTTATTATTAACCAAATTTTATTATTTGGTTTAAGACGCCCCCGCCCCCCCCAACTGGAAAGCAGTGAAATGAGGAAAGCAAGTTTTGACGATTGTTTTGGCCCTTAATGTTACGGGGATGATAACAAATAATAATTAAAGCTACAAATAATTTATGAATACATTTTAATTTATTAATAAAAACACAAACAGAGATCATAAATAGTGGCATTTTTTTGTATGGCCAGTTTTCTTTCGATGGAAAGGGCATTTCTCGGCCCCTCCCAGCCCCCCGTAGCCACCCCCCTGCTCCATGCAAACCTGTCCATGTTTTCCTCACACCCTGTCTCCTGCCTGATTGATCAGGAACTAATTGCTACTGCTGGCCTCACCACAACTGTGATCCCTCACCTCAGCTTCCATGTTCAACCCATGCCACTCTTTGCAAGACTGTCTAATCTACCTCTGAGAAGAACCTAGGGAAATAGAACCCTTGTCTGGAACTCAATCTGGAACGTTGTTTATAATGAGGATTTCCAATATTGTATATTATCTGGTTAGGGAGATAATGACTGCTGTGGGGCATCAACTAAATTGTATGACTTCAATGCGGGCCGCTGAATGGCTGCTTTCTACAAACTACTACATGCTTTTACTTTAACACAAATACACATACTAACAGAAATACACAATTCCTTCAGTACGTTGTTGTTGGAAATTTTATTTTTTCTGATTCCTCCTGTACATTTTTTAACCAGACCCACCCTGGCCCATTTCCTCCAGTATTTTCCAGCCCCACCTACCACCTCCTTTGTTTCTGCAGATCGAGTTGTGGCCGTGACCATCAGAGGTGTCAGCAGAGGTCATACAGTAGGCTCATACACATGGATTTTCTTCCCATGGCCATTCGTCATTCTCATTAGCATTTCAATGATCTTACAGTTTATACACATGAATTTTCTTCCCATGGTGATTCGCCATTGTCATTAGCATTTCAATGATCTTGCAGCTCATTGGTCAGGTTTGAATTCAGGAGGCTGTGGTGTCAGATAGAAACAGTACTATATTAACATCACTGTAAGCGCTGGGATAGTGTGATGCTTGATGTGTTCAACAGCTCTACAACGTTACTGTAGCCTTCAGTTTACTCTGACCTGCCTGTGCACTGGAAGAAAGTCTGACTGGATCTGTTTTCTAAACCTGTACAGATGTCCGCAATGGCTGGATGTGCTACCCCATCACACCTCCCGATAGTACTAAAGAAGGACATAAAGGAGGAGGAGGATTTTGGCGATTTCCTACAAGAGTATCTTTATGCATCTCAGACAGAAGAAGAGATAAGTGGACTGGAATAAGAAAGTAATTCCTCAAAGCACATCGTGGAGGATGACCATAATTTTGAATTTGACCACATTGCCTCTACTTCAAGTAAGTTTGGAAGCCAATATGGCAATATTGGCTATTTGAAAACATGTTGAAAACATGTACCCTGTGCCATTTTAAAGCTTCTTCAGAGTTATGTTTTGTGTTTGACATTGACAAATATTACACAAGGAATATATTTTAATGTTGATTATGTATTTTCTCATGACAGGATATGCTGAATTAAAGCAATCCAACAAAGGTGATAAGGCTAGGGAAAAAACAAGTGGGAAAAACTCACATGATGAAGTAAAGTATCCCCGGAAAAACCGGCAATTCCAAATTGGGAAAAAGCCATATGAGTGTTTGGAGTATGGAAAAGCCTATAATCCGTTTTCAACTCTAAAAGAGCACTAGAGTATCCATACTGGGGAAAAGCCATATGACTGTTTGGAGTGTGGAAAAGCCTTTAAATAGATCTCAAATCTCAAAGTGCACCAGAGAATCCATACTGGGGAAAAGCCATATGAGTGTTTGGAGTGTGGAAAAGTTTTTAATCGTAGTTCAGCTCTGAAAGCACACCACATAATCCATACTGGGGAAAAACCATACCAATGTGGTACATGTGGAAAGGCCTTTGCACGAAAACATGATCTTAAGGCACACCAAATAATCCATACTGGGGAAAAGCAATATGAGTGTTTGGAGTGTGGAAAAGCCTTTACTGATACTTCAGCACTCAAAGTGCACCAGAGAATCCATACTGGGGAAAAGCCATACCAGTGTGATACATGTGGAAAGGCATTTGCAAATAAAAGTAATCTTAAGGCACACCAGAGAATCCATACTGGGGAAAAGCCATATAAGTGTTTGGAGTGTGGAAAAGGCTTCAATCATAGTTCATCACTCAAAGTGCACCAGAGAATCCATACTGGGGAAAAGCCATATGAGTGTTTGGAATGTGGAAAAGCTTCTAATAAAATTTCAAATCTAAAAGTGCACCAGAGAACACATACTGGGGGGAAAGCCATACCAGTGCCATACTTGTGGAAAGGCCTTTGCAGATAAAAAATAATCTTAACGCACACCAGAGAATCCATACTGGGGAAAAGCCATGTAGGTGTTTGGAGTGTGGAAAAGGCTTCAATCATAGTTCATCACTCAAAGTGCACCAGAGAATCCATACTGGGGAAAAGCCATATGAGTGTTTGGAATGTGGAAAAGCTTTTAATACAATTTCAAATCTAAAAGTGCACCAGAGAATCCATACTGGGGGGAAAGCTACACGAGTGCCATACTTGTGGAAAGGCCTTTGCAGATAAAAATAATCTTAACGCACACCAGAGAATCCATATTGGGGAAAAGCCATATGAGTGTTTGGAGTGTGGAAAAGCCTTTAAATGGATCTCAAATCTTAAAGTGCACCAGAGAATCCATTCTGGGGAAAAGCCATAACAATGTATTACGTGTGGAAATACATTCACAAATGTATCTTCTGCCAAGCACCATCAAATGACCTATGTCCATTGGCCACATTAGAGTTCAGTGGGTGGAAAGACATTTACTTTCAGACATGACCTGCCTTTATCTCAGCTTCATGTTTGTGCTTTTAATAGCCTGGGAAAGTATGAAACTTGGACAAGTGGACAAATGGCCCTTGTCATTGTGAGCTTTGTTGCCTGCTAAAGTTGTTTGCCTTTGTGTTATACTATTAAAGAAAGTGTTTGCATCTACAATGTGTTTCTTTGATTCTACTTTGGGGTTCACTATCTGTAGTGGCCCTACAGGCATAGACGCATTTCTGTACATCTATTTCTCATCCTTTGTTTTGTCATTTAGGCAGTCGTTCTGATCCATCTGAATCTGAGCCATGAGGGTATTCCCAGAGAAAGACTAGTGACTGTGATATGCACTGGCCCTTTTATGATGCAGTGAGCAATATGTAGAAAGACAGAAAACTGCATATGGCATATTGCAACACTAAAGAACACACTGAAGGTGTTTGGCGCAAGCTACGCCATTGCTTCATTCATTCAAATAGACAGTGTAATACTGTAGGTTTATAGAGGCTAAAAGGTTTATGGAGGCTTTTGCCAATGAAAGGATGTCAATGTTCTGAAATCAAAAGTCATACTCCATGTCAGTAAGTGTTTTAGGCAAGTGAGAGACTGGGGAAGACTCTACTCAGCAGAATTGTTGCTGGACAGGAAGTTTTGAATTTGTTCAGCAGCCTAAATCACGTTTCACGGCCGTCATGTATGGATATAGTCATCTCTTCAATACGTATCGTTTAATCTTTACACCCTAGCTGGTAGCTGAGCAGTCATGTCCAAAACGACCAAGAACATGGTTTAAATTACCAATATAGCATATTCTAATAGAGAAATGCTTCTTCCTAGACACAGTCATAAAAGGGTCGCTGTCTTGCCTCCAGGGCCAGAATAAGACAATGGGTTATAGGGCCTGCAGCTTTGGGTCTCTCCACCAGGGGGCCTTGTGTTGATTGACTCAGTAGTACACGGACATAACATGAAAGAAAATTTAAAGTAAGCACAGAAATAATGTGTGAAATAAAGGACGACAGTGGTACCCAAAACAAGAAAATTATAAGCTTTATAAGTTACTAAAGAAGGCTCCAAAATTAACATATATATGAAGTGCTGCCACAAATCTGTAGGATAGTCAGTCTGCTGCTGCAGCTACCTCTACCACCACTAGCCAAACAACTAAAGTTGCCAGCACTAGCCAGTCTGCTAGTGCCCTCTCTAACAGTGCAAGCCCTGCTGATACAACTAATAATGCATACAGAAGGTAAAATATAATGAATTACTGTATATCTCCAGTATGTGTTGGGGAAATTGCAGTGCATTACAGAAGGTTTCAGGGGGAAAATGCTCACAATTTACATTTGCCCCTCTCCAATTGTATCCACTGCACCCCCACCCCACCCCATTATCCTTTTCTCCACATGAAGCCATAGCCATGCCCACTATCAGAACCATCAAAAATGTAAACAGTGCTCTAATTCATATGCAATGGTTTCCATTGACCATCTTTTTTGTCTACTTTGCACTCAGTGGCTGCTTTCTACAAACTACTACATACTTTTATATTAACACAAACACACACACTAACACAAATACACAAGTCCTACAATACATAGTAGTTGGAAATTTTCTTCTTTTTTTCTGATTCTTCCTGTACGTTTTTTTGCCAAAGTTTAATCTGACCCACCCTGGCCCATTTCCTCCAGTTTTTACCACCCCCACCTACCCCATCCTTTGTTTCTGTAAATGGAGATAGGCCATGACCATCAGAGGTGTTAGCAGAGGTCATACACATGGATTGTCTTCCCATGCTCATTCGCCATTCTCATTAGCATTTCAATGATCTTGCAGTTTATACACATGAATTTTCTTCCCATGGTGATTCACCATTGTCATTAGCATTTCAATGATCTTGTAGCTCATTGGTCAGGTTTGAATTCAGGAGGTTGTGGTGTCAGATAGAAACAGTACTATATTAACACCACTGTAAGCGCTGGGCCAGTGGGAGGCTTGATGTGTTCACCCGCTCTACGACACCACTGTAGCCTTCAGTTTACTCTGACCTGTCTGTGCACTGGAAGAAAGTCTGACTGGATCTGTTTTCTAAACCTGTACAGATGTCCGCAATGGCTGGATGTGCTACCCCATCACACCTCCCGATAGTACTAAAGAAGGAAATAAAGGAGGAGGAGGATTTTGGCGATTTCCTACAAGAGTATCTTTATGCATCTCAGACAGAAGAAGAGATAAGTGGACTGGAATATGACTGTAAAATTGAAGTAAATGCATCACTGAGCTTCACATGCAAGGAAGAAAGTCATTTCTCAAAGCACATCGTGGAGGATGACCATAATTTTGAATTTGACCACATTGCCTCTACTTCAAGTAAGTTTGGAAGCCAATATGGCAATATTGGCAATTTGAAAACATGTTGAAAACATGTACCCTGTGCCATTTTAAAGCTTCTTCAGAGTTATGTTTTGTGTTTGACATTGCTAAACAAATATTACACAAGGAATATATTTTAATGTTGTGTATTTTCTCATGACAGGATATGTTGAATTAAAGCAATCCAACAAAGGTGATAAGGCAAGTGGGAAAAACTCACATGATGAAGTAAAGTATCACCGGAAAAACCAGCAATTCCAAATTGGGAAAAAGCCATATGAGTGTTTGGAGTATGGAAAAGCCTATAATCCGTTTTCAACTCTAAAAGAGCACCAGAGTACCCATACTGGGAAAAAGCCATATGACTGTTTGGAGTGTGGAAAAGTTTTTAATCGTAGTTCAGCTCTGAAAGCACACCAGAGAATCCATACTGGGGAAAAGCCATATGAGTGTTTGGAGTGTGGAAAAGTTTTTAATCATAGTTCAGCTCTGAAAGCACACCAGAGAATCCATACTGGGGAAAAGCCATACCAGTGTGGTACATGTGGAAAGGCCTTTGCACGAAAACATGATCTTAAGGCACACCAAATAATCCATACTGGGGAAAAGCAATATGAGTGTTTGGAGTGTGGAAAAGCCTTTACTGGCACTTCAGCACTCAAAGTGCACCAGAGAATCCATACTGGGGAAAAGCCATACCAGTGTGATACATGTGGAAAGGCATTTGCAAATAAAAGTAATCTTAAGGCACACCAGAGAATCCATACTGAGGAAAAGCCATATAAGTGTTTAGAGTGTGGAAAAGGCTTCAATCATAGTTCATCACTCAAAGTGCACCAGAGAATCCATACTGGGGAAAAGCCATATGAGTGTTTGGAATGTGGAAAAGCTTTTAATACAATTTCAAATCTAAAAGTGCACCAGAGAATCCATACTGGGGGGAAAGCCATACCAGTGCCATACTTGTGGAAAGGCCTTTGCAGATAAAAATAATCTTAACGCACACCAGAGAATCCATACTGGGGAAAAGCCATATAAGTGTTTGGAGTGTGGAAAAGGCTTCAATCATAGTTCATCACTCAAAGTGCACCAGAGAATCCATACTGGGGAAAAGCCATATGAGTGTTGGGAATGTGGAAAAGCTTTTAATACAATTTCAAATCTAAAAGTGCACCAGAGAATCCATACTGGGGGGAAAGCTACACGAGTGCCATACTTGTGGAAAGGCCTTTGCAGATAAAAATAATCTTAACGCACACCAGAGAATCCATATTGGGGAAAAGCCATATGAGTGTTTGGAGTGTGGAAAAGCCTTTAAATGGATCTCAAATCTTAAAGTGCACCAGAGAATCCATTCTGGGGAAAAGCCATAGCAATGTATTACGTGTGGAAATGCATTCACAAATGTATCTTCTGCCAAGCACCATCAAATGATCTATGTCCATTGGCCACATTAGAGTTCAGTGGGTGGAAAGACATTTACTTTCAGACATGACCTGCCTTTATCTCAGCTTCATGTTTGTGCTTTTAATAGCCTGGGAAAGTATGAAACTTGGACAAGTGGACAAATGGCCCTTGTCATTGTGAGCTTTGTTGCCTGCTAAAGTTGTTTGCCTTTGTGTTATACTATTAAAGAAAGTGTTTGCATCTACAATGTGTTTCTTTGATTCTACTTTGGGGTTCACTATCTGTAGCGGGTCCTACAGGCATAGACGCATTTCTGTGCATCTATTTCTCATCCTTTGTTTTGTCAATTAGGCAGTCGTTCTGATCCATCTGAATCTGAGCCATGAGGGTATTACCAAAGAAAGACTAGTGACTGTGATATGCACTGGCCCTTTTATGATGCAGTGAGCAATATGTAGAAAGACAGAAAACTGCATATGGCATATTGCAACACTAAAGAACACACTGAAGGTGTTTGGCGCAAGCTACGCCATTGCTTCATTCATTCAAATAGACAGTGTAATACTGTAGGTTTATAGAGGCTAAAAGGTTTATGGAGGCTTTTGCCAATGAGAGGATGTCAATGTTCTAAAATCAAAAGTCATACTCCATGTCAGTAAGTGTTTTAGACTCTACTCAGCAGAATTGTTTCTGGACAGGAAGTTTTGAATTTGTTCAGCAGCCTAAATCACGTTTCATGGTCGTCATGTATGGATATAGTCATCTCTTCAATACGTATCGTTTAATCTTTACACCCTAGCTGGTAGCTGAGCAGTCATGTCCAAAATGACCAAGAACATGCGTTTCTACGTCATTATCAATGATGTAGGAGCTATGTGGTTTAAATGACCAATATAGCATATTCTAATAGAGAAATGCTTCTTCCTAGACACAGTCATGAAAGGGTTGCTGTCTTGCATCCAGGGCCAGAATAAGACAATGGGTTATAGGGCCTGCAGCCCTGGGTCTCTCCACCAGGGGGCCTTGTGTTGATTGACTCAGTAGTACACGGACATAACATGAAAGAAAATTTAAAGTAAGCACAGAAATAATGTGTGAAATAAAGGACGACAGTGGTAGCCAAAACAAGAAAATTATAAGCTTTATAAGTTACTAAAGAAGGCTCCAAAATTAACATATATATGAAGTGCTGCCACAAATCCGTAGGATAGTCAGTCTGCTGCTGCAGCTACCTCTACCACCACTAGCCAAACAACTCAAGTTGCCAGTACTAGCCAGTCTGCTAGTGCCCTCTCTAACAGTGCAAGCCCTGCTGATACAACTAATAATGCGTACAGAATGTAAAATATAATGAATTACTGTATATCTCCAGTATGTGTTGGGGAAATTGCAGTGCATTACAGAAGGTTTCAGGGGGAAAATGCTCACAAATTTACATTTCCCCCTCTCCAATTGTATCCACTGCACCCCCACCCCACCCCATTATCCTTTTCTCCACATGAAGCCATAGCCATGCCCACTATCAGAACCATCAAAAATGTAAACAGTGCTCTAATTCATATGCAATGGTTTCCATTGACCGTCTTTTTTGTCTACTTTGCACTGAGTGGCTGCTTTCTACAAACTACTACATACTTTTATATTAACACAAATACACAAGTCCTACAATACGTAGTAGTTGGAAATTTTCTTCTTTTTTCTGATTCTTCCTGTACGTTTTTTGCCAAAGTTTAATCTGACCCACCCTGGCCCATTTCCTCCAGTTTTTTCCACCCCAACCTACCCCATCCTTTGTTTCTGTAAATGGAGATAGGCCATGACCATCAGAGGTGTTAGCAGAGGTCATACACATGGATTGTCTTCCCATGCTCATTCGTCATTCTCATTAGCATTTCAATGATCTTGCAGTTTATACACATGAATTTTCTTCCCATGGTGATTCACCATTGTCATTAGCATTTCAATGATCTTGTAGCTCATTGGTCAGGTTTGAATTCAGGAGGCTGTGGTGTCAGATAGAAACAGTACTATATTAACATCACTGTAAGCGCTGGGATAGTGTGATGCTTGATGTGTTCAACAGCTCTACAACGTTACTGTAGCCTTCACTTTACTCCGACCTGCCTGTGCACTGGAAGAAAGTCTGACTGGATCCGTTTTCTAAACCTGTACAGATGTCCGTAATGGCTGGATGTGCTACTCCATCACACCTCCCGATAGTAGTGAAGAAAGACATAAAGGAGGAGGAGGATTTCTGCGATTTTCCACAAGATTATCTTTATGCATCTCAGGCAGGGGAAGAGAGAAGTGGACTGGAATATGACTGTAAAACTGAAGTAGATGCATCACTGAGCTTCACATGCAAGGAAGAAAGTCATTCCTCAAAGCACATCGTGGAGGATGACCTTAATTTTGAATTTGACCACATTGCCTCTACTTCAAGTAAGTTTGGAAGCCAATATGGCAATATTGGCAATATAAAAAAGATAAAAAACTTCCCTCTTCAAGTTATGTGTTTGAAAACATGTGCCCAGTGCCATTTTAAAGCTTCTTCAGAGTTATGTTTTGTGTTTTGACATTGTTAAACAAATATTACAGAAGGAATATATTTTAATGTTGATTATGTATTTTTCATGACAGGATATGCTGAATTAAAGCAATCCAACAAAGGCGATAACACTATGGAAAAAACAAGTTGTAAAAACTCACATGATGAAGTAAAGTATCTCCGGAAGCACCGGCAATTCCAAACTGGGAAAAAAACATACGATTGTTTGGAGTGTGGAAAAGCCTGTAATCGCATGGCAACTCTCAAAGTGCACCAGAGAATCCATACTGGGGAAAAGCCATACCAGTGTGGTACATGTGGAAAGAAATTTGCAGATAAAAATAATCTTAACGCACACCAGAGAATCCATACTGCGGAAAAGCCATATAAGTGTTTCGAGTGTGGAAAAGACTTCAAGCATAGTTTATCACTCAAAGTGCACCAGAGAATCCATACTGGAGAAAAGCCATATGAGTGTTTGGAATGTGGAAAAGCCTTTAATTGCATCACAAATCTCAAAGTGCACCAGAGAATCCATACTGGGGAAAAGCCATATGAGTGTTTGGAATGTGGAAAAGCTTTTAATACAATTTCAAATCTCAAAGTGCACCAGAGAATCCATACTGTGGAAAAGCCATAAGTGTTTGGGGTGTGGAAAAGCTTTTAATCATAGTTCAGCTCTGAAAGCACACCAGAGAATCCATTCTGGGGAAAAGCCATAGCGGTGTATTATGTGTGGAAATACATTCACAAATGTATCTTCTGCCAAGCACCATCACCTGACCTGTCCATTGGCCTCATTAGAGTTCAGTGAGTGGAAAGGCATTTACTTTCAGACATGACCTGCCTTTATCTCATGTTTGTGCTTTTGATAGCCTTGGAAAGTATGGAACTTGGATAACTGAATAAATGGCCTTCGTCATTGTGAGCCTTGTTGCCTGCTAAAGTTGTGTTTTTTTTGTGTTATACTATGAAAGAAAGTGTTTGTATCTGCAATGTGTTTCTTTCATTCTGCTTTGGAGTTCACTATCTGTAGGCATAGACACATTTCTGTGCATCTATTTCTAATCCTTTGTCATTTTGACATTTAGTTAGTCGTTCTGATCCATCTGAATCTGAGCCATGAGGGTATTACCAAAGAAAGACTAGTGACTGTGATATGCACAGGCCCTTTAATGATACAGTGAGTAATATGAAGAAACACAGAAAACTGCATAAGGCATATTGTAATTGAGTCACCTATGTACTTGAGTTGCCTCTGCAATGTGAATGGGTATTTCCTTTTAAAAATAAGGATCTTTGTTGCCATAGTCTGACATGGAGTGGTTGGTTCTAGAAACAATGCAATTGTTTATAATGAAGTTGTTTAAGAAGGGTCCACACCTAGTCAACATGAGATTTGCTATTTAAGATTTTTTTGCAGGTAAAACATTCCTTTCATTGCTTTCATGACTGACAATAAATTAAGATGGTATTTTTGTCTATCCCCTCTATGTTGCTTTGTCTTTTGAAGTTCTCCCCTTACTCTGCCATTTCACTAGTGACTCTACTGCCGTAGTCATCTATATCCATAGGGGGTGCAAGTGGACATTGTGTCATACCATCTTCGCTTCAGTCATTCAGGACCATGGCCAGCTTAGGGCTGTCCTGCATCACTCAGAACAAGCAGAGGCTGCAGCTAACTAGCAACCGCCCATAGTTATGTATAATATCTGTGGCAACAGTCAACCAATTTCAGTGGTAACTGTACAATGTTACTGCAGTAAAATCTTGTTTAATGTTGCCCTCAACCCTTAACATTTTTTATCTAACTAAGGAGGCCATTTGAGCAATATTTTGCAATTCCCTTAAGAGCAGGCCTAAACTAAAGAAAGAAACAGCCCTCAACTGTCATACTTACGGAACAACACTGAAGATGTTTGGTGCAAGCTATGCCATTGCTTCATTCATTAAAATGCATGTGCTTGAACTCACAAAGAAGGTTAAAATTAAGTTGGTGCTCTGTTCAGTCAGCCATTTTGTCAGTGTTGGACTATGGTGATATTGTTTACATATACACAGCTCCTTTTACATTAAAGGCTCTTGACAAGGTTTATCATAGTG